>OX596232.1:64556487-64871487 GCA_951394345.1 Salicornia ramosissima
AATCACAATAAAGACCTGCACGTAACTTTGCAAGGACTATACTGATGAAATACTAACATAATAACAGAGATTGCATTACTGTTTAATCCACAAATTGTAATGATAGACCTTTATATTAAAATGCTTAAAATTTCCTGGAAAAAAGTCAAGCTAAAACAGACAAAAGCTTCCGAGGGGGAAAAAAGAAGCAATTAGTTTTTGATCTCGAGAAACATCTGCTCAAAGATTGTTCATTAAGTGAGTTCAAAGCTCACTAGTAGCCAAACTTAACACAACCCATTAAAAACCTATGGCCCAGCCGCCCAGCAAAGTCAATGAATCAGCTCAACATATATAAAACTAACATAATAAAAAAAAATCTTGACATCAACAGAGTTTTATGGGATATCTCCATACCCAAGAGACCAATCGGGCAAGTAGTGACATCCTAGCACCACCAACTTCTTTGTTTGTTGATTGTTTGTATGATTTAACGATTTGCTCCACAGTCAATTTCCTTATTGTTTCTCTCTGTTTCTCTGTCAAATAAATGTAAGATGGCACTTGGGGAAAGTCTTCGCAAGTATCTTCACAAACAGATGCACTTGAAACAGATGGAGAATCGTCATCGGACTCTTGGACAATTGAAATACCAGCTTCATTCGCTGGCTCAATATCCAAGGATGTCAGAGTGAGAGAACCTTCATTGATTGCAAGATCAGGCGAGGGTACAGAATCAACAAGCACTTTTACTTCTGAGCTTGATATTTCCCTGGACCCATCAGCCCCCTCCTCTTTGGGCAATTCTTCTTTTGCAGGAACCAGAGGAGCTCTCATAATTTTCCCATCAACATCAGCATCAGAAAAAGAATGAGATGAGATGTGTTCGATGCTGGGTGCAGCGATTAATGATGTGGATTTATTTACAGAAGCAAGACATTCCAATACTGATGACACATGAGAAGCTTCCTCTGTGGCGGGAAGCGATGGAAGTTCAACAGGTACTGCAGCACGCCTTGGATCCAAACGACGCGGATCCTAAAAATAAGCCACAACAACCTGAGCAAGCAGGGTAACAAAAAATATCCCAAACATCACAAAAACTATACCCCCCAAATTCAGAATTGCACGTTGATCCACAATGTAGTAATGACTGTAAGATAAAACAGCAGAGGCAAGAAAAGTACAGAACTTACCCTTCTTGGATCACGTCTAGAATCCACTAGGGGAGCAGTAGAGCCGGAAAGATCAGGAACAGAGGTGCTAACTGTAACTGCTTCAGGTATAACGCCTTGTTGTGCAGAAGATGATGATAAATGGGTAGGCATTGATGTAATTTCAGCAGCTTGTGCAGCATTTGCAGCAGAAACGCTTTGTCCATTTGAGGGCGAAATCCCCTGATTTGCTATAGGTGCAGTCTTGGGCAAATGCTTCATATTGGTTATAACAATATCAGCTAACAAGTCAGGATGAATTTGAGATATTAAAAGTTCAAGTGAATCGGCAGCTCTCTCTCCTTCTGCAAGTAATGCAGCAATGACAGCAATCATTTGTTCAATAGGGTTCACATCATTACTCATCCGAGCGGCTTCAGAAGATATCCCATTGACAACAGAATTATCATCAGCAGTTTCATGAACCTGAGCTGGAACTGAAGATTTTCCATCAACACAGTAGCGCATACGTTTTGAAGCCATATCAAGACCATTATCGAGCTCTTCATTGTCCAAGGACAACAGCTTCCTCTTTAGTGGATCCCCTGAAAGCGGAAGCTGCGTTGATGACTGTTCTTCCTGAGCATCAGACTTCAAATATTATACATGAACATATATGAGTAAACAAAATCCTATAAGACTAATGCATGGCTACGTACATAAAGAAAGACAACAATAGAAAATAGATAACAAAAACAATAACATTACAATTTGATAGCATATTGATAAACCATATAGTCATATACTACTAACAATTAACAATGAGTGACATCATCCCTTGTTCATAAGCATGGCAACACCTAACTGCTTTTGAGCTAATTTTATCATCCATCAAGCTTTTAGAAGGAAAAAAAAGTTTCAAATATTGTTTTTTAAGAAAAATACTAAGACTTACTCTACTGCTGCCAACCTACATTTTTCCCAGGATCATTATCATCATATTTTTATTAAGGGACGCAGCTACAGAAAAAGTCAGAAGCCACATGCAAGTGGTAACAATGTGAATTTTAATGATAGTCTGGCCACTTAGTAGAGCAGATTACATACATATTCCTACTCTCAAATTGTGGTTACTATTATTACCCTATAAAAACAAATGTCCTGCGCTCAACTGTTGCAACTTGATTGTTAGATCTAATATTACCAATTGAAGGGATTACCATAACATCTTAGGGCATGTTCTGCTCATTTTTTTTGGATAAATTACTTTAACAACGTCAAATACATTCAGATACGATCCATTTAGTTCTAATAAGTTCGGATAAGCAAAAATTAGTTGAATAGAATAGACCCTTAAAAATACAAACAGAAATTAACTTGTAGGTGTGTGGGGGGTGTTGCAACAAGCAGCAAGTCCAAAGTCCCGCAACACAGATAAAGCCAAAAATTAGAAAAGGCAAGTCACTTTGAACAGCATATATGTTCAATATTGAGGAGGATAAAGCCAAAAATTCTGAATTCACCAACCCTCAAGGTAAAAGACTTGACTAGTAGGCTAAGCACTGCAGGTTTTTGGTTGGGGTGTAAGAAGATCCTGCATTACCATTTCCTATGGAGAGGCTGCTTAAAATCTATACTTAGATTGCTATCTATATATCAGCAGACACTCCATCAATCTCTTTACAAGCCATATCACATTTTAGAGAGGACAGGAAACCATTACCTTACTAACCCGAGCATCACGAGAAGAACGCTCATTATTTCTAATCATTTTATCAACTTGCCGAAGAACTTGATCAGCGGCATCACCAGCATTCACTGAACGCAGCTCCCGAATCAATCTATCCCTGGACTAAAAATTAAATATACCCTATCAAACAAATATTTATATCATCTACTGCAAAGTACCAGAGGTTACATAGTTAGAGTAATCACATCCAAACACATCTGCACATTGTATGAACAGAAAATAAGACCAATCTTAATAACGGAAATATCAAAAACTAAACAAAGATGAATCAACTGGCTTCACAATACTATGAGCGGACATAAACCTGGCAGGAGGAAATCATACAATGTCATTGAGACACAAAGTTTCACTAAAGAAAACACATATTTCCCATGGCCTTTACCACTAATTTCAAAAAAGAATCAAAATAATAATAATCATAATAATAATAATAATAATAATAGCAATTCATTGAGAAGGCAGTCCGTCCCGCTACAAAACGGGTCTCAACAATAACTTTTGAAAAGGCAGAGACTTGGCATGGCCTATTAAAGTTAATCGGTGGACGTGGACAATATATTTTAGTTTTTTAATATTAAAATTTTCTTAACTTACTAATTTTGTTGGTTGTGTTCTAACCTTTTGTTTATATATGAAATAGAATTTACAAGATTCTTAAGTCCGATTTTCAATATTTAATTCGCTACATAAAGCATAATAATTGGCCACTCTCTGTCACATTATTTGCTGATACATTCGCATTTTATCAACTTTTTACCATGCTTTATGTTATAGCTTCGCAAGGTACAAAGATTTCTAGCAGAACTATTCACATAGTCATAAACTTAAGGGAAATTAATTAGAGATAATTATAAAAATTTTAATTTTAATAAATTAGGCCCATTAATATACGAGTATGGACAGTCCTGTCATACCCGCATAAAAGGGCTAGGTTTTGCACACGCACTTTTGCTGTAATAGTTGGACAAAAAATTTGAACTGGACCAAAACCATTGCCTGACACTACAATTGATCATCTCATGTAAAAACAAACAAACAAACAAACAAAACAAAACAATGCAACACAAAATCGTTCTTCCCTCCAAAAAAAAAGAATAACAGAAATTGTATGGGCAACAGTCATGTGCCTTTTCTCGTCTATTGGAGAGCATCAACAAAGAACCAAACATGAACCTGACTGGCAACAGTCCCTACTTCATGAAAACCATGATCATTGAGATAATATAAACTAACCAAATCAAAAGTTTTCAAATTCAACAACATGACTCAAGTCAAACTTTAGGTATGATCAGAAATACAGGTAATTCTTTAACACTTCACTTGTAACATGCATCAAAAAATGAGAGTTCTAAACACTAAAGATTCTCAAGAGTTTGATAGACGTGAAACACAATAGTATCTACATGCATAATGGCTTTCATTACAGATTACAGTGGCTAATGGCATAACAGCATGTAACAGCAACAATACAATGGTTTCAACTTAGAAAGACACTACATAACAAACCACCAGGTAGCAACTATACAATGGTTTCAACTTACAGTCCATATCCAGGGAGCAAATAAGCCAGGCAACGTTTATAAAAAATTTTAAAAAATCACAAGTAGTAAAGAGTGATGGGCTGATTTTAAAGTTTGAATACAAGTGCAAAGTTTGTAATACCAGGAAGAGCAGGCACAAAAAAATCTCCTGCAATCATATCATACTTGCAAAGATGATGAGTACCTCAGTGATGACAGGATGTGTACATCTCAGGAAACCCAATAAGGCGCTCCTAATAGAATATTGTAGACTAGCAACATGACCTCTTCTTGTTTCAGAATTTGAATGAAAGTCAAGAAGTGCAGATAATATTTGACAATAATGCTCAGGTCTCTTTCTTGCAATAGATGCCAGGCTGCAATTCAGATTAGCTATGATTAGACATTAACGAAACATCCTAGAATTATAGAAAGAAAGTTGATCAAATAAGCAGGAATATCTGTTTCTTTAAAAGAAAAGACAACAAAAAAAAGCATACAAAAAAGAATGGCAAGCAAAATTTGCTCATCAAAGAGAACTTAAGATAAGACTTCTCTTCCAAATAAGAAAAATTAAAAATTAAGAATAATAATTATAATAACAGAGAAAAAACAGGTCAAACTGCAATAACATGAAAGGAATGATCAAAGAATGCAGCAAAGAAAACGTTTAGAAGAGATTCGCAGAAGAAAGTAGAAAACAATAGTACAAATAACAAGTCTTCCTCCTCAATTTCATCTACAGCGGCTAACAGAACAGTAATTAATGTATTATAACTTTCCCAATGATGTTCTATAGAAAACTTAAGAAAAAATTTGCATCCAAGCTTACTGATTCTGGACCAAAAGCACAATCATTCAGCACATCAAAACTAACTCTTAGTACTTCAACACTCAAGTGGTCCCAGTACCACATCTTCAACCCAAAATTTGAGCATTCAAGACTTGTACAACCCCAGAAATTCGGGATGGCCTAGAGAGTCTTTCTCACAACTCTCTTTTTACTTACTGTCCATAGAAACATGGATCACAGTTGATTATGCAAAAGAATGCAATGAAATAACAGTTCGCAAATCAAAGTTTATTCCAAATCACAGAATTATACAAACTAAATATGCAAACAGAACGCAGAACTAACAGTTTGAAAATCAAAATTTGCACTTGCTCCAAATAGCAAACTTTTACATTTTCTACTTAAATTCGTTCTTTCTCTCACATAA
This sequence comes from Salicornia ramosissima, assembly GCA_951394345.1. Taxonomy (NCBI): domain Eukaryota; kingdom Viridiplantae; phylum Streptophyta; class Magnoliopsida; order Caryophyllales; family Amaranthaceae; genus Salicornia; species Salicornia ramosissima. Next base: position 64,562,111 of record OX596232.1, read on the forward strand.
AGAATATTCTTTATCTACAGCAGAAAAAGAAAAAAAAAACACAAAAAGAAAGAGGACCAGAAGCGCACTTTAAAAGTTAATGCAGGAAAACAACTGAAATCAACTATCCAGATTATACGTCAAACCAAATTCAAGTGTAAAGCTGCAGAAAAACACCAGCAAAAAGCAAGAGATAAAATACTATCCAACAAAAATAAAAACCTTCTAGATAACCTACTATGAATAATCACTTGCCTAAATCCTTGAAAACAATATAAACAACTACCAAAACTTTATTATTAAAATAAAAAAAATAAAAAAACTTCCAAACCCTTGAGCAACCAAAGGGAGGGCTCTCCTCCCAAGGTATTCCTATAGAAACCATCCAATCACCAATAAGACAGCCTTTATTAAAAGACATACAGAACCCAACATGTGCCAATTGTGCTTCTGCAAAAATAATCAGCCACAACAGTTCCAGCCGCCGGGGGAAAATTGGGGTGATCAATTGGGCAGACGTATTACCTATGTTTTAATGACTTATTTTATCACTTCTACAGGATAGGAATCAAACAAGTAGCAGGAAAGATGAATTAAAATCATTACAATGCATAGAAAAGGATAACCTAAATGCCTATTCACTGCTTTAAATCGCTACAGCAAGCAACATGATTTTCTCTGCCAATTCAACTAACTTTGTTTAATTGCACTGAAAATGCTTACTATACTATTACATCCTGTCAAATCACATAAGACTGCTTTGGACTGATCTTTCAGACTTTTTTTATCATTTTGGGAAGAGAAGAGAAAGGAGACAATAATTCCAGCCATATTACAAATTGTAATTTGGTACAACTGCTGCTCAAAGGATCATCCATAAAGCCCTTAGAGATGAACTAAATCACCTAGTAAATACCCAACCCTTGGTCGAATTATAGCACCACAAGCAGCATTTTTAAGTGCTTGCAATTCTACAAAACAAAGAAATAGCACCAAAACTCCCAAAAGAATAGATTTTTCAAAATACTCACCTATGACTAAGCTGCCTTTCCCCATTTAACTGGACAAACCAAACTACTAAAAGGTAGGCACAAGGGACCGTCTATGATCATCCATAACTACATACAAAAGCCTTCATCTATGACTCAAAAAAAAGACTTCTGGAGATTTAGCAGTAGAATTATATCCATACATCTATCAGCTAATAAGTGCAAATAGATTAGTGTTGGGATGATGCTAACAACCACAAATAATATAAAATCACAAAGAATTTCAATATAAAACCAATCCTGCCAGCCAAAAAAAGGCTACAATGATATGACCAATCAACACATTTACAGCAAGCAATTTCACCAGGAAGCTTTATGGGCCAGACAAAAGCAATAGAACTGCTTTTTCTATGGGTGCTGAGCATAAGTAAAGTATTTAACTTTCAAAGGTTTCCAGGGTGGTCATTGGTTGAACCATTAATTGTTGTTACCCTCAATACTCATGATAAAACATGATTTACCAGAAACAAACACATATCTTCCTTTACACGAGAAATCAAACACAACAATACACCAAATCACAATTACTACAGTATTAAAAACACATACATCAGTGAAATCCATGGCATGCAGTTTCAAGATTGACTTCAGACAAGAAAAACATGCATTGTCATCCTACAAAAATCACCTTTTGTGGAAAAAAAAAAAAAGCAATAGCAAAAAAAGTTTATTTTCCCCATCACTCTCATTAATGGTATCCTTTAGCATGAAAACACTATTTCTGTATCCCTTAAGGAAAAAAAAAACATGAAACAAATAACACAAACTGATGTCACCAACAGCAACCAATAAAAATCTTCAGTCTACACTCAACAGCAACTAGAAGTGGAAACCAATTTTCAAATCAAGAAACATAACTCTAAATTCTCCAAGACCATTATGCTGGTTCTAAAGTTTGAACCACTATGCTTAATCAATGATCAACAAAACCAAGCCTAGCAGATTTGATTTCTCTCCCTTTTTGGTTATAAAGCTCAATTTGACATAGTTGAGCACCTTGAAAGCAAGACAAGTTCAACATTTAGGAAACCATGAAGGCAATACTTCGTATTTACAAAATCAAATGCTCTGTATATATCCTGTAACCAGTGGCTGGATGCTTGCAATTTAGCCAAACGCTTGCAATGCATGTTATTTTGCCTACCCATCCCCAATTTAGCCAAACGCTTGCAATGCATGTTATTTAGACATGTTCAGATAAAGCTAAATGAAACTTGAGTCTTTTCATGAAATTTCTTTGTACGCTAAGGCTTGAGAAATTATTTGCAAATCAAGACTCAACCAGAAGGAAACAGAAATCCCCTCCTTTTTCTATCCACAATTATGTAAGCAGAGAGGAATATACATAGTCCAATTCAGCCAATAAACCACATTTATACCACGAGTCCGAGAGTATAACAAAACAAAAGCAACAGTCAGCATTGCTAAATCAAGCAAACAAAAAAAATTATATATTATAGGTATTTAATGTGCAAGGACAGTGAAATTTATATATACATTCATTCTCATACTATGCTGTAAGCAAATACAGCAGCATAGCCAACAGTGGCATGGAATATAATTCTTCAAATTTCAAATGTTTAAAAACATAAAATACTGCTTGACCAACAATAATCTCTCAACACATGAAGTGCCCTTCCACACACCATTTCAGCTTCCTATTGCAGTGCAACAGATTTCACATCAGCTAGGACCAAAAACTGAATGAATGTGCAGCCTAATATTGTTTATCACCGCATCTTGATTTTTCCTGACCCATTAAAACAGCAGCTTCAAGAAATTACCCAGTGCCATTCAAAGATGCTGGCCAGCATGCTGCACTATTATAACACAAGAGAAGTCGGTCTGGTATTACACCTGCTCTGAGCTTTGAATCTATCATTTTGAAAAGAAATAAGGTATCCATATACATGTAAAGATATTCAATGCCTTCATCAATCTGAAGACAATTAATGATATCAGTAAGAGTTTACACGCCATAAAATCATGTAACATCCATTTGATGAAACAAAAATGTACACTTTAAAAAGAGGCCAGCAACTTCCACAATGATGAATAACATCATACACAATGCCTCAACTCTTAACTAACAAACTACCAACCCTATATCGGTTTTGATAAACTTCAAACATATTAGAAAAGAAATCAGGGCCAACAGAAAATAAGAAGAAAGCACCGTGATTTGATCCCTTATCCTATTTCTACACAATCTACCCACAAAATAACTATAAGAGAGTATTCCCATACTTACATTGACAATATGGACGAGTAAACATATGTAGTATACAACCTTACATTGACAATATGGACGAGTAAACTTTTTTTTTGAGTTTCAAACTAAAAAATCTGAAATTGTTGAGGAATATAAATACGTAATATGTTATGTACTTCAAATATTATAAATTATAAAAGTGAATAAAAGTCCTTCTGAGATCCAGCAAAAAAGTGGCCTCGATGGCAAACAGAACAGTAGAAATAGATGAATAAAAATGGTGAACAGGGAAGCATGGAGACAAGCACAGAAGACATTCACATACACCCACACTGCAAAACAATACAAAAGCCAAGAAACTATAATTTCAAAGATATCAGCAAAACATACCTCAGAGCTATGTTACATGGACACATATACCCATGTCCAACATGGATACGTGTCCAAGTGTCCGACTCGGCTTATTTGTAAAAAATTACCAAGATTTTAGCCCAAAATGAAGTGTCCAAGTGTCGTACCCATGTCCGAGTGCCAAGGATCCGACACGGGTACTTGAGGTAAAATGAAGAGTCCAGGTAACATAGCCTCAGAGTACATACAATTTACACATTTAAATGAAAGCAAATTCCTTTCAAATGAGTTATGTAAGAGCTTAGAGAAAAAATATATATATATAAAAAGCATATTACCACAGCAAGCTTAAGGGGGCACTCCTAGACAAGACATAAAGTTATCGATAAGAGATTTCAAAACATACAAGGTCATCTGTACTTGTAAGTTCAGACAAAAAAAATTACTTTCCTAAACAAAATTCCTTTGCCAAATTTTAGTATTCTTACCTTCAAGTGGAACTTTTTTCAAACATAAGTGATATTTGGTACCCATAAGTACAATATCAAACTCCTAACAAACAAATGAATGCCCGGAATCAAAGTGCATTCAAGAACAGACAATAGGAGGATCCCTGAATCTTCTTTACAACTAATTACAATAATGACAAAAGAACGTATACATATAACGTTGCCAAAGCCTCAAGTCCCTTAAACAAGGGCAGCAGCAAAACCAGCCTAAAGTCACTAATAACATAGTCATGCAAAGGTGCAAACAACATATGAAAAACTACTTTAAATGTAAACAAAATTCAGAAACATTTGTTCTTTAATTCATCCCATCTAATCATCTCACATTCTTTATCAAGTGATTTTACAGAGTTTTATACAATATTATAAAGAGTAACAAAGTACACCTGCAGTACAACATGTTTATGCAAAATAAATTAACTACAAAAAAGTCAAAAAAAAAGGAGCTTACCAATTGACAATGGTGATTGTCAATGGACCGGGAATGCTGCTAGATGATTGCAACATGTCTAATAAACTAGTACATTGCTTTTTTGCCTCTGATATGAGTTTAGCTGAATCTAGAACAGGATGGCCAGTAGCCACCCATGAGACATTAAATCTATGCTCCTTATCTGTAAATACCAAAAAACAATGCAGCCTAGATAAATAAATGAAAAAGGTGTACAGAAATCTGAACAAATGAAACAATGTCACTGCTAAATAAGCTTACAAAATACAGATACAATCAAAGAAAATGAGACTTGAATAACATAATTAAGAGTGGTAATTGCCACATGTAAAGACAAAATCCTACAAAAAGATAAGCTGCGAAAAAAGGGAAAAAAAAAAGCTCAGCTGCCAACAGTAAGTTATCAGAAAAGGCTCAAGGGCTTTTTGAATGAAACGTAAATACATATTGACTGAGAACCCCATATCTAAGTATATATAATTGGTTCAACTGTAAGATGGGTGTTATATTTTATTATTATTGTTTGGTTCATGCTTGATTGGAATAAAAAAAATCGAAAGAAATTTTAATTTTTATTCCCTAAAATCTATTTATAGTGATAAATTTTTGTTCTTTCTTGGAAGCAATACTCCTATCTCTAAAGATTGCTACATCAACTCAATAAAACTCTTAAAAAGTAACAAAATGCAGATATTGCAATCTTGTAAAGGGGATTCTATTTTTTATATTTTAAAAAAAAAAAAACATTTAATTCTATAGTCTCTTTTAAACGAGAATGACCCTCATAAATAAAAAACAAGTACAACTTATAATTAATTAAAGATGAAACTCCTTCCCTCACCCACTGTTATTTTCTCTCACCATAGCACAAATTCTATTCACTTCTATCTCCTGCACAGTGCTGTCAGTGCAACAGCGGCCAGTTCATCCTTACAATCCATCAGCAAATCCTGCAGTCAGTTTCCTACATCCAGCAACTGCAACTGAGAACATGCTCCCGTTATTGTCTCCTCAGTTTTGCAATTCTTCTCACTCTCACAATCTCTCTGCAGTAGCATGCCCATTCTATGCACCCTGCCAGCAATCCCTTTCAGGGGCTACTGCCTGACCCCTGAAGGTCAGCCACTGCTCAACAGTGCCAATCCATCTGTGAAATTGCTAGACAGCCATGTTCCTCACATTCTCTCCACAATAAAGGCTGCATCTTGGAGGATGAAAGGCTGAAAGCAGACTCTTTAAGGTTAAGGTAGGAGTTGGACTGAGGGAGTCATAAAAAGGCCAACCTAACACCTAATACTAGATCAATCTTCACCATTTCATTCCTCTTCAATTACCCCAACAAAATGCCTCCACAATTGGATAACAAAACCAAAATACGAAATATGAAGCAGAAAATGACAAGATAAGCGCAAGTGCCCGAAATGACATTAGAAACTGTCAGAGGCCGGGAAAACATAATTTGCAAGTGACAATCAATATATATCTATAAGAAGCTGATTCCAAAGAAATATCTCTACCTCCTGAGGTCAGCCTATCAATATCAGCTGCATCTGGAGTAAATAGCAATATGCAATTTTCCAAGAACTTCAGCGCCCGTAACCTTTTCCCCACAGAAACCGGCTACACATGGCATGTACAACATAAAATTACATAAGAAAAAGAAATAAACATCCCCAATGCATTTAAAATTCGAAAGTTTTACTCAACATCAACAAATGACACATTTCACTAGTATGATTAGTTCATTAATAAAACTTCAGATACAAAATATTCCAAAGTGATTTTAGTGTTTTAAAGCAAAAAATAAAGGAAACATCGAGTACAGATGTTATAACATATTATGTCTAATATTAATCATAATAGTTTGAATAACACCTGTGCGGTGTGAGAACTGTAGAATGAGACAAATCCAGAAGAATCTTCCATACTTTTGTTCTAATTTATAAATTAAATAATAAAAAAAAAATTATATAGAAGCCAAATCAAATCAGTTGATATGGGATGACAGCAAAATAAGCAAAATAGCGACAATATTATCTACTTGCTATCAAGATAAATATTGTTGCTCATATCTGGAATCTGGAAGACTTAGGCCTTGTTCAAATTCAACTGAACATAATTAAACTAAATTCTAGACGTAGCAGGAGCATAACTGAATTTGTCTAAAATAAAGTGACAATTTCACATTAAATTTCACAAATTAAGTCCAAAAGAACAAGGCCTTAGTAGTTAAACTCACAATGTTAAGCATATTTATATTAAGTGACACAAATTTTAGAGTATTTATACAATCAATGATAGAAAGTAACACGAAGTTAGCATTGGTAGATAATTTTAGACAAGTGGGGTCCACTTGTGGAAAATTACAATATTCTTATTAAAATAATGTTTTTCATTTTCTAAATGAATTTTTAAATGTGTACAATCATTTTTAATGGACATCAAAGTTTCAAGAACGAATAAACAACATTTGTTTAAAACCCCAAGCCCCTAATTTGATATTCAAAAATTAAATATTTAATTAAGTGGGTCAGGTTATTAACAAATGTAATTAATTTTTCAATTTTTAAAAGATTTTTTAAAATTCAACATGATTCTTGATTAAACAATCATTCGGGCGTCATTGAGGACATGTTAATGTTAAAAAAAATACCTCAATTTTATAATGGTGCCAACTTTGTAACAGGTGCGAAACACCATAAAATTTATGATAATAACAGCCTGTTTAGTTGTTGGTAATAAATTGTGGTAATAGTAATAGATTTAAAGTGTAATTTGTTAAGGAAAAACTTTATAATCCCCATAGAAACATATTTTTCATTCCCAAACTTGAAATTTCTTCTTATTTTCATTACCATCCATTACCATGTGGAAGGGTGGTATTAGATGGGAATGGATATTTGTGAAGAAAAATAGATAATTTGGAATTAAGCTAGCACCACTATGGGAATGAATTTTGATTTTCCTTCCAAATTTAGTTATAAATTCATTCTCATTACATCCATTTATGACCGGCTACCAAAGAGGCCGTAAGTGTAATTTTAACCATGATGTTAGCTTAATTGACCTGGCATTTTCAACTAAAAGAATAAGGTGCAAGACCAAGAAATTGAAATTTAATTGACATCTCTAACATCTCTCTCCCTCCTCTCTTTAAATTGAATTTAGAAAATTTTACCCAACCGATGTTAAGAAAGTTCAATCTTCTAACCACTTTTCCTTTTCTAATATGAATAAAACAAGATTTTCACAATTTTTTGTCAGATTTAAGGTATGAGCAAGTGAGCAACGCTACGTAAATGCAAAAAAAAAAAAAGCTACAAGATGTGAAGTGAGAATTTTTTTAGGCTATTAGCAACCCTCACTCTCAACAAAATCCCTGCAAAAAAACACACAAATGCCCACCATTATCACTCTCCCAAACCCACTTTACACCCCTGAATCTTCTCAGTTTCGTCTCTCAGTTCACGACAACATCTCCAAAGCATAACCACAAAAGGTGAGATTGGAAGGAACACATTGAAAACGTTTGTAATTCAGCTATATTGTATTTGAGTACTAGAACTTGTGGTGTGATAAAAGTAGCAAACTGTTCAATGGAGAATGGAGAAAGATGAGATTGAGGAGAATGTGATTGCTGAGATTGTACCCAATAAGTGGGAAAATGGGAGGGCTTTTTTTTTTCACAAGCAAGAAAGAGTATTTCATTAATCTCCAAACACCGCCCATTACAAGCTACAACAGGGACAAACCTGAGAGGAAATGCGAGGGCTTTCATTTAAAGTTTTCGGAAAATATTAACACTTAGGATATAATTTGTGTTGAAGATCCTTACAATTTCAGAATTCAGGATGAACTTGATTCAAAAATCAAGGGGAGAAAGAGGAAAAAGAAAGGGGAAAAACCTTATTCTACTTTGCCAACTATGACAAATGAGTGTATGCATTAAATGTCTTCAACTACCACTTTAATTTAAAAAAAATGCTAACACCTAGATAAGTCCGTCAATTTAAACTTCCTAAAATAGTGTATTTTAAAGTTCAAGGTTGGTTTGGTGATGGATCAAAAACACAAGGCTGTTTTGAAAAAAGTCGCAAAGTACAGGGTTACTGTGGTTTGAAAACGCAGCCCCATCATTTCATCTCAACCAATTTGATGCAGCTTTCAAGATTACCGACCAATATTTCGCAATGAGTACAGATGCATTATAACACAGCACGATCTCAAACGGTACAACCGTCGTGAGCTTGTGTCGCCTGATACTAACATGATAATCCTTTTATATCAATAAAAAAAATGAATATTTTGTCCAAAACCCCCTAAACTTTTGCGCACTTTGTGAAAAACTACCTTACAAAAACAAAATTGTCCAAAACTACCTGAACTATACAAAACCATTGTTGACTCATACCCAAGTGGTTTGAAGGAAGTTTGACCACGGTTTTCCACCCCGAAAATGCACATGCCGATCACATGGGGCGGTTTTTCACCAAAAAAACGTTTTCCGCCGCCCAAACCACCGTCCCTCACATGCAACCTACCCTCACCAACGTTAATCGTTGTTGGCCTTCAACCACCGTTAACCATCGCAGTGGTTGGTTCAGTTTGATGTCGTGGTTGGGGCATTGGGCGGCGATGATGAGGAGGGGAAGTGGTTTGGGTGGAAAATGAGGTTTTTTTGCGTGATAAAGCGCCCCATGTGACTGGCACGTGCATTTAAGGGACTGAAAAAACGGATCAACTCTTCCTTCAAACCACTTGGGTATGAGTCAACAAGGGTTTTGTAAGGTAGTTTTAGCAAAGTGCCCAAAAGTTTAGGGGGTTTTAAACAAAAAATCCTTAAAAAAAATTAAAAAAGGGCCCATCACTCTTTCTTTCTGTGTCCTTTTACTTTCCTATGTGACCTCCCCTTTTATTTTTTCATTTCAAATATATTTAAAAAATATAGGTGAAATTCCCACATGACCCCCCTTTCCCCTTTTTCCTCCACACTTTGATACTACTACGGAATAGATTACTACTATGCACATAAAACAGCAGGCTTAGGTTTTTAACTAATTGACTTAATTTTCAGAAAAGTACTCCCTCCACTCCTATATAGTTCTGTCCCCATGCAGAAGCTTGCCGCTATTCCAAATTAGAAGAAAAAAATCTTCTAAATTCTTCTCAAGTTATAAGAATAAATATAGACATGTGGGGTGGATGAGTACTTTATTAATATTCACTTTCTATAATTTTTTAAATTACATAAGTAGAAATATTAGAGGTCAAAGTCATACTTTGACAAGCGTAAATAGGCAAAACAAGAACAAAAATGAACAGAGGCATACTAAATGTACATTTTTGAAAAAAAATATCTTATTTCAATTTAATAATGATAAATAACGTTAATTTCTACATAAAAGCATTAAAAATTAAAATTTGTTCTTGACAATAGTGATGGGTCCGCAATCAATGCATCAATTCCAGTTCTGGGAAATCAAGATTGTTACCGCATCACAACCGAAATCACATTTTCAAACCATGGTTACGAGTGATAAATTCCCTTTTATGGAGTGTTTGGCACATGGAAACAAAACTCGGCCGTTCTGTAACGGAACGGCCGTTCTATAACGGGTTTCAGACCCACCGTTCCAAGAAACCCCGTTATAGAACGGTGAGTTGGAAATCACAACAAACTCGCCGCGACGCCTGTTCCGTAACGGTGGAACGCCATTCTATCACGGTGAAACGTCCGCGTTGTTGCAGGTAAAGGAAGGAAATGAAGAAAAAACTTAAATTTGTGTTTCGAAGTAAAAAAATAATAGAAATTTCATCAAATAACAACTTACCTTAGCTTGAAAATGTATAGTCCAGAAAAGCCCCAAACTAATTGAATAAATTATTTCAATTGAAACCTTAAATTAAAAACCCTAAATCAGAACAAAACCCTAATTTGCAAACTAAGCCAGATGACATCATCGTCGACAAGCCATTGATGACAGAGGTTGCCGATGAGCCGATTGGATGTATCCGGTGGTCTCTGTAGCAGCCACCGCCGATGATCTCAAGTTTTTCTTCTTGTTTGGCGTCACTACAAACTCTCTCTGGTGTTGCTTTCATCGTGCATAATTCTTTCTTTAAGTTTCTTTGTTTTTCTTTTTTATTTTTGTCTAAGAAACCTTCACATGATATACAGTACCTCTTTTCCCCTTTTTAATTACATTTTAAACCCTTTTTCTTGTGGGTCCCTTTTCTAGTCATAATAACAATAACAACAACAATAAACATAACAATAATAATAATAACAACAACAGCAATATTATTATTATTATTATTATTATTATGATTAAAATAAAATAAAATAAATCATTATTATTAATAACAATGCTTTTGGGAATTATATGATATAATTACTTAAAAGGATGAATAAACAAGCTTAAAATTGAACTTATGTGATTTTAAAAAAAAATTCACGCCGCGAAAGCCGCGATCCGTTCTATTTCTCCGTTACAAGCCGTCACCGCGACAACGCGACCGTTTCCGCGAACGCGACCGAGATTTTTTTCCATGGTTTGGCATGTGAGAACAACAATTTGGGGAATAAAGAGCATGAATGGGAATGAGTATTAGTGGATTGGAATTCATAAAAATATGACTAATACTTTGGTGGGTTGTTGATGGGGATAGACGGGGAAAAATAACAAATTTACAAAAAAAAAAAAAAAAAAAAAAAACTTCAATGGCAATTTATTCATTCTATACCCATTTTAATTCTCATCCAATAAAACCTCCATCCCCTAGGTACTATTTTCATGGGAATATAAGACTTTTATTCCATTCTAATCCCACCATTTATATCTCATTCCCAATTAACAAACATGAGTTTTATAAAATTCCCATTCCACCATTAATTCCCACATACCGAATGTCCCGTTGAGTTTATAACTAACTGAGACTACTTCCACTAATCAAACGACAATACACATGTTATCTAGAGATAGCACACAGAAATATTACCTCAAAAATAAGAGAAAACACTGCATCTTTGAACTGAATCATCTGCATCCACATATCTTCAGCCCAACGCTCAACTTTACCATGTCGAAGAAACTGCATCAATCAATATATATTATATAAATTAAAAATTTCTATAGAACAATAACACCAAAAGCTAAAGAAACCTCCATCAATCAATCAATCAATCAAAGCCTTATTCCCATAAGTGGGGTCGGCTACATGAACCAAAGCTAAAGAAACCTCCATATATTTTGGAAATATAAACCTTAAACAATGGAGTGATATAAGTCCTAACCCAAATGTACCCGGCAACATAGAGTTATATGAATGTCTACATCAGATATGCAATACCAAAAATGAGGAGAAAAGGAACAAGAGTAATCCTTGGAAAACAAAAAAAAAAAAGGGGCACTCAGTGGAAAATGGAAAGCATGATCCTTTGTAGTAGCCCTCATTTCACAGAATTTCAAAAGAAAACCTTCGGAAATTTAGTGGAAAAAACTACAGCTTATCCAAGGACTAAATACATTGTGAAAAGGAGCAACACACATCATTTATGAGACACATATCACTAGAAAAGAAAATGAAACAACTGGCACTATTTCTTTGTTATTTAATTAAGATGATAAGAAGAGAAACAAAGACCTGCTGAGCCAACTCCTGAAGTATAGAATAAAAAAAATTCATGCCACTAACAATAGCTTGACAAGCAACACCAGGATCTTCATCCTTCAAAAGAACCATCAGGACTGGCACTAGCATGGAAGAATGCTCCAACATTCTTAAACCAATATCATCCATCACACTGCAACAGAAGTAATGAATACATGATTCAAAATAAGTTTTTAAAAAAATACCCGTAGACCAAGGACAAGCACATTAACACAATCCTACTGCCTCTAGAGAAGCTCCTCCTGCCTTGGCACAGATAAAAGGATACGGATGTTTATACAACAGAGGTTATTTGTAACAGAACAATCAACAAAAATCCAACATGTGTCAGCTGCTTCAAAATAAATAAGTGCAAACAAAACAATGATGTATTTTTTACCGGAGTCCACTATTATACAAAACTTTGATATAGTACTACATCAAAGGTCGGACACTAAGTACTATCGTTTATAACTCGATTGCAAACAGAAAATTAGTTTTATTCATTAAAGCTAAGCCGGGCATAAGACTTAAATGAAAATTGTCATACGGTACCACTTAACAAACTTATAATCTAATTCCTAACATCATATAGGAAAATATGCGATTGTGTATCTTTCCACAATTTCCTCTAATTTAATAAGGTCATGTTCTTTTGAACTTATTTTCAGCTCAGGTTCATTTCAGCAATCCAAAAGAACAAGGCCTTAGATGCCAATTTAATAAGTTTATATAAAAACACCTTTAACATAAGTATAAGGATAATCAAGAAAACACCTTTAACATAAAGTATAAGGATAATCAATTCAGTTCGGTCCAAAAATAAGGGGCCTAAGCATGAAGTAACTATGTAACTACAAACACTGAAAGAGGCATCCATTCATACCTTGCAATACACCCAAATTATTACTTAGCATGAAGCCCAAATTCAAATGGCAAAAGGGGGTAACTTTTATTGGCAAAAAGTAGGTTATATCGGTATAATCTCACAACGGAGATGCCAATTCGAAAGACATAAGAAGGGCAGACATGAAAAAGGCCCCACGTTTCTAATAGGCTAATACATGCATAATGGAGCACAACAACATAAACTCTCAATTCCATAATCATAACCCTAGAAGAATCAAATTCAACACAAAAAGAACCATATTTAAGAAAAGAATGCAACGATAAAATACAAGAAAGTTACAAAATTTAGGGAAAGAAAAGTACTAACTCGAGAAGCAATTTGCGAACGAGGCTTTCATGAGAAGATTGAAGCTGAACCAAATAAGGAAAAACCTCAGAAGCAATAGAAGGGTGTGAAGAAGAGAGAATATCTTTAGCTTGTCGAAGAGAAGAGAGTTTAACAGCCAAATCCCCATGATTATTAGCAGAGGCCAAAAGAGAGAGCGCTTGCTCCTTCGAATCAACCGCCATTAACACGGAGAACTTGAATTTGAACCCCAAAACAATAAATTAAGGGAATGTGAATGAAATGAGAGGATAGGGTATGGAATGAATAGTCTAGGGTTTTGAAAGAGGGGGGGGGGGGGGGAAGGTAGTAGCAACAGTAGTAGTAGGAAGATAGGGAAGAAAGGAAAGAAAGAGGAGAAAAGGTGGCCAACCCGCCTCAATTTCTGCTACAGACTACCGGAAGAGACAGATTATGGGAAATTTTCATATTTTCGTCTACTCGTTAAGTCTTAAAACGGCAAATTCCCTGTTCTGTTCCCAGTTTCCCAGTAACAATGTTCTATTGTTAGAAGAAATATGGGATGAAAGAAAAAGTTAGGATTTTAATTGAGTAACCAAGTACCTCTATTGTACAGGGAAATTCAGCATGTAACCAATGGTTTACCAACCCATTATTTATACACGATTTCATCGACTGAGCCCGTGCCCGCATATTACAGTATTCACAAGTGATTCATAACTTTGCTCTCAATTGATGAACAATGAATGACTATTCATGGTACTATTTATAGCATAGTAGCTACCTATTTACAACACTCCATTTGAATATCTTTTCTTATTTACATAAATACTGTGAGTGACTATTAGTGGCACTAACAAAATGTGATGTCTCACTAAAAAAAACCTTTGTCAATGTAGTTTGACTGTTGGACAAAAATTCCTTCTTTGTTTTAGTGAAGAGCCTCAAAGGCTTAATTATTATGATTAATAGAACAAAAGTCTTCGGGAATTACATCCTCCATCTCGGTTGGCACACTTGTTTTTAGATCAATATCACCTAGATCTACATGAGTTGCATTGTTTGCTTCTCTAACTGCATGAACAAAAGAAACAAAATTAAAAAAATTAACAAGAATGCTAGCTTCCCTAATAAGACCCCCACAATAGTTACTAAGCATGTTTACAACTTGACTACAATCAGACTCAACAATAATATCTTTTTGCCATCCTTGCATAGCTAATCGTAGGACAAAACATAACAGACTTTGCCTCAATAATTACCAGATCCAACTGATGTCTACATCTTCTCACCACCGCTCTTGTCACATCCCTCTATGATTTTGCATAAGTGCATGACGACATTCATCGCAACCCCTCTCTGCAAGCACTGTTGCGCCCAAGTTTATCATGATCACCCCCTCCACCGAAGGTTGCCAAGACACATACATCCCTTCAAGCTCCATCCGATCCCACCCCCATCCACCCCGGCCACGGCACCAAAATTTTATGAGGTTGACGCTAACCTATCAAAAATTCCTTCTTTTAGGAGTTTAATTTAGTCTTTCCAATATCTATTATAACACCCCAAAAATCCTCCCTTGGAAAAATCATACTTTATTCATAAGTTTGAGAATTTATGAGGCGTACCTAAATCTGATTATGGTGCACAGGTTAAAATGTAATATCATTTGCAAAACCAAATAATTAGTATCTTTATGTAATAAAAATTTTCTTATACCCCAATTCCTCTCCTAAGGGCTCGTTTACATTAACTGAATAGAGATGAACTGAATTGGACTTAATAAAGATGAACTGAACTGAACTGAAGTAAACAAGCCCTGAGTGTGCACACATCCAAGTTCATATCTTTATGTAGAAAGGATATCCTTGAGGAAAGAATAGGTCATACAAAGTCCATATTTTTACCAACCAAATCCACATAGCGGGATTACAAAACAGTAAATAATTAGCTTATAAAGCTTGTGGGGTCACAAAAACATTTTTAATAATAAAAATTGAGTATAAAGAAAATATACTGTAACGACCCTGATTTTATGGTATTTCTGCCATAAGTTTATGTGCATTTATGTGATGCTATGTATAGTTCAAATTTATTTTTGAACTATTTATTTTATTTTATGTGAATAATTTCGATTTAATTCGAATTATTTTATTTGCAGTTATTATTATTTATTTTAATTATTATTTAATTAATTAGAATTTTTATTATTTAATTTTCTAATTAATTATTTAATATTTTGGGCTAATTCGATTTAAGCATGATTGATCTTGTACTTTTTGTAAAGTAGCCCAATTATTCACGAAAGCCCATTTTTGGCCCTTTTCCTTGCTTGGCCGGTTTCTTCAAGGTGCATGGCAAGGATTTGCCACTTGCTTTGTGTTCACACCTTAAACCACTTCTATAAATAGAAGGGTTAGTAAGGCTTGTTAATTCTTTTTCCTCATTTGCCATCTTATGCTCTTGCCATCAAAGTTCAAACACAAAAAAATTCCCTCCCATTTGCTCTCCCTTCCACACGCCATTTTGGCACTTGGATTTCCATCAATTTGTTCATCAAATTCTTAAACCCAAAACTTAAAGATTCATATCCTATTGATCTTTAAGTATCAAAACACAATCTAAATCTCTTGGTTTGCATTCAAGATCATTAGTTTGGGTTTGGGTTTGATCGTGTATATGTTCGTGTGGGTATTCGGGTGGTGATCGTGTGGGTGCCGTGTTGAAGCCGTGCAAGGGTGGTGGTTCGAGTGGTGAACCGTGCAGTGGGCCGTGTGCAGCCGTGTGTGCTCGTGTGGTTCGAGGTAGTGCAGCCGTGTGTGCCGTGCAGTGGTGCAGCCGTGTGGTGTGTCGTGGGTTCGAGTGGTCCGTGTGGTCTAGCCGTGTGGTTCTAGTTCCGGGCTGCATCTTGTGTTGATTTGGTGTGTTAATCTTCAATAAGGTAACATGCTTTCTCAACTTAATTGGTGTACTATGATTCATAGTATGAATTAAATGCTTAAGATTAGTTTATGTTGAAGTTTGATCATGTTTTCGTGTATGGTATCAAATCTGATTTTTATGTGGTTTTATGATGATTTTGGTGATTGAATATGTAAATTTTATGGTTGGTTATGTTGGTATTAGGTTCTTGTTAATCATGTTAAAGTTTGATGAATTTTGGATGATAGTAATTTGGTAATTTCATGAGTACATGTTGATTTATGTGTGTGATATATGTGTGTTGGATGAGTTCTTGGTTGAAGTTCTTGAATCTTGATTGAGTTCTTGATTGAAGTTCTTGAATCTTGGTTGAGTTCTTTAAGTTCTTGATTAGTTCTTGATGAGTCTTGTTAAGTTCTTGATTAAGTCTTTTAAGTTAAAGAAAGTTAAAGAAAGAGTTAAAGGAATCGATAAGAAGTTGTAAGATGTTTGGTTTACGCGTTATTTTCTTAAGTCAAGGCGTAAGATGCAACTTAAGAGGTAACTAAGTGAGTAAACTTCGGATTAAAGAGTTAAAGATTGTTAAAGATTAGCTTGATTTCGTAGCTAGACGCCTAAAACTTAGAGTAAGATTCTTTGTTTTTGGGTTAAGACGTTGCCCCTATCCTATCCGCGGTATTGGGATAGTTGGTGGTCTTACTATGTTGTCTTCGGATGTGGATTTCCAGTAAGATTGGTTTCACGGGACTTGGGAGTAAGATTCTCAATTCCTAACATAATAGAAAGTTCGAATGCGTAAGATGCGTTCGTACGTGCATAGTCCGGTCTAGTTTATGAATGATTGCGCCAAAGATAGTTGGATAAGTTTGTTGAGCCGAGGCTGTTTTGGGATGATTTTCGCATGTTTGTTGTTATGCTTTGGATATTTGATTTGTGCTATGTTCTTGTGTATCCCCATTAGGGTGAGTCAGTTATGTTACTCGCCACTGATGGTGGACTGTTGTTTATTTTTCAGGTATTTCTGATGATGAGGTTCTTGCTTAGCTTTGGGTTGGGCGAGCGCCGATATGTTGAATTAGTTGTATTCTCGTTATTTTGTGACTTTGGATAGTATAGATTTGTAGTAGTGATTTGTATACATTTGTTTTAGACTCTGACATGTGGTTAGAGTTACTTATATTAAGTATTGATAGTTTGACTTTTGGTTTAGTATTGTACAAACTTGTGGGTATTTGTACTTTTGGGTTATAATAATAATATCTTGAGGTTTTGTTTTAATTTTTAAGCATTTGAGTTGTTAGTTATGACTATTCGACTCGTCGGTTTCTTCCGCGCCGATTTAAGCGAGTCGGGTCGTCACATATACTCATATAATTGTAACATTCCAAAATTCCTTATTTATTTTTTTAGTAAATTGATATGACAATATAACTAAAAATGCATATATTCCAAATCTTTTTATAAAGTAATTTTTATAATAGTACTCCTATGATAAAATTCAATCCTAAATCCTTCCATAATAAATCATTTCAAAAATAAGTAATATTTCATAATACATCTTTATTTTTAAAACAAGTAAATTATATGACATGAAATATATTGTTGTAAACATAATGATTCAACATTATAAAATATTTTGTTAACAAACTTTAAATCATAGTATGAAATAAAACATTTATTTCAACCCGGCCGAATACGACCTGTTTTATTTCAGCCCGACCCGGCTTGAACCCTGCCCGTTGTACATGTTTAAATGGGACACAAACAAGTACAGTAAGTTTCTTCAAGGTAGAGGCCACACAGCTAAAGAGTGTTGGAATTCAAAGGTCCGTGTACAAGATATGGTGGAAGACGAAAGGCTTCCAATTCCTCTCGGGGGTAAAAAACCGAACATACAAAGTTACAAACTACCCCCCTCAACACTTTCGCGGTCAAAGAGAAGACTCCGTGACCAAGGGAATTAGCGAAACAGAGTGCTAAAAGCAAACAATGATAAAGAAGAACGACACAGAGGTGTCCAATAAGAGAGAGAGTCACATAGTCTTAAGGAGCTGTTTAGTTAGGGGTCTTTAGGAAAGGGAAAAGGAAAGAAGATCCTTTATTCCTTTACATTATGTTTGATTTGTTACTTTTATAAAACCCTTTCCCCAATTTCCCTTTTCAAATTCCCTAAATCCCTTAATCTTGATTCCCTCCTTTACCCTTGGGACTTAGATTCCCCCTATCTCCTCCGATTCACACCTTATCTTCATCTAGTCATATTCCTCCCACAAACTTATCACTATTAATGACCTTGAGCTCCACCACCATCACCACCGCCAACCTACCGTCGTCAATCTTCACCACCTGCTGTCAATTACCGTCCACCGCCGACCTTCTCAACAAGAGCACAACCGCCACTTTTCATTTCATCTTCAACCCACAATCTTATCACCATTAATGACCTTTAGCTCCACCACCATCACCACCACCCATCTACAACCGTGAATCGTCACCACCCCCGTCAATCGTCGTCCATTGCCGACCTTCTCAACAAGAGCACGACCTCAATTTTATCACTTTCTTATTCTCTTATTTTCGATTATCGGAGGAATTACATTAGTTTTGCTCCTTTTCTTAATAATATGGCCAAAATATGTTGGTTTGAATTGTCTCGTGTTTTGTGCAGGTCATTTCGGATTTTGTACGGGTCGTGAGGGGTCTCGAACGGATCCCGAGGAGCCGGGATTAGCACTAAAATGTTTGGAAGCACTTAGGGAGCAAGGATGGCCAAGAATGAAGACCACACGACCGTGCAGGCTGACCGTGCACGCTCGTGCAGACTCCAGAGAGCTAAAAAATGGGCACACGACCGTGCAGGCAAAGTCTGCACGATCGTGCATCCCCTCCTTCCCAGGACCACGACCGTGCAGGTTAAACTGCACGGTCGTGCAGAGGTCAGAGTGACCTTTTTGGAGTGCACGACCGTGCAGGCAAACATTGCACGATCGTGCAAATTATCCTTCGTTTCGCCACGACCGTGCAGGGTTCAACTGCACGGTTGTGCAAGTTTTGTTTGTTTTTCATTAATGTTTAGATTGCAATTTCTTACAACTTTTTGTTATTTTAGATTTGATTGAATTTGTTTTTGCTTCTTAGAATAGATTTTATTGAAATTCATGAGTTTTGCTTTAATGGCTTCCATGAGTGACTAGTTCTTTTTCTAGGGATTGGATGACTTGATGTATTGATTTTGGAGGTTAATCATTGGATTGGTTAGTGTTTGAATAATCTTGAATGTATTTTCTCTAAAATTCTTGAACCTTGCATGAAATCTTGGTGAAATGCTCATGTTGAGTTTGGTGATTATTGATGTCTTTGATAATTGCTTTCAAGATTTTTATGAGAATTTCTTAATTGCTAGGGATAGTAATTAGGATTGTGAATTGATAAAAGTATTTGTCGAACTTGATTCTAGGTTTTGCTAATTTGGCTAATCGAGAGAGGCTAATTTTAGCGTCTTCTAGAATTTCCTATTGGCTAATCGAGAGAGGGTTTTGGGATTGAGTTCGTTAGTGCTTTTGAATATTTACATTGCAATTGAGATAATCGAACATGAGTTAATTCAATGATTGTAATTCCTCCGATTGAAATAACATTAGGGAGTCTAATCCTTAGAATTTTAGTCATTTGGTTTTCAATTCGTTTAATTTTTCAATTCAATTCGTTTATTTTTTTAGTTCAATTTTTTAGGTTTTCGATTTAATTCCACTTTTCACTCAACAAAAAATAAGACCCTTGGATCATTTTGGTTACGACCCTAACTCCGCTAATACTACGTGTTAGTTGTTAGGTGATCGGTCCATTTTGGATCCATTTTCCGGCTTCGTTTCACTTGTCTTTCGGGCCTTTTAGACTATATTTCATTGGTTTTTAGTCTTTTAGTATAGAATTAGCTTATTTAATGGTTTCCTTCAATAATGTTGTGTTTTATTTGTTTTCTTGAATAATTAGGCTCAAAATGGAAGTATTTCAAGTGCTCTTGCATATATAGGCTGATTCAAAGACTCATATCTTTTTTTCTATAACTCCTTTTCAGGTGATTCCACTTGGAGAAGATTCCTTATTCCAAGAACTTTAATTTGATATATTATATGCTCAATTCCGATAAGAAACGAAGGAGATATGAGCATTTGAAGACCGAGTGCGCAGATCTGCACGACCGTGTAACTACCCTTCCTTTGAGCAAGATCGTGCAGCTCAAAACGGCACGATCGTGCAGACCACTCGTGCAGAGGTCAGAGTGACCCTTTTGGAGTGCACGATCGTGCAATAATAAGCTGCACGATCGTGCAGCAAGACCTTCGTTTCGCCACGATCGTGCAAGGTTCAACTGCACGATCGTGCAACTAAGTTGCACGGTCGTGCAGCTTATTACTGCACGATCGTGCACGACCTGCAGCACGTGAAATGTCCTGTTTTGGCCGTGTATTTTGGGGGGGATTTTTAGAGTTAGTTTTAGTTGAGTTTTTAGGCTATGTTTTAGACACTAAGTTTCAGATTTTAGATAGAATTAGATTGTACTCTAGATACTCTCAAGAAAAAATAAACACTCTCTCAAGATTTCTAGGTTTTGCAATAATAAAAGTAGATTAGCAATTGTTCTTCAAGTTCTTTGATTCACCATTGTTACTTAAGATTTCATAAGTTTCCATTGAAGTTCCAATCCAGGTTTTATTTGTTTTCATTGTTGTTTAGATTGTAATTCTCTAATTCTTGTTGTCATTTTAGTTTCAATAGAATTAGTTCTTTGTTCTAGAATAGATTTAATTGAATTTCATGATTTTTGTTTTAATGGCTTCCATTAGTGAGTAGTTTATTTTCTAGGGATTGGATGACTTGATGTTATTGATTTTGGGGGTTTATCATTGGATTAGTTGTGTTTGAATAATCTTGATTGTATTTCCTCTAGAATTCTTATACTTAAGCATGATATCTTGTTGAAGTGTTCATGATGAGTTTGGTGATTATTGCTGAATTTGATAATTGCTTTCAAGATTTCCATGAGTATTTCTTAATTGCTAGAGATGGTAATTAGGATTGTGAATTGATAAAAGTAATTTGACGAACTCGATTTTGGGTTTCGCTAACTTGACTATTCGAGAGAGGTTAATTTAGCGTCTCGTAGAATTTCCTATTGCCTAATCGAGAGAGGGTGTTGGGATTGAGTCCGTTAACGCTTTTTGAATATTCATATTGCAATTGAGATAATCAAACATGAGTTAATTCAATGATTATAATACCTCCGATTGAAATAGCATTAGGAAGTCTAATATTTAGAGTTTTAGTCATTTGATAATTCGATTTTGTAGTATTCCAATTCAATTCGCTTAGTTTTCAATTCTTTTGTTGTAGATTAGATTCAATTCCATATTTCACTCAACAATTAAAAAGACCCTTGGATCATTGTTGATCACGACTAAATCCGCATTAGTTCCTCGTGGATCGACCCTAACTCCGCTAATACTACGTGTTAGTTGTTAGGATTATAAATTGTATATTTGATAGGCGTATAGGGCCGCGACACCCTAAGATCCGATCATTAGGTCATATAAATTGTATATTTGCTAGGCGACTAGGGCCACGACACCCTAGGAGCCGGTCATGTACACACAATTTTACATTTATACCCTTACATATCACTTAATACCCATTACTTACCTGCTTTTATTTACAACTTTACACTTTTACCCTTACTTTTCACAAAAAATGAGTTCCAATAAAAATCTCACCCCAAATCTTTATGGAGTAGTTTTTTGAGATGAATGGAGTAGTTTTTTCTACGGATCATGTCAATAAGGGTTGGTTTGTCCTCCCTTAAAAACAACACTAAGGTGAGAGCCCTCATGCATCTTTTTTTTTATAGGATAATGTGTAGGATATTTGTAAGGGAGATAATAAGGAATCATCGCAAATACGTGCGGTGAGAATTGAACCCGGGACCTCGTGTCTGAAATTCTGAAACCCTAACCACTGGATTATGAATTCATCCTCAAGAGCCCTCATGCATCTACCTTACCTATTTTTAAAAAAAATTTCCCATACAAGTATTATGTATTATACAACACAATACAAATCTTGACGTTAGTTGCTCCTTTTCTTTTTCTTTTTTCTTTTTTATTTTGGTTATTATAAAAAGCATGTGTTAACAGCTAAGTTAGCACCAATTCAAACAGTGTATATATTATAAGAAAATTGAAAAGGTCAGTGCATGAAACTTCTAGTTTATAATAAGATTCCCTTCTTAATAGTAAACTTTACGAGATCGTGGTGATTATTATACTGCGTAATGAGTATTATATATGAAATGGCAACAAGTATTGATTACAAAAATATAATAAGCTGAGGAGTATTATAAATATATATATATATATATAATATATAATAAGCTAGCTCATAGACTTGACTGCATTGGTTGCTTAAATTAATAGTCAGATGCTCAGATGCATGGTTGTATAATGTACTAGTTTAATTTATTAAACTATATATATTAGTGCTCTCTCACTTTATTAATTTATTTATAATTGTACTGTTCATTGATTTATTTATTTAATCCCCCACTAGCTAGTCCAATTAGTTAATATTTTTTTTTAATTTACATCAATATCAAAATCAATCAATATATATATAATATATTAAAAGGTGTTTCACGCACCGTATTGTGGCACGTATGCACCACATTATTCTCTTATGTCATTAGTCGACGTGTCATTACACCATATAAAAACACAAAATGAATTAAATTAAAACAATAGGCCTCAACAATCATCGAACCAACAACCTACCTCCGTATATGTAGCCAGAATTTTTACCAATAGTATTATATCTTCTCTTTGTATACAAGAAAATGATTCCAATTATTATAAACAACTTTTATTGACCAGAATACTAGTTATTTATTATGTTTTTTTTTTGGGGGCGGGGGGTTGTTTATGAATACATTAAAATTGGCTTATATAATTGTTTAGAGGGGGGGGGGGGCAAGTCACATTTATAGATCTAGTGTTGTTTGTTTAAAACATTTTGGTAGTCCATATGTATTTGTTTGTTTAATATATAGGTAATTAGCTTCTAATTAGATCGAGGCGTTGAAGCTGAATAATTAAAGTCATCTAATTGATAATTATTTAGTTAGCATTCTTAGCAATAATAATAATAATAATAATAATTACTACTACATACAAATTCAGGCTGCCTTTGAATTATTATATTATAGCTTATTAGATAGATCTTCTTCATCATCAATTAAATAGTAATTCCTTATTATTATTAGTTGTGGCCTGGTTGTATTAATTTGTTGTTGATTGGTTTAATTAATTTGGGGAGAGAGGTGAGGTGAGGTGAAGTGAAGTTAGGGAGAATGAGAAAATCAGGCATGCAATGGTCTTTTTCGAATTCCCAGTTTCTTTCTTTCAAGTCTGGCCAAGAACAAGGAGGCACTCATCATCATAACCAATACCCTCCTCCACCTGGGTTTTCTTCACAGGTATTATATATATATATATATGCATGTTACTTTTTCGATCATTCATTCTAATTAACCTGTTCACCTCTACTCAAACATATTCAGATCATATACTACCTCCGTAACATATTAACTCCAACGATAACAAATGTTAAATCGTTGCAGTTAATTAATATGTTAGGGAAATATTATATGTGGATGCAACTTTTTATTTGATTGGTTTCATTTGACTTTAATTGATACATACTTTTTACTTGCTTGAAATGCCTAGCTGCTTAATTAGTGCCTATGATGGGAGATTATTGAATTGGGAAATGGGAGGGAGAGCTTAACTCTTTACCCACGTTAGTTAGTTTAATTCGGGGGTATATATGTATGTATTATTTCTATGTGCTTTAATTTGATTATTATTTTGAGGTTAATTAGATAGATGTTTTCAGGGTAATGCCAGATTTGTAATCGCCATAGGCTACAATTTGACTAAATTTTTGGTGTATTTTCGGCAATGGATTTATTTTAAAAAATAATAATATATAATTAATAAAAAAATATCGGTAAAATTAATAATCCCCATGTCCCAATTTAGTTGCTACACCCTCTTTTTCACATCTCCCGAAACACAACTTTAAATAAAAATATTTTTAACTATATATAGTAAAAAATTATAAAAATTATATATTTGAAGTACATATGTTGAGAGGAATTAAACTAGATCCATCGTGACTATGTTTTTTTTCTAACGTATATTAAATTAAATAAAGTCAAAGTTCACAAAGTCATACTGGGACAAGTAAATTGGGACAGAGGAAGTACATAGGGAAGGTATATTGCTCCATATGTTTCTCTTTTCCATTCTTGTTTTGAATTTAGAATCTT
This sequence comes from Salicornia ramosissima, assembly GCA_951394345.1. Classification (NCBI taxonomy): domain Eukaryota; kingdom Viridiplantae; phylum Streptophyta; class Magnoliopsida; order Caryophyllales; family Amaranthaceae; genus Salicornia; species Salicornia ramosissima. The sequence continues at coordinate 64,586,809 of OX596232.1, forward strand.
GCAACGTTTTAAATTTAAGGCAATCTTCTAAATTATTCTCAAACCCAGGCCATAAGAAATAATAATAGTCTTGTGCTAGTTGTCTTGTTTGATTCATATTAATAAATACTTCATAAATATTAAATATTTATGTAATTAAAGATTAAAGTTTGTATAGACACACACACACATATACTGTCATACCGGTAAGGTTATACCGGGCCTTAAAACACGACCTATCTCATAAAAATACCAACCTGACATTGGTATTACATTTATTGGGGGAAGGGGTTTGGTAAGAATCAAAGTCACTACCTATCGATTGTAGGTGTTTTCTTGTGTCACTGCAATGAAGCTCAATGCTCAGATATAAAAAAGTTTATATACAGAGTATAATTTATGGAACATGCTACACATATATATCGCCCAAAGGGGTAGGGGCTAAGTATTAACTATACCAATTTACACATGATTTTGCGCGTCAAATTATATACCATCATTTAGTTCTTGTAACATTACGTTGGACCCATAATTTATTAGAACCATAACAAATTTAAAGTTAGTTCATCGATCATGTTGAAAAACACGTTATATATTATTATTATTATTATTATTAATTAATTAATTAATTAATATTAATGAATGTAGTGAAATATATATATGTGCAGAGAAAATTGGGGTTAGATACGCAAGGAAGTCAATATCCTAGTCATAATCATCCATGGCAAAGCAAGGATGCAATAAATAATAAGTCCCCTGAAAGCAGAATAGTTCCTGCAACTGTAGGCTTAGCTTCTACAGTTGCACCCGCTGTTTGTGCCGCTGCTGCTGTCTCTGTTACTCCTCCACATGGTCCCGTTGTTGGTTCTACTGATCTCAAGTACGTACTAGCTAGCTAGCTAGCTACCTCCTCTTATATACCGAATTACCCTTGCTTTGCTTGTTACTTATTTTCTTTCAATATTTCATCCAATTGACTTAATTGTTAATTACTTTTTTTTTTATTTTTTATCTTATACATAAAAATGTATGTTGTGTTTGTATATATGTAGGAGTTCTCCTAGTATGTCCACCGGTCCCTGTCAATTGACCCTCTTCTATAATGGATCAGTTTGTGTCTACGATAACGTGTCTCCTGATAAGGTATCTATTCTATTCTATTCTTCTCTCAAAACTAATAATCTTACCTTTTTGCGTAACAGTAAAACATTTTGCGTCAGTGGTAAACACTTGGAACACTAGGCTTGAGATTCTGGGTTTGAAACATGCTTCACGTATCTGTCAAGATTCTTATCTTTCACTTTGAAATATGTGTCCACTAAATTAGATTGGGTGATCTGTCTTGTAGTAGGGTCAGACTCAAAGTCCACTATCAGGCAATCCACATTATCATGTTTAAAAAATAAAGGGTTTTTCAATATAGCTAGTGTCTTTGAGTGCGAGATTTGTACGTACCTTTCCATTTGAGAAATTCGTTCCAGGTGGTGCCCTTGAGTTTAATAGGAGATCTACATGACCACATGGTATCTCTCAAGTGCATTTAATAGACATATGGTTGTCGTGCATTATTATTTTTCGTGATTAGGGAGGACTCTTATATTATTTGGCATTTTTGTGGTTTAACATGAAAATTAATAGGGTATTTAGTGTTTAGCTAGATAGATAATGACAGAGAATATTATTTGTAATAAGTTTAGTAAAGTTTGATCGAGTACAATAATTAAGTGTGATAATGTCCAATTATTGTTTTGATAATAAGGGCTAATAAGTTATCAGGTTCAATAAGTTTTTAATCAAGCTAAGTTTAATAAATTTAGATAAACTAAAGATAAAGATTTGAACTTAATTACTGGTGCGACGTAGAAAACTAAAAATGAATAAATTCACCACCTATAGGTAATGAAATAAAAGGTATTGTCATGAATATGTAAGAGTGTAAATTACAAAAGTATTATATATATATATATATGATGCAGGCTCAGGCCATAATGTTACTGGCTGGAAATGGCGAAACAAAGAAGACCTCGGCTACTGCACTAGGGGGTGTACCAAAAGTGCAAGTGCAACCAACAACAACGACGTTAAGACCAACTGGTAAAGACGAGTGTGGTGTTGTTGTAGGACTATCTAGCCCGGTTTCCATGGCCTCGCCTGTTAGTGCTACCAATAATACCATTAATAATAATTCATCATCTCCTAGAGTGGTTACATCTACTAGTGCAATCGCAACATTAACCACTTTCGCAGTTACTACAAATAATAATAATAATTCTGCTCAAATCAAGTGCCCTGAACCTCTTAAAACAGCATCAACGACTACTCCATCAGGTTCGCTCGCTCGCTAATTAATCCTCACTGCTTTCACTCCATTATATATATATATATATGATTAATTCATTACCATAAATCCATTACCATATGATGATTTCTAATTAAAGAGCTGAGCTTCGTTCTATTTATTATTGATTTGCCAGCTGCAGCTGTGCCTCAGGCTCGGAAAGCATCACTTGCTAGATTCTTAGAGAAACGCAAGGAGAGGTAACCCACACCATGCTCTTCTCTGATCTCTCTCGCTCTAGGATAGATGCATGGATATATAGATGCAATGGATGATATGCAAGTGTTAAATTATATACTACCTCCGTTCCAAAAAAAACGCAACAATTGTCATGGCACAGACTCTAATTAGAAAAAGTGAGGGGTAGTTGATTAAAATAAATGGAGATCAGAGAAAAGTGGGGACAATTAAATGAATTGTAAGAGAGGGTGGGGACAATTAAAGAATTGGAGAAAGAAAAGGTAGGGACAAATAAAGAATTAGTAAGGGTATTTATGTCTTTTAAGTAGTAATACTTTACTATATAAGGAAAATAAAAATTTGTTGCATTTATTTTGAAACATCCAAAAATGGAAATTGTTGCGTTTTTTTTGGAACGGATGAAGTATATAAAATAATGTGACAAATAGATCTGAGTTACCCAACAACGAGAAATGAGAGTTCGGTCCACTACTTAGCTTATTATAAGTTGGAGAATATATATTCCGAGCTTCCCAAAACCAATAATTTGGCAATGGGAGCTAGCTAAGAGGAGTAACAACTAACTAGACTTATAATTAACCGGTTTATACTAATCTCGATCTCCTCTTTGTCGTCTAATGTCGAATATACTTACATGTGCTCCGCTCAATAATGGGGTTGGATTGAACAGAATGCGATAAATATCATTGACATGAAATTCATAATAAGCTAGCTTGATTATTATTTATACTATACAATAGACAATAGTAATATATATATATATATAGGGTTGGGTTCCGGTGAGAAATTTTTTGTCGTGAGAAATGTGAGAAGAGATAAATACATTAACTAATACCTAGAGGTACATTGACCACCAACTATAGGTACATTCAACATATACTAAAAATACATTGAGTAAAAATACATTGACTTTATGCCATAGATACATTGACTCTAAACTATAGAAGGAGTAAGGAGGGAAATTCAAATTTAATCTTAGCCATTCATTTGTTGATCAAAGGGTTGAGATTGCTTCTCACCCTTCTCACCAAAACTACATTTCTCACATGAGCCTACTTATATATATATATATAATAATTACCATTACCATTACCATTATTAAAATATTTTAGAAGTTGACCGATCGAGATACATATAGAATGAATGACATACATATATGTGTGTGTGTGAATTTGTTGACAGGGTGACTGCAACAGCTCCTTATACAACGAGTAAGAAGGGCTCTGAATACAACATAGTTGAATCAGCGACACTTGCCCGAATTCCATCCTCCTCAAGCCTCCCTACCACCTAGTAGTATCTACACATTTTTCTGATCTGATCTGATCTACTCAGCTCTGGCAATAGGATGCTTTTTTTATTTTTATTTTTAATTTTTATAATTATGAATATATCCACGCTTACTCTTGTCAAGATGATCTTTTTCAATGAATTTCACCTAATATAAATATACAATATATTCATTGCAATTAAATTTTATATACTAAAAAGAGCTACTAGCTAGCTTAGTGTGTGTATATATATATTTTGGAGGAAAGTTGCACAGTACCCACACAATGCCCGATCCTATCTCAGGAAATAAACTTAGCAGATGAGATGGAGGTGTCGAACCCGTGACCTCGGGAATCACGGGACACTTGGACAAACGTATCTAATCCAAGGTCATTCGACAAATATATATATATATATATATATATTGCCTCGGTTTGTTGAATATGATTCTATGTTTCATTGTTTCTAATAACTATATACTGGTTTATGCTCGAATTGACTTTCAATCAACCATAAGCTAGGGCTTTTGCATGCCATGGTAAAACTAGGAAACAGTTCTATACTTTTATGTGTGACGCCCTGGGTTATTTTCTGTAAATTAAGATAATTTGTTTTTTTTTTTTATAGTGAATGATTTTATTAATTATTTTTGTTTCTTTATAAGGGAGATCAATTATTTATTGATATGTACTCCGTTCCACTTTATTCTTTATGTTTGTTTTTCTAGGATTTAAAAAAATGAAATTTTTTTCATTATATTTATATACAAGAAAAAACATATATTTATATGGATCTATCTTGTTGGATTTGTCTAAATGTGTAATTTTTTAATATATTTTTATTTTACTTTTCATAAAGTGTAGCATAAGGTATTAAAGTTAAAACACGTGTATTGAAAAAGTTGCAAAAAGTAAATGTAAAGAACAAACTGGAACGAAGAAAAATATTCTAAATAGGCACACACACACTTGGTGGTATCAAGCATGACTCAGGCCGGGTCTAATTAAACTATTTGTAAGTCATTTATTTTAATTGTAACCTCGATCAAGCATTGACTCAAGGCCTGATTAAAATAAAGTGGGCTTTCGATCTGGTCACCCAAAATGCTAAAGTTAAAAGCGTATAATTCACTGCTTTTTGAGCTTCCGAGCAACCTATGGACCTCAAAAAAATTGGCTGAAACTTTTCTGGGGGGTAACATTTGGTCGTCCAACATGCGAGCCAACATAATTTTTGGCCAGATCGACGGGCTATTGAGAGTCCAAACTCCCAAAAAATACGCGTTTCTGTAATATTCTTCGTTTTTGCGATAAACCACTTATAAGGGAAGAACTTCGTATTTTGAGTCATCCAGCATGCGTACAAAATTTTACACTCACAATACTTTTATATTAGCATAGTAATTACTAAAAAAAGTCTCACCTACCTACCATAAACGAAGCATTTGCTCAAGTATTGACTAGTTTCGTAAGAAATTACTAACTCGGCATCAAAATAAAAATAAAATAAAAAGACAATTCACTACAATCGTCAGCGTTAGCCGGTAGGCGAGTAGGCGCAATGGATTAGTGTTCCATGTCATAAAATAGGATCAAGATAGACGGAACAACTCGTGGGATAACTGGCAAGGGATGAGTACTTTAAAATGATACTTGGATGATCACATATTCATTTCACATTCACATTTAGGTCAAAGGAGAGGAGAGGAGAGGAGAGGATGATGATGGGTTTGATAGGAAGAATTTCAGCAAGAACAACAAAAACATCGGCTTTGACTTATTCATGTGCTGTGAAATTGTCACCTTCAATTCTTCAAACTAGAAGAGTAATGTGTTCGGGAGTTCTTCCAGACACTATTGATCCGAATTCCGACGCATTTCTCGGGAATTCTCAGCTTATGCACGATTTACTCTCTCAACTCCATACTCACATTAGCAAGGTTTTGTTTTGTTTTGTTTTTCATTCACATCCCAATTAAGTGTTTTTTTTTTTTTTTTTAATTAAAAAAGTTTAATCAATCATGTATGATTGCAATAATAGGTACTTGCTGGCGGGGGAAGCGAGGCCGTGAAGAGGAATACAAGTAGGAATAAGCTGCTTCCTAGAGAGAGGATTCAACGGATTCTTGATCCTGGTTCTTCCTTCCTTGAACTTTCTCAGGTATTTTTAAGTTGCTCTGTCTTTATTATTCTTTGCAACAAGTTAGATTTTCAATTACAATATTCAAGAAAACCACTGCCAAAACCAGCTTATGTTTAGCATTGCAAATTGCAACCAGAAGGTTTTGCTGTACAAGCTTACTTGTTTTTCATTTATGATCACTTGGACATTTTCGGGCTCAGAGCGAAAATTAAAAGTGAGTAGGCTCCTAAACAGTGGAAACACATTTCTTGGATCAAATCTTTACAAATGATTTTATTAAAAATTACATTTTTGATTGGCACTGTAGGGAAAAATGATTAATTGAAGATAAAGTATGTATGTAGGATTGTGGGCTATAGCCTATAAGGAGTAATAAATTGGATAAAATTTATGATGTTAGCTGAAACATTAAAAGAATTATAGTTTTGGAGAGAATCAATTGGGTACTAAATAAAATGAGAGAGAAAATATGGATGAGATAATGAAAATAGAAAATAGAAAGCTACACAAATAAGTAATTTAAATTGAACAAGAAAATGTTTTGTTCATCATAAATAACGACTATTAAAATTGTATTTTCTTCGTAAACAAATGTTTGTAACAAAGGAATATTTTATATCTCACAAATAATACCCTTGTTGCAACATTTGTTTGCTGAAGAAGTATTTATTTTAACAAAATAGTTAAAAAAATACAAAAAAAATTCAAAGAGGTGGGCCCCTACAAAAGGGGTCTGGAGCCGTCACTCATGATGCACCCCCTATTGAGCCGGTTTTGTTTATGATTTCCATTTGGTAATTCCATTATGTATCTAATGGTAGCTATGTAAATTTTGCCTTCATTTATTGGGGAAAATGGATGGTACTTGTAGTCTTGTACGATTTTGAATCAAAACGTAAAAGGTCTTATGAAAACACCGTAGAAACATGCAATTCCTGTTTCCCCTAAAATTATAAATAATTGAAACAAAGGTCCCGTATAAAAGCAAAAAGGGAGAAGATGCTTTGAAGTGTGATTAGGGTAGTTGAGGTCATGTGTGAATGTTTTAGGAAATTATAGTGAATGCAATTGCCTAAGATGAGTATGTTGCAATTACTGCCTCAGTCTTTTTCTTTTTCTCATGTTGCCGCCTATGTCTATGTTAACTTGCTTCCTTTCCTTTCTTTCTTTCTTTGTTTTTTTTTTTAAAGTATGTGGAGCTCCCAAATAATTTCTACTCTCAAATTTCTCTTTATTCTATGTTTTTTATCCTTATTTTTATCATCTTCTCAATAAATATCTCTATTTTTTAATAATTCCTACTGCTGCTGCTGATGTAAATGTAGCGACTAAAAAAAAAACTAGAGTATTATGTTTCGAAAAAAGTTGAGGAAGTATGACACTTGAAAATGCATATCAAGGTGATTGCTTAAGACTTCCCCAATTAGTGTATTGATATCGGATAGTCACGTGTATGTCATACAAGTCGAGGTGCTGCTTTTGTTATTACTTTTAAGTTTTCTGGTTCAAATGAAGTGTTAAGTGTCTATACCAAAGTGATCATGTCAGGTTTGTGGACAATCTGACACGAGTACTTGTGGCAGTTCTGGTAAAGTAAAATGTTAGTAAGAAAAGTTGTACTCTTTTTTCTTTGTGGCAAGAGGCAAACAAAGATAAGCGGTCCTTAGCTGTTTAGATGGACTTTGATGCTTCCATTGAGGCCTAATTATTATTCTACTCCATAACTTTTTGGATGCTATTGTTCATCTCAATGCCACCTGTTTGAAATATATCAGTCATCCAGTGGGGTCATTGTGTTGGGATTTCTATATTCATATAGTCATATGTTGGAGAGAGGAGGTGTGTCCTATTTACTTAAGAAAATTGTACTCCTTGATCAATTGGTTGCGCTTGTTTTTGATCCTTTTGAGTCCTGATAACTGATCTGTTGGATCTTTACTTATGGACAACAGTCAGTGTTAATTTTATTAGCGTTATGGTTTGTTTTGCATTAAGAGGATACTTTTGCAAAGATGAATTTCTATGTAAGCAGAAATTTTCTTGAAATTTCTCTAAGCTCAAATTGATATATCTAGCTTGCAGGACATGGGTTGTATGAAGAATCCCTTCCATCTGGTGGAATAATCACAGGAATTGGGCCTGTTCACGGGAAGCCTTGTATGTTTGTGGCTAATGATCCTACTGTCAAGGGAGGAACTTATTTTCCCATCACAGTGAAGAAACATCTGAGGGCACAAGAAATTGCTGCTCAATGCAGACTACCATGCTTGTATCTTGTAGATAGTGGTGGTGCTTTCCTTCCAAAACAGGCTGAAGTTTTTCCTGACAAGGAGAATTTTGGCAGAATATTTTACAACCAAGCCATAATGTCATCTCAAGGTATACCTCAAATTGCTCTGGTTTTGGGTTCATGCACTGCAGGGGGTGCATATATACCTGCAATGGCTGATGAAAGTGTAATGGTAAAAGGAAATGGAACAATATTTCTTGCTGGACCTCCACTTGTGAAGGTTAGTAATAGGGTTGTGGCATGTGGAAAAGGTTTCATGCAATTTCTTTTTCAAACAATCTGTCAATCTTTTGTGTGTATAAAATATACTAGTGTGCATGTGTGTGCATGTACTGGAATTATTGAATCTGCAGAAGTTGGATATAACTAACATAAGAACAACAAAGATTAATCAGATAGAGTTGAAAATTATTTTTCCAAGAAATAATATGAAATAAGTAGAGTTTAACTGATATATTGTCTTTTTAGACAAAACATGAATAATCAATCTATTTTCTCAATGGTTATCTCAATTTTAATATCGAAGTATAAATTGTCAATAAATTAAAATGAAAAGGCTTACAAAAGATGACTAAAGGATTCATGGGGACAGAATCAAGCGAATTTTCCATGTAAATATTTCATTAGATGTATGTGTGTTTGGCTAGATATTGGAAAATTTTCCATTCAACATGTGCTAAAGGTTATTGTACTTGTATTATATTTTGAATTCCAGTGAAGAAGTTTGGTTGTCACATACGTCAGAGTGGATTTTAGGATTACATTAAAAAAAAGTGAACTGAACAACAAGATTTAAGAGTTGGTTAGACAAACTAAAAGTAACAAAAAGTTAAGGCAAAAGCCAAAAGGTGAAAAGTTAATCTTTGACGGACATAAGTTAAAGTTATGCAAATAATCTTAAAAGTTGAAAAGTAAGGCAAATATACTTTAAATTCCGAAATATTGGTAAACTTTAGTGGTTTGACTTTTTTGTCTTTTGGTGAGACACTTTGATGATAGACTTGATCATTTTTTGCCCCATAAATAAGTCCACTTATCGTTTAAAATTTCTTTCAAAAGCATATAGTTATGGTTATGTGCCTACTTCTTATGAGAGAGTTGAAGCAGGCTGCTACTGGTGAGGAAATTTCTGCTGAGGATTTGGGAGGTGCTAGTGTGCACTGTAAGACATCAGGAGTTTCTGATTATTTTGCAGAAGGTAGTTTACTTTCGTAAAGTGTTTTTGTTTTCATAAGATTTGTTTGAGTAATATTCTTTACTAATATATTGCAAGTCCTATTAGACCTTCGCTTCTACTAACAATTTGTTATGCAGCAATATATATTAGTAAGGGTATTCTAGGAAGTTTAAAATAAGTTAGCTACTAGGAATTTCTAGAAGGATCAAGAGTCACTAGATAGGGTTTTTCTATAAATATACCTAAGTAGGATGAGAGAGGATATGTGGATGAATGAAGATGAAAATTATGTTTTGTTTTGTAGATTAGTTTTTAGTGTAGTGGGAGTGTAAGCTACTCGAAAAGCTGTGTTTATCAATTATATCATCTCATTTTCTTACTCTTATATTACTTGTTCATTGTTATTTTTCTGCGTTTGAGTATTATTCCCATATTATACTTGCTGCTTGGTGTGTTGTGTGGAGTGTTTCTGGGCGTGTGAGCAGGTTGTGGACAAGGCAGTCCATGACAACTTGGTATCAGAGCGGTACTGTCCGTGGTGGTCAGAGCATGGTCTGACGTCAGGCTACTGCTGATTTTGGCAGGGTTTGCTGCAAAGAGACTATGGAGGTGGTGAGAAGCTTGATCAAAGAAGGGTTTTTTGAGATTATTCAGTGGTTTCCAGATTGGGGGAAGTTGCAAAATATTCGCTATCAACTTCAAGTCCCTTTATTTGCTGGAAGAAATTTGGAGTAATGGATTCTAGAGATTGAAGACTTTTTTCATCTTTTTTGGTTAAGTGAAGAGGAGAAGTTTGGGGCTGCTTGTGTCGCTCTTGACGGTGAAGCATGGAGGTGGTTTGTTGGTGAACACCCGCAGCGACCCTTCTTTCAGTGGGAGGAGTTGAAGGTTTTGTTAGTGTTGCGATTTGGGTACGCACCTGGGTAAGCACTACAAGCTCCAGCGAGGTTTGGCAGCAAGAGGGAGCACCATGAAGAAGTGAGGAATGAACGAATCGAAGCAAAAACAGAGAGTCAGAATGAGGTAGTGTACATGGCTGTCACCATTCCTACAGTGCTTTATGAGACCAGAATGGAGCCAGAGAAAAGCAAAAGGGCGCCAATGGGTGTGCAGCCATTAATAAAAAATCTGGACAGGGAAAAGAGTAGTTATTTTAGTGGTGGCATTGGTGGTTTTACATGTGTTCAAGGTTGTTCCATAGATTGGGTGAGCAGTGAAGCTCATGGTGGCTTTTTTAAGAGCAATAATATTGGAGGAGGTGGGTATTCTGGCAGATCTGACAGGATGTTTGGGAAGAGAAACACCGCTTATGGTGGCGGTTGGGATGGGGCTGATTTTGCAAAAGGCGGATCTGACGCAAGTGGGTCTGGTGGTGGACCGGGAGATGCGGTCAGAGAAAGCGGTGGCAAAGGAAAGTTTGAATCTTGCGGCAGCGGTGGGGTGGATGTCGGCCTTGAGGGTGAGGGGCGTGAGGCAGCAGGCTCTGTTGCTGCCAACAAAAATGGTGATGAAGGAAGGAACATACTGGAACGTGGGAGGTTGAAGGAAGGTTTGACTGAGTCCTTGGCTGGACTTGGCTTGCAAGGGAAGCCAAGAAGTCTAGAAACCTCTACTCACTTGGAGAAAAAAATGAAAATTCTGGAATATGATAGTAAGGGTGACAAGGTAAATTACCTAGCAAATGAGTCAGCACATTATAGTTCAAAAGGAAACTTGCAATTGGGACCACATGCATTTATTGGCAAAGGGGATTTTCAGAGAAGCTCAATTATTAAAGTGGATGATGAAATCTCATTTGTTGGGCCTACTGAATTTGAACCCACTTATTCTTGTGACGATGATAAATATTTATCTGGGCCTTTTCAAACTAAGCACAATTCTTCTCACCAACTCTCATGTCAGCCAAACCCAAGCCCAATCATTCCCACTCATCCATATAAACATAACCCCCCTGATTTCCCTCACCCTCCTAAACTCAATTGGTTGGAGCCCAAGCTTGTCCTTGCTAAAATTATCCTTAAGAGCCAGAATTTTATGGCCTTTTTTTTCCATTTTTTTCTCTTCACTCCAACTCATACTAACTTTCCACTACTACACCCCAACTTTTACACTAAATCGTCCTTTAATTTTCCACAACAGTCATGAGCCACATACCACAATTGCCACCAAAATTCCAAAATTTCTCTATGCACAATTACTAGATTCATACCTCATGACCAAGTCATGTGAGCCACCAATATCAACTCCCCATGAGTCACATAAATGCCAACAAAGTCGGGCTTTTGAGAACGACCCAAACCTAATCCATAGAAGCAACAACCACAAACTGAGCAACGATTACCACCCACCTTGAGGACAAGGTGGAACTTTAGGGGGGCAGTATTGTTATGCATCGATATATATTAGTAAGGGTATTCTAGGAAGTTTAAAATAAGTTAGCTACTAGGATTTTCTAGAAGGATCAAGAGTCACTAGATAGGGTTTTTCTATAAATATACCTAAGTAGGATGAGAGAGGATATGTGGATGAATGAAGATGAAAATTATGTTTTGTTTTGTAGATTAGTTTTTAGTGTAGTGGGAGTGTAAGCTACTCAAAAAGCTGTGTTTATCAATTATATATCATCTCATTTTCTTACTCTTATATTACTTGTTCATTGTTATTTTTCTGCATTTGAGTATTATTCCCATATTATACTTGCTGCTTGGTGTGTTGTGTGGAGTGTTTCTGGGTGTGTGAGCAGGTTGTGGACAAGGCAGTCCATGACACAATTTTGCTATTTAGTGTCATGAAATTTCAGTGAAAAGTTACTGCTATAATGTTATTAATCTCTTGAATTTAGCTTATAGAGGGAATATCAGGCGTGACAGGAAGTTCTTACGTTGCCTTTTAATTCTGGCTTTTTTATTTTTTTGGCAATGTAATTCTGGCTTTTAAAATCTACGTTTTTAACTTACACACTCTAGATGACCTAGAAGTGATGTGACTAGTGTCTAATAGGCCCTTCAAGTTACTTTGACGTGGGCATCATTGTTAGCTGCTTTTTTTTCATATTCAGAAGAGTTGTTGCTCACTGATTTGATTATGTCATAATAACAACTCTCCAGACAGGGATCTACTCTCTATATGAGACATGCATTGAGGTATTATAGTGGATGAAGAAGGATATGCACATGATATTTGTTGACTTAGAGATGCATAGACAAGGTACCCAAAGACGTGCCATTTGTGAAGGATATTGTGTTAGGTTGATGAGACTAAAGTAAAGATTAATTAAAAGTTTAGCATTGGCGACATGAGCTAAACAAATGAGGGTTAGAGCTTGTCGAAGTAATATTGAGTATATGGAGCGTAGATTTAGTAGTGATCAAGAGTCAAATGAGAATGTAATGACGTTAGATATTTAGGATTTACTAGTAAGCGAGTGTTTTAAGTACCTTTCGTGGATTTTACAAAAGGAAGTTATTTACCAAAATGTAAGTCATAGAATGGAAAGTAGCAACCAAAATATTATGTAATCTTAATGTACCTCTAAGTTTTAAGGGGAAAGTGTATAGGATGACTATTAAATCAACCCTAGATCAATTCTACTTTATAGGTTGGAATGTTGGACTTACAAAGGATAATAAGAGGATGAGAGCAACATAAATGTCTATGTTGAGATAAGTGTATAGGAAAACTATAAAGGATATAATCCAAAATGTGAATATTTGAAAGAAGGTGGGAGTGTTAGGTATCAAATTGTCAATGACATGATAAGGTACAAATACCTACATTTGTAATCACTTAATCATGTATGTTGTTGCCTAGAGGATTTTCTAGTAATGAAGGTGGAAACTTATGGTTATTGGGGGAGTTTAAAAGGGCTCCATTGAAAACTAAAAACATGGATGGAAGGAGCTAAAAGGATTATGAAGATTCCAAGTTTAGAGGAGGCACCGTCAATTCAACTAACACTAAAAATTCCGAACTATGTAAATGACCTTGGTGATGAGCAATTAATAATTCAACTAAAAGATAAAATAAAAATAATAAAATAAAAAGGATATAAACTAAAGGATTAAAATCACTATAAGAAAGAATCGTAGAGACCAATAAAAGAAAACTAATTAAAAAATTGAATTAACGAAAACAAGAAAAACAAGAATCAAAATCAAGAATGTAGAAGGGTTGTAAACGGTAATAACAAATCCCAGGGAAAAGTTTCACTATGGAAAGTTATGGGATTAACAAGAAACTCAATTAATCAATCAATGGTTAGCTTAAACTAGGGCACACCGACACACTAGCTCTCTCAAATCTTATACTCCTTCAAGGCTTCAACGCGTTTAGTAGATTCGTTTTGCCTAATACCTTAAGTCTGATGTGGAGTTCTATCTCGTGGCGCTCAACTCGACATCACTCAAACAATACAATCCAATAAGAACTAAATTCAAGTGCAAGCAAACAAAAGAGGTAACAGGAATCTAAAAGTAACCAAAGATGTAATTAACCAAGAATCAAATAAAGCCATAGGTGAATCCACATATCCCCAAACCAAGGGGGAAACTACTCACACATAATTAAACTAAGACTCATGCAATAATAAAAAATAAAATAAAATTATTAAAGTGCTGAAATAAAAGATTATCGAATTGAAAGAAAGTGAATTGCTTGAATTAATGTTGTGCAAACAACTGAACAATGAAATTCGAATTTTGAATAACTCACGCTAAAAGTGCAATTTAGATCTAAATCTGAGGAAAAAAAACCCTAAAAATATATGCCCCTACTTATTACAAAGGGATAAACACACACACGCACACTCACACAGTCACACACTTCTTTCTCTTCTTTCTTTTTTTTTCATCCCAACTAGATAGTAACAAGCCACCTGCCCTGCTCTCTTCTTTCTCTTTTCTCTTACAATTCAAGAGAGTCTAGCCTGGATCCGGTGGGCTGGGTCATTCTACCTGGACAAGCCAGGGTGATGTGACCTTCTCTTCTTTTTCTTCTTCGTGCCACCTCAAGTACTCTAGCCCTGGACCTAGTGGGCCGGGCTAGGTGACCCGTACTGGGGTCTGGAGGTGGCCCCTTCTTTTTTTATTCCTTTTTCTCGCTCTGCTCCAAGAAGTATAGGGGTCCAGCCTTTGACCTGATGGCCCGAGTCCACCTGACCTGGTCCGTGCAGGTCTGGAGACTCTGGACTCCAATTTCTCTTCTCTTGTCGTTCTTTATCCACAAAGCCTCCGCTCTCAGCTTGTTATTCCTTTTACCGGTTTTTAGCCAATTTTTGCTCTGTTTGACAAATTTCTGCCAAAAATAGAGAGAAGAAAAAAAATGCACTACGAAAGAACTTGTTAGTATTTAATAGCAGATGGCTCTGAATAGCTTTGGTAGTCCATAAAAATATTGAAAAAGGATGGGACAAATCACATATAAAAAGTTAAAAACACATTATCAATTATGCTATATTCTGGTCAAAGCTTTAATATAAATTTATAGGTAATTGTTATTAATGTCTGTTTCCATCATATCACTTGCAGTTCTTATCACTAAGACAAAAGTAAGCCACCTGATTTATTTGCTAAAGTATTCAGCTCCTGTTTCTTGACTGTCTCATTTATTCATAAACAAGCAAGGTTTTTGAGCAGTGACATCAGAGATCAAGGATTTCTCTTTTTTAATGCAACCCTCTTCAAATGCAATCCTTACTTTTGGTCTGTATGCCAATTTTCTTTGATAATGCTGGAAATACATCTTTGTAATTGTATTTATGTGCTAATTACAGTTTCGAAATCCATATAGGGTGGTAGGGCACAGAAGTAAACCCTACAAGACCTTAGAATTACATATTCTGTAACTTAATCGTAGAAACTCTTAGTTCTTGTGCTTCCTTTTTTAATCCATGTGGAAAATTGTTAATAGGATGAGAAAAAGGCAACCAAAATCATTTCAACTTCAATTTGTTTTGATTCTTCCTTGCAGATGAACTGCATGCCTTAGAAACAGGAAGGAGCATTATTAAGAACTTGTATATGGCTGGAGGACAATCATCTGGTACCTGGAATCATGCAACAGCAGAACCTAAGGAGCCCCTATATGATGTCAAAGAGCTCAGATATATTGCTCCAATAGATCACAAGCAGCAATTTGACGTACGATCTGTTATTGCTCGTATCGTTGATGGAAGTGAATTTGACGAATTCAAGAAACTGTATGGCACTGTGAGGCCCATTTGAATCACTTGACCAAAAAGGCTCAATTATAGCTAGTCTTTGTTTCTAGTTGTCCTTCAATTGTTATTATACTAAAACTTTTGGTTGGTTATTCTTTGCAGACTCTTGTGACAGGTTTTGCAAAAATTTTTGGAAGTTCTGTTGGCATTCTTGGAAATAATGGAGTATTATTCCATGAATCTGCTCTTAAAGGGGCCCACTTCATTGAACTATGTACTCAGCGTGGCATTCCTTTGGTTTTTCTTCAGAATATTACTGGATTTATGGTATGTGTGTCTCTTATATCTCTTAAATATGATTCGAATTGTTTGGGGGTGGATCCTTAGCTTTTGATGTAATGAAGAAAAAATATAGGAACTAAAAAGAGAGTTAGAGGCAACAAATTGTGATCTTAGATATCAAATCAAGATACATATAGGGCCGTTCCTGAAAATCTGAGGGCCCAGTGCGAAATAACAAATAGAGGCTCCATAAATTCGTTTCGAAGTATTAAAACGTTTTATCTTAACAACATAAATGTAAATTGACATATAAATAAATAATATAGTTCACGATATAATTAATAACAATGATAATTATAATAGTAAATCATTGTTGATTCAATTTATAAAAAAAAGTGTATTGGAAACAAAAGGTTATATAAATATGACTGTTTTTATTTATTGTGTTTTTATTGTTTAGAAAAGAAATACAATAAAAGCAAAGATAATCTATAAGGATATACAATTTTTTTAAGTTTTACAACAGATTAATATATATAAATATAAATATAAATCATACTTCTTATATCTTTTTTTTTTGGGGAGAGGGGGGGGGGGTTTGGGCCTAAATAGCAACAATTGAAGGTGATATGCAAAAGAATATTAAATTAGTAAAATGATCAATTAAGAATTACCGAGTTGAAAAGAATAAGACTTAAGATTATGAAAAAAGAATATAAAATTAGTAAAATGGTCAATTAAGAATTAGAAAAGAATAAGACTTAATTAATATTACAAAAAAAAAATAGAAAGACCAGTAACAAATAGATTGATCCAATGGATTAAAAAAATGTGAGTAATAAAATTTTAGGAACTCATACTTTTTTTGGCAATGAGTAACTCATGCTTGTAAGTTGTAATTAAGATGAAAATGCCTCTCGCACACACCAAACAAAAAAAAAGTGTTAGCACTAGGGATTGATCCTTGTACTAAAACACATCAAAGTTAAGTTTCACGCGGACATGTAACCAATGATCCATGCTGCTTACCTTGTTTCATTTTTCAACTTGTTTTACTTATACCTTAACAGTATTAAAAACAGAAGAAAATTTGGGCTTTTCCCGCGTGGGCCTTGGGCGGTTGCCCTGCCCCAGGGCCGGGCCTGGATACATATTAAGTGAAGGCCTTTCTAGGCCACCTCTAAGCATATACGTTGTGAAATTTATTGGGGAAGCCAAATGTATCTGGTCTATGCCGTATTGAACAATGTTAAAATGATATGAAAACTCCAGTAAGTATGAGTTTTCCTATGGAACTATTATGAAGTTGGGAGTTAGGATTTCCTTTGTACGCCTTAGTTTCAATGCATTTAGAATTGGTGTTTGGAGTGTTTGTCATTTTAGATCAGTTCCCAATTCCCATAGGTTTGTTATTTCATAAACTCATTTTTCTATATCTTTTTTGTTTTGTTTTGTTTTTGTGTGGATTAGTGTGAGATGTATGATGTAAATATTAGGGTTATTTTTATTTTTTAAAAATCATTGCAAGGGATTGTTCAATAATATTGTCTTTACTTTTCGCAAATGCAAATTAGGTAGAGAATGATGTTACCTCAGTTCTAAGATCAGTTTCATTTTTTTTTTGGCAAAGGGGATCAGTTTCATGAAACTTATAAAATAGAATAAAGGCATTCGTCTGGTTGAGTGGGCAACATATTATGGGTCCTTCGATAACAGGAGGACGGATACCAGACACTTTGGAGTCGTACGAACCTAAGCACTGCTCGAGGATAACACAAAAAGTCACTTGGGAGGACACAATAATTTGTTTTAGCGGCCGAAAACGCAATGAGTGGCCTCCTGGTATGTGCAAAAATCCAGGATGAAAAGGTGAGGCGGAAAAAAAATTGCTTGATCCAAAGACTATAATTCACGCTTTTCGGGGTTTTGGAGAACGAAAATTTCCCTAAGCTTTGGCCAGTAGAATTTGGTAACAAGGACCTTAAGGATGGGTGCCGACACATCAGAGTTGTGTGATGGAGCTAGAAAGCCAAAACACCGCACCACCCAAACGTTGAAAAGTCACTCGAGAGGACATAATACTTCACTCTAGCAGGAAAAACCGGATTAGGAGCCTCCCTACATATCCACAAACTCAGGATAAAAAGACAGGGCAAAAAAAGTACATCCCTGAACGGTGTCCGAGACTCTCGGGTCCAAATCCAAGGCTTAAATCCACGCTTTTCAAGGTTCTCGGGGTTCGAGAACAGAAATGTCCCAAAATATCAGGACAAGGTTTTTTGGGGGAAGGGGAG
Organism: Salicornia ramosissima; assembly: GCA_951394345.1. Taxonomy (NCBI): domain Eukaryota; kingdom Viridiplantae; phylum Streptophyta; class Magnoliopsida; order Caryophyllales; family Amaranthaceae; genus Salicornia; species Salicornia ramosissima. Next base: position 64,604,941 of record OX596232.1, read on the forward strand.
CTCTCAGAATAGATAACGGTAACAGACGCGTTGTAGTCGTATTATAGAACCAGACGTTAAAAAATTCCGCACCTTTTAAACTTCGAAAAAAAACGGACACGATACTTCAGTTTAATGGTCGAAAACGGAAGAGTAGCTTTCTAATGTGTACACAAACCTAGGATAAAAAGGTGTTACGAAAAAAAACTGGCCTGAACGATTGTTCGGAGTTAAGTCCAAAGGCACACTCCATGTTTTTCGGGGTCCTTTGGTTCTTGGGAGCGAAAATGTCCTGAAACAATAGCTTGGTTCTTGAGTGACTTGGAGCCCCTAAGAGGGAAACACTTACAATTATCTCAAAGCAACCATAGAAGGAAAGTTGGTCTATCGATACTGTTGAATTGACAATTGTTTCATTTTTGAAGTAAACTACGGTAAATTTTCATGGCAAGTGTTTTAGGAAATCCATATATGCAAAGCAAATATCAATATTGTGGGACGGTGATGAGGCTGTCGCTAACCTATCAAAAATAACTTAAATATCAAACTAATGTAGTAGTGATAAGTAGGGTCGAATCCACAGAGAGATACATATTTTCTCTTAATCCTAAAAAGTTCAAACTATGTAAAAAGACTTTAGAGGGAAAGGAAACTAAATTAAAGAAAACAAAACAGGAAAAATAAAAAAAATCAAAACTTTATTAGTGCTAGGGTTTAGGTTCACTATGATTAACATTCTGAATTGATTAGATACAATATTCGATAATTCATATATAAGCTTTAACCAAGATCTAACAGGCTCTTGCAATTAATTAGATCTATAGAATTAATCTAATAGGCCATCGCAATTTACTAGATTAATTCCACCTAAAATCTTAAGTCTATATGAAATTTTCACCTCTCGGCTACCAACTTGATATTTACTCAATTTTATATGATAAAGATAAGATTTTAGGAAGTTCAAAACAAATAATGAATTAAAGAACAAAGAAAATCAATCAACCCATTCAATCAATCATAAATCCCCTAAACCCCAGAAGGAAGGAGATCTAATCAAAGAAAATAATAAAGAATAAATTATAAGGTATAAATATTAAATCAAGCATGAACAAAAGGAAAGGAAGAAGAAACTACCAATATAAGAAGGAAAGAACAAATCTTGAATTAAAGAAACAAGAAAGTAATTAACAAAAGATAAAAGGAAAAAAAAGAAAGCTTAAATCCTAAAACAAAGAAAACAAATAAGGGTCCAAAGACTAGTTTACATGGGATTACAAAGGGATATTTATAGGGAAACATATGGGAAGTACACGTTTTCCAATTGGGCCAAACGGTTTCTCGGGCCCAAATCTGACCAGCAACTTTAAATGGCTATAACTTCTTCATTTCAAGTCGAAATCGGGCATGTGACCTACCGTTTTAAAGTTCTTTGAATGTAGTTTCCAACGCCACCGGAATCGCTTCAATATGATATTCATAGCTCGAGTTATGTCCAAAATAGTGAGAGGTGGTCAAAATCATTTGAACCGAATCAAACAACTTCAAGCCAATTCTTTACTAATTGTCACCAGAACCTTTCCGACACTCACCGTGACATACCAATGCTTCTTTAGTGCCTAGATTGACCTACTTTGATGGTTTTTATCCCATTTAGAGCATATTTTATCAAAATTTTGTCAAAAACGTGGAAAAGACACAAAATACTCCAAACCGACTTATTAGCGATAAAACGGCTCCTAAGAGCACGGTTAGCACAATAAAACCATACAAAATAAGGGATAGAAACATGTATAAAAATCATATTATCAGACGGTCATGCACTCATGCATCAGCTTTGGGTTTGTGGTGGATAAATATTTTCTGATGATGTGGTTGAGTTTATGACAGAACAAACTAAAACTAAATGAGAAAATTGAAATACAAATTTCCAAATAAACAAACTAAACTCATAACAAATTAGAAACTAAAAAAATCTATGAAAAAGAAAAAGAAGAGATTATTGCAGTAGCAAGTGTCTTCAAATGCATCTTGGCATTACAATTTCAGAAGCAAATATTCTACACCTTGGAGCTCTTCGATCGATGTCCAGGGCCATCAAACTCCTCATCATCCTCAATACCTTAACTATTCCTAACAAAAAAATTAATCAAAATCTTGATTTGCGGTTGCCGTCGTCGTGGACGAGGAGTAAGAGTTGTTGGCGACGTGGACGAGGAGGCTACCAGAGACTAAGGAGTGAGGAGCAGTGGGAGTGAAACTAGGGTTTTAGGAGTGAGGAGCGGAGGAGGCGGGGCGGGCGGAGGCAGAGGGCGTGAGGCACTGAGGCTGTCAGGCAGACTAAGAGATAGACTTAGGGTTTGTAAGTTTGTTACTAAGAGTTAGAGTGAGGGTGAGAGTAAAAATGGGAGACTTAATAGTTAGAGTATTTTGGCTTTGGGCCTTATGTTCATCAACAAATAGCAATTTACAGTCCATGTAAAAAAAATGTTGCGAATACCAGATAACTTGGATTTTCAAAATGCGATCTGTATCCAATCGGGCATTCGATTTTTAAAACCAAATATCCGGTCCGGTTTTGAAAAAAGACTGGATAACGAGTCGGAAATTGGATATGGATTTTTATGCCCACCCCTAGTCCAGGGAGCCATTTGGGGGTTTTGTGTCTGTTTTCACCTTGAAATTACCATTGTTGCACCCTACATGACCGTTTTTTTGCCACCCGAGCGAACAGGTCTTGTGCACATTTTCGGCCCATCAAACGGCCTCAGTCGCTCGTTTTCAACTGCGTAGGGTCATTTTATGACCCAACAAAACTGTCATATGATTTTCGGCAACTTTCGTTCCGGGACCCCAAAACCCTTAAAAAAGCGTGAATTATATAGCTTATGCTATGGCCGTTCGTGATGACGTTCCTTGCACCGTCACATTTTTCCCCAAAATTCAAGCACATGGTCCGGGGTACAATCTGGGGGTTTTATGTATTTTTTCACGTTGTAATCATCACCATTGCACCCTACACTCCCGTCTTTCCGCCACCCGAATGAACGAGTCTTATGTGCATTTTTGGCCCATCAAACGGCCTCGGTAACTCGTTTCCACTTGCGTAGGGTCATTTTATGACCCAACAAAACCCCATATGACTTTTGGCAACTTTCATTCCGTGACCCCAGAACCCTCAAAAACGTGAATTATAGCCTTCAGTTATGGGCATTTGGGATGCCGTTCCGGGGCCCCATCACCATTATCCCCGAAGTTCGAACACGTTGTCCAAGTTACCTTCTGGGACTTTTATGTCTGTTTTCACCTAGTAATCACTACCGTTGCACCCAACACTTGTTTTTCCGTGACCCAACAAAAAACCTACATATGATTTTCGGCAACTTTAATTCTGGGAACACGAAACTTTCAAAAAGTGTGTATTATATTATAGCCTTCAGTTCTGGCTGTTCTTGATGTCGTTCCGGGCTCCGTCACCGTTTTTCCCAAAATTGGAACACGTGGTCTGCGATACCATATGGGGGGTTTTATGTCTATTTTCACCTTGAAATCACCACCATTGCACCCTACACTACCGTTTTTTCGGTACCCGAACCAACGGGTCGTATGTGCATTTTCGGCCCATCTAATGGCATCAGTTGCTCGTTTCCACTTCAGTAGGGTCGTTTTACGACCCAACAAAACCCCATATGATTTTCGAAAACTTTCATTTTGGGACCCGGAATCCCCCAAAAGCCTGAACTACATCCTTCAATTCTGGCCATTCGGAATGCCGTTCTGGCCTCTGGGCCTCGTTATCGTTTTTCCCGAAAATTGAACATGTGGTTTCGGGGTACCATATGGGGGTTTCATGTCTCTTTTCACCTTCAAACCACCATCATTGCACCCTACATGCCCGTTTTTCCGCCACCTGCACGAATGAGTCATGTGCATTTTCGGCCCATCAAGCGACCTCGGCTACTGCTTTCCACTTGCGTAGGGTCGTTTCATGACCCAACAAAACCCCCAAACGATTTTCGGCAACTTTCATTTTGTGATCCTGGAACGCTAAAAAAGCGTGAATGCTTTCAGTTCTGGCTGTTCAGGATACCATTTCGGGCCTCATCACCGTTTTCCCCCAAATCTAAATACGAGGTGCGGGGTATCATGTGGGTTTTGTGTCTGTTTTCACCTTGAAATCACTACCGATGTACCTTACACGCTCGTTTTACCGCCACCCAAATGAATGGATATTTTGTTCATTTTAGGCACATCAAACAGCTTCGGTTACTCTTTTCCACTTGCGGAGGGTCGTTTTATGACCAACAAAACCCCCATATGATTTTCGGCAACTTTTATTTCGGGACCCCGAAACCCCCAAAAAGCGTGAATTATACCCTTCATTTCTGGCCGTTCGGGATGCCGTTCTGGGCCCCGTCACCGTTTTTCCCAAAATTCAAACATGTAGTCCGGGATACCATTTGTGGGTTTTATGTCTGTTTTCACCTTGAAATCACCACCATTGCACCCTACATGCACGTTTTCCTGCCACTCCAACAAACACGTTTTATGTGCATTTTCGACTTATCAAATGGCCTTGGTTGCTGCGTTCCACTTGCTTAGGGTCGTTTTATACCCCAACTACACCCCCATACAATTCTGGGATCCCGGAACCCTTAAAAAGCGTGAATTAAGCCTTTAGTTCTGGCCGTTCGGGATGCCGCTCCGGGTCCCGTCACCGTTTTCCCTGAAATTCGAACACGTGGTCCAGGGTACCACCTGGGTGTTTTATGTCTGTTTTTACCTTGAAATCACTACCGTTGCACCCTACATGCCTGTTTTTTCGCTACCCGATCAAACGGGTCTTATGTACATTTTCGGCCCATCAAACGGCCTCAGTTACTCCTATCCACTTGTGTAGGGTCGTTATATGACCCAAAAATCCCCCATATGATTTTCGGCCACTTCCATTCCAAGATCCCAGAACCCTAAAAAAGCGTGAATTATAGCCTTCAATTCTGGCCGTTCGGGATGCCGTTCCGGGCCCCGTCACTGTTTTCCCCGAAATTCAAACACGTTTTCGGGGGTACCATTTGGGGGTTTTATTTCTGTTTTCATCTTGAAATCACTACCGTTGCACCTTACATGCCTGTTTTTTTGCCACCCAAACGAACGGGTATTATGGGCATTTTCGGCACATCAAACGGCCTCGGTTACTCGTTTGCACTTGCGTAGGGTTGTTTTATGACCCAACAAAACCCCCATTTGATTTTCGGCAACTTTTATTTTGGGACCCCGAAACCCCCAAAAAGCGTGAATTATATACTATGCAACTCAAAATTCACTTGGGATGTTGATGCTTAATGGCTTTACACTTACGTTATGCCAGGATGCCAAAGCTAGGATTTTTTTTATTAGGATACATATTTTTAAAATATATTTTTCTATTTATTCTTATATTAGGACAGTATGTATGTAGGGATAAATTTGTCATTAGATAGGAAGTGTGTTTTCTTATTTAGTTTGGTGTCCTCTACATTGTATCTTAGTGTTCTCTTCACTCTCATTTGGAATCTTTATACTCTATAATTAGAGAGCATATTTAAATTCTTCTCAATTTATAAGAAAAAACATACTCATGTTAAATCTTGTTTGATTTGTCTTAATGAATACATTTTTAAATATTCATTTTTTTATGATCTTTACTAATACCTAATTAAAGGTATGGGTCAAAGATTTGCATTGGCAAATGTGCACTGTGGAAGTGGAAATGGGACTATTTAATGGGAAAGAAGCAAGTAATTTTTTTGAATATTTAATGGGACTATTAGGAACTTAGGACTTACTAATACATATTTATAGGCCATTTTACTTATACATGAAATCCCGGGCTTGAGTGTAGTGTGGGACCTACGAGGTTGTGGGATTGAATACTATTTTGATTAATTGAAGTTCGAACGTGCTTTTCGCATATCAAATGTTTTATGTTCCTTACTAATTTGATCTTCTCTAAGGTTGGCTCTAGGGCTGAGGCAAATGGCATAGCAAAAGCTGGGGCTAAAATGGTGATGGCAGTTGCTTGTGCGAAGGTTGGTGGAGCAACTTTGACTGTAACCCTTCATTTTCACATCCCCAATTCCTTTCTCATTTTACAAGGACTGCTTATTTTTCCCTTTTATGATTTATTTATTTGAATATGCGGGTTTTAGTTTCTTTAATAACTTCCCTTTTTGTAATTAATTGATAACTTTTATGGGTTTTTGTTTCTTTTTTGTACTATCGTATGTTAATGTTTAGAAGTTTGAATTGGCAAGGATTTCCTTTAAATATTTTATGTATATAATCCGAAATATTAATTGCTGATGATTAGGATTCAGGAATGTATTAATCAAGTGTTCTGTCTTCTGTGTATAGTGATACTAATCTCATCAAGGGTTATGAATCCCTATCATGAGTTCCACTTTCCATGCTAATTCTTTGATATTCATGTGTTATTGATGCGTATTTTCTCTGGAAGATGATTTTTTCTGGATAGTTGTCTAGATTGAGCTTGTTTCCCTTTTGAGATATGTATAGAGTTTAGTCATTGCCTCATTACACTTTTGCGCTTAATTCATTCCATTGTTGCAAGAAATCTTTAAAGTGTTGAGAATCTAGATGAGTTATAATACGTGGCAGAGGGAGTGTCGTATTTTTTAGCTCTTAACGTCTAACTGCATGTTAATTATAACATAATTGCATTGGTATCAGAAGGCTGTTAATTTTTCAGCTTGTAGGAAATGATTCTGGGAGAGCTCTGGATCAGTTTCCCATCTTATTCTGCACTGCTAGCTGTTGGATTATATGAAGTATACTTTTCAGGCTCCCCCCCAAAGCCATGTCTGTTTCAGTTAAACTGTAAAGCAAAACTGCTTATAGGGCCTATACTATCATTATATTCATTGTCTTAAGAGAGAGAGAGAGAGAGGGAGAGAGAGAGAGAGGGAGAGAGAGAGAGAGGAGGGGGGGGGAGAGAGAGAGAGAAAGAGAGAGAGAGTGAGAGTGAGAGTGAGAGTGTATTCATATGGTATGAGTTCTTTAAATTAATTGAATCTTTTTTTATCGAGCTCTCTTAATGTGATAGGAGGGCCAGGAAGCCCATGCTTCCTCATTGTTCTTTTCTTAATCTCATTATTTCTTCAAGGTGGATGGATGTTAGACAGTTAGACCCAGTTTAGTGTTAGGAAATCATTGAATACTGCAGTATAGTTCTAAGCGATGGATTAGCTATGTACACCAAAGGTTTAGATGGTTGGACTACAATTTTTTTTCCTTGCCCATCTTAAATCTTGGCTAAACTTGAAGTTACAAGTTCACTTACATGCGTACATAATTTCATTCTGGTGTGCTATGTTGGCACACTATTCCTTGGATTGCTTCCATGTTCATCTGCTGTTATTGATGGAACATGGAAGTTAGGATTTGGGTGCATTTATATGTTCTCTGAACCTTTTGCTCTGTGCAGGTTCCTAAAATCACTGTCATAATTGGTGGAAGTTTTGGTGCTGGAAACTATGCAATGTGTGGACGAGCATACAGTCCCAATTTTATGTTCTTTTGGCCAAATGCGAGAATTTCCATAATGGGAGGAGCACAGGTACATTTTGTTTATGCCCTAACTTAGGGCTCGTTCGATACCATTTTATTTATTTTTTTTTTCTTTATTGTTTTTGAAAGTCATATGATATATGTTACATAAGGAATTAAAAAAATTAGTCAAACCTATTAAAGTCATTGCAATTTTGAAAAATGAAAATAGAAAAGTGCAAAACCACTTTTTCTGTTATCTTTTTTTGGTTTTTTGTTTAAAAAAAAAACAGAACACCGAAAACAACGGGCTATTACAAAGAAGCCCTTTCTAGCTTTATTAGTGTTGGTTTCAGTTAAGTGCATCAAAATTAGAATGTGATGAATGATGGTTCTGCTCTATCCCAATATTGGTTATGTGAACTGCGAGACATTTTTGAGCCACTTGAGCTCAAGGTGTCAAAATGGCTGAGCCACTTGAACAAGACTCAGTGTTCATTAATGGCAGTTAGATTTGCTCTGTTGGTGAAATAGTGAAAATATTATGAGCACCTAGTCCTTTTTCTATCTGTTTAGGGGGTGGGGTATGTTAGTTTCTGTAGGCACGGCTTGGGCCAAAGATGCACCAGTATGGAAAGTATAAGAGGCTGTTTGGTTGGACCTTTTTTAAAGGTATGGAATGGATTTGGTACCAATCCATTGTTTGGTTGGGTTTTTTTAGGGTAGAATGTGAACTCCATGGGTATCTAACTCCACTTCATCCCCTTCAATTTCATACCCCCCTCATACCATAAGATTCTAAATCCATTCCCTCAAGTTACAAACCCTAACATTCCATTTGCTTCAATTAGTTTCCCATGGATTTTTACTTCGATTTCCATTAGTTTTGAAATTCAACCCCAGTACTTCGATTTCCTAAACCCCAGTACTTTTTGCATTTTAATGGATTTTCCAAAGTAAACTGTTACAGCATTTCCCAAAGTAATGGATTTTTTTTTTTTACAGATTTCGATTACTTCCGTTGAATTCCATTAGTTTCCATTTCCCATGGATTTTTGCATTTTTCCTTTTTTTTGGGTTTAGAATACTTCATCTATTACAGCATGAATAGGATTTTTTTACAGAATTATAATTTAAGAAAATAATAAACTTACAAAATTCATTCTAAAGGTGAACCAAAACTACATCAATGGATATAGAATCCATTATAGGATTGAACCAAACAATTTGAAGGTGGTATGGGATTTTGAATCCATACCATCTAGGTATTGATATCCATACCATACCATTCCATTTCAGTTAAATGAACAAAACAGCCCCTAACATCTATTAGTACAGCTGAAAAGGGCCAAAGATGACTCGAATGGAGGATGTTAAAAGTCGTAAGTTAAAAAAAAGGGTTTGGAGGAGCACTAATCCGTAAATAAAAGTGAATAGAAAAGGGTCCTTGTGGATCACCAGTACCAAATTGATAAACTTATTTCATATCCTGATGTATAAAGAATCCAACAAACTAAAATATGAAAACCAAACTCCAAACAAGAATCACCATTGGAAGGCATCATAATCTGAATATCACCAAACTCCAAACATATATTACATGTCATTTTGATTCTTGCCCCTATAAAATACATAGATTTACATATCATTTCGTAGAATTACATATTTACATCAAGCTCCATGGTCACATGTTTCAATTTCTTTTGTTGCAACCCCTTCTCTGAACAATATCTCTTACTTCCTCCGTTTCTGAAAACTTGTTGCACTTTCTATTGATGTTTCAAAAAACTTGTTACACTTTACTTCCTCTTATTGTAAACTTTTGAAGGTAAAATATCATATTAAATATTTGTGGTCCCACACAAACAATTGTAAAATATTTTTTCTTTCTCCTTTTTATTCTATTTCCTTTCTATATGGCCCCACATAAACAATAGAAATTGCCTATCAAACCACTTATACACCAAAGTACCAAACTAACAAATGCGTAGGAGTATGAGTCTGTGATTTGCAAAGTGTAACAAGTTTTCAGAAATGGAGGAAGTATAAAATGTCACATAACATGTTGGACTGATATTTTCATGCCTTGTTTACTTCTTGATTATGGAAGCTTTTTGTATTTCTTCCCAACTTCATTATATACACAGCTGATGAAAGGGTCATCCTGATGGATTAAATCCATGGTGTTGTAGCCCTTGACCATTGCCATAGGTTAAACTTTGATTTTCAGTTTAAACAAACCTAATTTCCTTTTGTGAAATATGTCACATGCTTACACCTTTCGTACAACACCTAGACAGCACAGGTCTATAGCCCACCAATGTCTCTTGTCACAATTCCAGCATGGGAATGGAAGGTAGACGTTGTGGGGATGTCCCTTGTGCCCACTAAAAATTTAGGGGACAGAAGCAGATCACAAGAGGCTACAAGGGATGTCATATGTGTCCGTTTTGGGGACGGCAGGTGGCTCAAATATACTTCCCCATTCCATTTTCAGATGTAGGGTTTCCAAACTGTAGATCATTCGATTGAGGATAAATTATTCCAAATTTGTTGTGTTGTTGATTTGTTAGGGATTTTGAAAGATAGATTAATTCAAATTGATCTGCGAGAGCAAGGTATCTTCAGAAATGGAGATTTCATTGTCCAACGAGGCAGAGTTATAAAGTGGAGTGATGTAGAAATTGGTTTTTCATTTTCAAACTTTAGTGTTGGATTCAAGGTGAAAAATGGGAACTGAACCGCTTGACTTAGACTGATTTCCCTTACCTCTCTCTTAAATGTCTTCTCTATCCTCCTTTCCTTATTCAGATCATTCATATCACAAGCATTATAATCATGAAAATTGTTTTTTTTTTTTTTTTTTTAACGAGTGTTGTTTTCAAAACCTGAAAATATCATTGGTTTTGTTTTCTAAAAAGTAAGATAATTGGTTATTATTCCCGTTTCATTGCCATACTTTTATCTTGAAGTTTTGCCCCTGGTGTTTGTACAAGTTCTTGTGCCCGTCTGAATGCATCTTAGTTTGATACCATTGCTGCTAGCAACTTCCATTGTTGACATGATCACATTAGCTGATACAGCCTTGTGGGTTTGTGACACTACAAACAATTGTTCTATCTTCAGCATTCAGCACAAGAATCGAAGCAAAAACTCTCTTATTATGCTCCAATTAATTAAGGAGCAGAGTCCTGAAACTAGAGCAGGAACAATCTGATGAGCATTTTACAACAGAGACTCAAGGCAGAGGACCAGAGCAATTGCACCCACAGTAGGCCTAGCCAAATATGGGTCTTGGTGCTTCTGAATCAATTTGGATTGGTTAGTAGATAATCGAGCAGTGGTGGATTCCCCCCTTGGGGAGGAGGGAGTGGGGGTGACCTGTCCTCATCTAAAATACTTGCTACTTTATGTTTGTTCCAATGAGAAAGTTTACATTAACAGAGATGGTTGATCTGGGTTTTAACTTTGCAATTTCCGAAATTCATTGCTCGAATTTTATGCAGCACTATACTCTAAAATATTTTATGGATCCAACCTATAATAAGGATTATATTGAGTTTATACTCTTCTTTTGCACAAGTGCTTCTCGGTATCGAATATTTAAAATACACACACAGACACATAAAAGCAAAAGGTAATAGGGAAATTAGACAGGTCTCTTCTCGAGAATTAAACCTAATTTATCAGGGGAAATAAAATAAGAATACATAGCATCCATAAAAGGGTCGATATCTTAGTGAATTGAAACAAGATGCCCGATAGAAGCAATGTAGTCGGTTGAATGGTTGGATTCACGATAAATATGAGAAGAATGAATTGATGAATAATCCTAGAAGATACACTAAATATCATCCATAAGAATCTAAATCTTCCAAGGACATAAAATTAGGCTGCAAAATAAAAATAAAAGTGAGGTCATCGCCTTTAATAAAAATTGAAGAAAAACCAAGTTATGAGCCAAAAGTAGGTCATTTCGTAAAGTCATAGCTTCCGCTAGTAAAGGAGAAGAAAAAACAAGATTAAAAGATCTTGCGGCTAAACAAAAGCCATTATGGTCTTCAAGGAGTAACTACTATCAAAATTAAGATTAGTTGAACTAGGAGGCAGAGGGGCCCATGACAAACAGAGGAGGAAGCTCGAGGCGGAGGGGGAAGATGCGAATCAAGGAGAGAATCTAATTGAGTTTGAAAACACCATTCAAAGAAAATCTTGAAGGCATGAGAAAAAAGGCCTGATAGATGTGGTATTAAGAGAGTAATCACTTGAAGGAGACTACTTATTTCTGATTTAGAGAATACTAACTACTAAGTAGGAATAGGACTAGTACTAGAGAGGGGTGTTTTATATAATAAGTTTATTAGAAACTTGGAGAAGATTCTAGTAGAATTGGAGATAGTTAAAGGTGTTCTCTATAAATAAGGCTAAGTTAGAGATAGGATGCTATTATTGAGTGATTACTTGTTTTCTTGGGAGAGATTCAAGCCTCTCGAAAGCTTGATTAGGGAGAGCCTCCACCTCTCGACAGTGGAATTATCATTGTTGTTTTCCAGTAAATCTTAGTTATATATACATAACTACATCTTCATCTTCTTTTTTTCACATTATCAATTACATAATCTGTCCACCACATCACATTAATAACAGTTACCAATCCAATCGATGGTTTTGACATGAGTCCATAAACTAATAATCTGAGGAGAAAGTCAAAATAAATGAACTGGTGACTCGTTGTTAGGACAAAATTGAGGACAAAGACAATAATAATATGAGGACATATAGGGCAAATGTTCGGAATATTGAGGTTGTGAGCTGCCAGATTATCTCTAGTATACATGTAACACTTTAGAATTGCCATTTAAAAATCACAAAGTGGTAGCTCGGAATTTGTTTAATATTTTTTTTGGTGCAGATTGCTAAGCAATAATATCGTAGAAGAATAAGCTCACTTTGCCAAATTATTTGAGGTAAAATATAGTAGACGTGTGTTCGTAGAGATTTCTCCATAATTCTTTAATGCTATGTTTGGATACAAATAATTCATTTGAAATGATGGATTTGGGTCAAATTACATGTTTGGCAAGTTAAATAATTTGTAATTGGATTTGGCTCAATTCCCAACCCAAATGCTTAACAAGCAAATGTTGTGTATTTCAAATACTTAACATAACCATGTCATTTCAAATTCTAAAATAACCCAAACAAATAATTGTCATTTGAATTGTAACATTTCAACAATTTTAGAAATTTAATTCATTAATTTGAAATGAATTTCACATAACCAAACGCTACCTAAAAGTATTTGTTATCTTATTTTATTTATGATTTTTTTTTTTTTTTTGGGGGAAGCATTCCCTTAGTTTTATTTTCATAATTGTTTTAGCTAAGTTTGTGCTCTGTTTACAAGATACTATAAAAATTGGCCCATCCTATATCATATTTTTTTGGACCCGCCATTGGAATTGAGCATAAAAAAATCATGCAAAGTTCCCTTTTGGAATTTGGATACACTGTATCATTGGACAATGCAAATTAGGTTCCTTCTGTTAGGTTTAATTAGATGCGTTCATTGGGCCGGGCCGAAGTGGAATGGGCCGGGCTGGGCTTGTCTAAAACAGAAGTGGGCTGTGCAGGAACAAGGCTCACAAGATCCAGCCCAATCCAGCCCATTTACAAGCACTTGAACCCCTCAAATGAAAAGACAACAAGCCGAGCAGCATGGATTATATTATTATAATTATACTGCTAGGTCTACTACAGGATTGGGTAGGAATGAATATAATAATCCTTTGATTTAGGCAATAAAATTACTACTTGTATGAAAGTGAAGAAGAATTAGGGAAAATCAGTGAGAGAAATTAACTCACTGTACTTCATTTAGGGAGAAAAATGAAATCAGTTCTCGCAGGCATAACAGAAGGCTATTTATATGCCTTATTACAGTAGACTGAGAAGTCCTTGAAAAGAAGTATTTAACTAAGCATATTACATGTATCTCATAACTTGTATGTAGTATTAACAACAATTACAATTTAGATTACTGTAAATTATGTTTAGTAGTAATTCCTTTTTTTTAATTGAACAATTGCTGATACGGAAATCATTTACGCCGTCTGCACCCCAATTAAGCCGTACACAAGTCTATTAAAATCGGGATTAATTGACAGATGCTTCTCTCTCCACTTTTTTAACACTTGATAAAATGTTGTCTAGCCACCAGCTTCATTGTTGTTTATTAAAGAGTTGAAGGGTTTGATTTAAGGTGAGTGAAAAGGTTTGGTTTTAATATGTAGTAACAAGGCAATAACCCATTACAAGCCCCTTACAACCCTTACCTGCCCATTTATATTAGAGCCCGTCCATTAACAGAATAATTAGGCTAAGCCCTTTTTCACATGGGCTGGATTCGGGCTGCCATTGGGCACCCAGTCCATTGAACACCTCTGGTTTAACCCTTTTTTTTGGCTGTTTATTTTAGTTTTTAAATCAGTTTTCATCATGATAATTGTAGTTGATTAATCAGTGACATTGTTTAGTTTGATTTGGAAGTCTAGCAGGAGAAGTGTTTCTTTGAATTATTCTGAAGCAACATCTTTCGCATTAGATCACTTGAGATCCAATTATATTTATAACAGGTCCAAGAAAATTGTAGGTGATTAGTCTTGACGTTGTTTAGTTTGATTTGGATGTCTTGTAGGAAATTGATTCTTTGATAATATGATAAATAACTTGAGATCAGTTATTTCTAACAGTAGATGATTCCGAGCTACCACTTAATTTAATGTTTAAGATCAGTTATTTCTAAAAGTAGATAGATCATGTTTTATTTTTAGACCACTTAATTTCATAAAATAAGTGCTCTAACGGCCTGTTTGGTAGCTGGTTTTAAATGTGGTAATGAGGATCAATTTATGAGTAAATTTGGAAGGCAAATCAATATTCATTCCAATGATGTACTAACTTAGCTCAAATTTATCTAATTTTCTTCACAAATATCTATTCCCATCCAATACTACTTTCTCCAATGTTAATGGATGGTAATAGAAAATATGAAGAAAATTCAAGTTTGGGAATGAAAATATGTTTCCCATAGGGATTATAAGACTCTTCCTTAACAAAATTACTCTTTAAATTCATTACCATCACTATAATTTATTACCAACAACTAAATGGGCCGTAAAAGTAAAACATGAAAAATGTTCCAAATGTATAGCAGATTAGCAGAGTTTTTGTTTTAAGAGCAGGTGTAGGAAGAAATTTTCACTTGTGATGTATCTCTGATCTGAAAGATGAGGATGATCTGTTTATCTCGTGGCAATGTTTAGGCTGCAGGTGTGCTGACTCAAGTAGAAAAGGCAAATAAGAAACGACGAGGTATCAAGGTAAGTTTATACCGTAATATTTGAGGAGTAATTTCATCAGATCAAATTTCATCTGCTGTAAAATTATCAAGTTTTAAGCTGATCTTCTGCATTCATGTGCAGTGGACAGCTCAAGAAGAGGAAACATTCAAAGAGAAGGTTGAAGAGGCATTTGAGAAAGAAGGCTCTCCTTACTATTCTACGGCTAGACTTTGGGATGACGGCATCATTGATCCCGCTGATACAAGAAAGATTATTGGTCTATGCATCTCTGCTTCAATGAATCATCCTCCTGAAGAGACCAAGTATGGTGTGTTCAGAATGTAATCAGAATTGAGAATGGATCATATCTTATGTAAATATATATTATTGTAAATAGCAGGATTAATCCTAAAAAAAACATACCTAATAAAAGTTGAATTTTAAAGAAAACTACCTAGTAATATTTCGATGAATCAGCAGTCCATGCATATATGATGTTATCTTTTATTTGAAAAGTATGAATAACGATGAATCCAGCAAAATGTTATATGATGCATGATTTTTTTCTTCTTATACACAAATAACAAATTATGGTCAGAGTAAACTGAATGAATAGTGCCAAAATCAAGTGAAATAACTAGAAAAAAAAATAAACGAAAGGAGTTATTTCTTGGTTAGATAGGAAATTGTCTCACTCCCTCTTTTTTTTATTATTATTTTTTTTTAAATTATCTCTCCACCTTTTCACGTTGGTGAAGAATAAAATTTAAAGGTAATATCTTTAATTGCGTATTTGTAATAATTATAACAATTACATATTAGAAAAACTACACATTGATGCCTTAGATAAAAAAACTACATGTTGACACCTTAGCAAAAAAAAAAAACGTCTTGACACGAATCTAACAAGATCTATTTTTTTTCTTATACTTTGAATATAAATAACAATCAATGGTTGAAGTATACTTTGTGAATAGTAACAAAATTCATACTGAGCAAATTATTAAAAAAAAAGAAAAGAAAGGTAGTATAAGCTAAAATGCAAAAGTTACTTAAAATGATTTTTTTACTGATTTGTGCAAAAATTGTCAAATAAACATTTGCTGAAAAAAAATTATGAGTTTGTGACCTATTACTTTCTCCACAATGACCTTACATGATTGTCTAACAACCGTACATACTTTCATGCGTGCAGTATTTATTAAAATTTTATACATAAAATGTTATCATGATTTTATTGTACTCTTTTGTGATTGAATTTCGAGCAATATAATGATATTAAATTTTATGATTTTAATTGATTGATTATTTGTGTCGACGTATGAACATTATACTGATATATGATAGTACTATAATATAGTTTAAGTTGATTATATAATCCGTTAAAATGACACTTCTTCCTTAATTATGCATTGATTTCCATCAAAGATGCTTTTGATTATGTAAATTTGAAAATTTATATATTGCATTAAAGAAATAATTTATGGGAATATATTATATTATTTAATGTTAATAATTGGCTACCATGATATATTTTGATATAACAATTTGTATTCAATAAAACCTTTTTTTTTGTTAATTGATTTTCATTGATTTTAATAACATAAAGGTCTAATTTAGATTTTTAGACTCGATGTCTAAGATTTTCTAACGGCCTTGATAACAATAATAGTAATACTTTATTTCGCTCCATGTCAACTGCAACAAGTTGACCCAAAAGTGACTAATTTTTTAGTCAAATTATTACAATTAATATAAAGTGGGGAAAATATAATAGTACATGTGATTTTTTTGGGTATTGTTAAACATCACCCTTGTTTTACATACTAATGCATGCGTTTTGAGAATTTTTATATTGAAGATGCGGGAGAAGACGAAGATGGCTAACAGTTAGCAATGACAACGTCAAGAAGAATTAATTTATCTGGCACCTCAACTGTGGTGATGACACCTGTTTAGGAGCCTCTTGGTCAAGGAGTGATTTATAGGTATCCCACCATGAAAAAATAACCACGACTGCTCTAACATCTTGCGGTTGTGTTAGTTGGTTGCTCGTTAGTGGTAGTCCGGTATCACTTAGAGAGATGTGAAGTTATAGCAAATAAGCGATTCACATACAATTGTTTATTTATTGAGATATGACATTACATTACATGCGTGATATCTAAAAGAGGAAAAATAAAAATTCTGATAATGAATTGTATGTATGTATGTAGGGGTGCTTATTGAGCTGAGCAGCTCGCGAGCTACTCGAGCTCGACTCGGTCAAAACTCAGTCAAAGCTCGACTCGATATGGCTCGTGCTCGCTCGAATTAGCTCGAAACTCGATAATTTTACAGGTTAATCAATAATTTTCTATTTGAAATCATTGAAAATAATTTAATATAATAAATAAAGAAAATTTTGTTTGACACTTAATATAATAAATTAATATACTTTAAGAATAAATAATTTATCTAAAGAAAAAAGAAGATAATCATTAATTTTCTTTAAAAAAATTGAAATTCAATGGCGCCAAAACATTAAACGAGCAACTCGTTATCGACTCGAGCTCGACTCGAAACTTAATGAGCACGAGTCGAGCAACCCCCAGCTCGAGATCGACTCGCTCGATAAGCACCCCTATATGCATGTATGTTAGATAAGGACACAGGCAAAGTGGTTTTCTTTAAACTGACGTCACATGAATGGATGAATGTTATGTTAGAATGTCTGCGATAGATACATAGATAGATAACATAATAAAATAAACAAAAACAATGAAAAAGATCTTGTTTCTTTTCTTTCTTTGTGTAAGTTGGATAACAATTTTGGTCGTTTATGTGGACAAGCCCGCCTTTTTT
Source organism: Salicornia ramosissima (assembly GCA_951394345.1). Lineage (NCBI taxonomy): Eukaryota > Viridiplantae > Streptophyta > Magnoliopsida > Caryophyllales > Amaranthaceae > Salicornia > Salicornia ramosissima. Next base: position 64,622,649 of record OX596232.1, read on the forward strand.
GTTTTTCTTTTCTTTCACTCTGTGGTCTTCTTTGATGCTATGTTATACTTTCTCTTTTCGCCTTTACCACCACTTCACGTATCTCCTTTTTCCAACAATTGCTCGCAGCAATCTAATCTAATCTAATCTTTCATTGAAAGAAAGAAAGAAAGAAAGAAAGATTCAGTCTTTAATTTTCTTCTCTTTTTTCTCCAAGTATGACTCCCTTTCTTCTCTTTTGCTTGCTTGCTCTTTCTTTGTTTTTATAATTTTACTTGCCCTATTCTATTCTATTCTATTCAATTCCCCTTTTTTCTTATTCTATTATTGATTGATTTCATCACATACACTGACTCTCTTTACATTATTTATATGAAAACTGAAATTGAATTTTCTACTTTTAGCTTAGGTCTCTACTAATTTATTCTTTTTACATCATTGAAAATACTAAAATGTTAATGATACCTTAGAATTATGCTTATTGACCTAATCTCCTTCCTATGAAAATAAATAGGTATGATTCTTTGTTTCATCATGGGTCGCCTTGCCTTTTGTTCAGTAAATACATGTAATACAACCGAAATTTTGAATTAGTGCCACGCTATTGGAATAAATTTTATAAATTTCTTGCTTTTTTTTTTTTTTTATAATTTAAAAAATATACAATTAGTTTCTTTGCCAGTGAATTATCTAATTCCCTTCTGTCTAAAAGTTTTTTTTTGGCTGTTGATTGTGGATCAAGAAAACTGTGTGTCTGAATATGTTCAATGATGCTGCAACGTAAATAAGGTAATGAAGACTCAATGGGGTCTTTTGTTGCTGAAGTAGAATTGCATCATTATTAGAATTAGAATTAGAATTAGAATTTCGCTTACAATGCTCTGAAGAAACATTATACTAGTATATTCTTATTAAAGGTGTGTTTGATTTCATTGTTATTCCTAGGCTAATAAAGAAACAAATTGTTTTGAAGTCTTAACTCGAGTAATCTTTCTCAGCATGTCCAATGATGTGGAAGATGAAGAGTTTTTCCACAGGCCACTTGGACGATGGCCTGTCTTCGTCTATGGCGTGGGCCACATGCTCAATGACATTACATCTGCCTGTTGGTTTACTTACTTGCTTGTTTTCCTGACAGACATTGGACTTTCTCCAGGGTATCTTTCTTACTACTGCCATATCATATTTTTCCATTCAATTGTATATTTGTATCATTCTATGTGAAATTTGTTTACATTTTTTTTTAATTATTAAAACTTTTAAAAATGATTAAATCTTTCAAGGCAAAGACGAGAATACAATCTAAAATTCAGTTTGAGATTTGTCTATTTATCAGAAACTAATATTACAAATGAGAAAGTTACGAATGAGCGTTAGTATCATAACATGGTGGGATCTTTATTTCTTCTATATGCAGTAAGTATTCAGGTTTTTGGATAGGATCTCAAAGTTATTTGTAGCTATTTTTTGACAATGAGGCTTGATCTCATATCTGTAGTTATGCTCACTGCTCTTCCAAAAGATGACATCTTTCATCATCGCAAAGGTTTAGGACCAAGCAAGGGTTGTGTGTTGTAGGCTTGTAGCCTTTTAGGGTGTCTTATCGTTGTGATTACATAGAGGTCTTCTTTATTAGAGGCTTAGTTGTTAAGGTAATTAATTGCCTAATTTGTTTGCAAATATGAACAAGTTGTGGACATGTTCATTAGCAGGATATTTAACTCTATTAATCTTTTGTAACTAAATATTTTCTCTGCGGTGGCTTTTTGACCTTCACTGAAACTTGGAATTGTTTGGTAGACTTTATCTTGATGTTGGTAAATCAATCTATATTGTATCTATTTTTCATTTATTTTTTAGTGTTTGATGCAAAATGATAATAGTTACCATTGCTTAGGCTTTAGGATTACTTCCAATTTAGACAATGCTATTAAGAAAAAGAGAGAAATTGCATATGAAGCCTTTGTACTTTCTCTTGATGCTTATTTTAACACTATATCAAACCTCTATATGTAATGTTATGATTTGGGCTTTTAGCTTCACATTTATATATAATTTGTGTAAATCAAATTTCACTTTCTCATTGACTCACTTTCCAATATGTTGATAAGGGATGCTGCAATTGTGATGCTTAGTGGACAAGTAGCAGATGGTTTCATGACTGCCTTTTCTGGCGAGCTGGTATTATAACAACTTGTTTCAGGCTTCAAGTAGCATCCATCACCCTGTATGCTTTTTTTGAAAATCAGTTTCGTTGATATCTCCCCACTCCCCAGTAAATGATTGTCTACTTTGGGAAGTGGATTAACTTAATTTCTGCCAAAATGTGTTGTTTGCTTTCACTGATTGCATTAGCTCATTATTCTAAGAATTAAGGAATTTATCTTTCATTGATTGCATAAGCTCATTCCAACAATTAAGAAATTTATCTCTAGGTGTGCGAGTACCCACACCCACACACATTGGGCTCGTTAAAATATAGATTTTTCCTCTTTGAACCTTGGTTACATACATCTATAATTGATGACATCCATGATTTTTAATAAAGGTGTTTTGTTTGTATTGGTTGATTGAAACTGTTAATTTACCATCAGAAAGATGAATGTTAGACTAAGTATGTTTGTCAAGGATGGTTCTCCTCTTGTTTCTTTATTTATTTTTTCTCTCCATTTCAAAACAAAGCGTCTGCTTGTTTGCTTCAAGGGTTAGTTGAAGATATTATATTGTTTACCATATTGGATTCATTTATGTGAAAGAAGATTTTAAAGTTGACTTTTTTTTTTGAATTCATGAAACTAGCATGATATAGAAGATGTAGCTGTAGATGATTTGAGCCTAGTTAGATACTCTAGTACCTTGAACATGCTAAACAAGAGTTTGATCTCATTAAATTGAAAGATTGAGATAGGGGTACAAGCACACTGCTTGAAAATTGAAATGGGCTGGACTAGGTGATATTCTGGAGGAAATATTGGATTTTAACACAGTTTGAAGACATTTCCTACTATTTATTTATGTAGAAGGAAAAGGGAAGCAAAAATGGAAGTTCTTTGTTAGGCATGTAGCACTCTTTCCACCTTTACGGCTTTACCTAATGAAGATTGTCACATGCTGCAATTCACAGAGCTCAACCTTTGATCTGCACTGCAATATGGCTATGTTCCTGGTTGCTAGATCACAATACTTTCCATAGTGTGCTAGTGTTGCCTATCTTGTGCTATAAAGTTGAACGTACGGGGAGATGGTTGTAGAGTTCTGCTGCGCACTAGGAATTAGACAGAAAATAAGATGGTAACTTTGCTTACTTTTGAGAGGTAAGCACTCTCCCAAATAACAAACCCAAAGAAACTGATATTTTTCATTCATAATCTGCGCCTCAATACATTCTTTATTTATAGCTATTCTTAACAACCAAACTTAACCAAAAAGGACTCAATTACCACTAAGAAGCCAACTCAGAAAATCAGTAACAAACCTAACAGAAAATTAAAGAAGAAAATTATTATTTAATAAGAGTGCTTCTAGAATTATGTCATTAATTCTGGTAGTCATCGATGTGCAGCAAGTTCATTGTTGATACCAACATGCAACGTTTTGGCTTCGAAAAGTAGGTCATCAAATAAAGGTGGTTTCAATGCCTCTATGATGTGTACGTCTGCGCTGTGAAGTACTCCCTCCGTATCATAATATTTGCAACAATTGGTTTTGTACGCATTTTGAGGAAGCGATTTAAGGGTGTAAAAGAAGGAATTAATCAAAATGATTTTAATACAAACAAGAATGTGATTATAAGTTACTAATATTAAAATTATTTTGACTAATTCCTTCAGTTACACCCTTAAATCCTTTCCTCAAAATGCTTGCAAAACAAATTGTTGCAAGTATTATGTTACGGAAGGAGTAATTTATTAGGCTTAAGTCATGAATAGGGTGACCGTGGGTTGTGGGCTTAACTATGTTGAGTCTAATTTTGAGAGAAGGGTAGTTCCTAAATATGTGTTGTGTTTTAGGGAATTGGGATTGTTTATAGTGATTCTCAAAAGTCATTGTTGCAGCCTAAAAGAGAAAAAGCCATTCTATGAGTTCCTTGTTAGTAAATATAACATTATACAACCCTATTTGCTTAAAAGGTGCTCCTTGCATATGGGTTCATTAACGAACCTTTTTTACAGGTAAAATCAATTCTATCATCACTTTAATACTCATTTAAAGTAAAATTGAGCTTGGGTAACTTGTAGTCAACCATAATCACACTCTTTTTTATATGATAAAAGGAGTAAGAACCAACTTAGCCTCAAGTTTTTGAATGTCAGAAAGATTATTTCCACCTGCTAAAAATTCTTTGATAAGCATATACGGAGTAACTTGTATTACTATCAAACCTTTTATTTAATACATTTACTTTATAGTAGGTTCTTTGATATGCTTTTATATTCTATTGAATATTCATTAATAATAATTCATCTTTGGTTGTGGACATACTTCATTTTGATGAACATTTAATTCTTGTTTCATGGAATCGATCATATCTTTTTGTACTAAAGTCTGATCATATATATTTTTTATGAATGTAAATGGTATTTAGAAACCAACATTTTATTTGTTATTACTTAAGGTTAGATATTATTTGAAGTTATTTTTTATGAGATTTGAACAACAAGGTCATTTGATCAACCTCAAAGGAGCACTGTGCTTGGTGCTTCAGTCTTCCGAGTACAACATATGAATGTAAATTTCTATGAGCTCTTACCAAAAAGCATCCAAAGTTGTATCCTGTTGAAGTTTTAGTGTGCTTCTTGCAGGGTGTGAAAAGTGGGTGAACAGTGTAACTTGTCATTTTACATCAAATAACTGTCACATATCATTCATGGATATCACTCTTTCTCTAATAGCTTAGTTCTTGACCTTTATTACTGAGTCTTCTACTACCATTTTGATTTGCAGCTATTCTGCATGAGTGCATGGGTTCTGCTGATGCTTATGATTTTTGAAGAAGTAGATCGCTTGTCAAGTGAATTTTTTGTGTAACTAGAACAACCTTTTTGGTCCTTGATTTAGATATACTACTTCCGTTTCTTTTTATTTGCAACAAATAGGCTTGAAAATTTTGATTGTGAGTGTTATGGAGAGAGAAAGATAAAGATGCTTGTGACAAGGAGAGAGAGAGAAAAAGAAATGATATCCTAAAAAGGAATGAAGCATTTGTTGCATATAATTTGAAACTTCCCATTTTGGTAAATGTTGCATATAAAAAGGAACAAAGGTACTAAATTTTTGCAGTTTTCTTTTTTTTTTTCTTTTTTTTAAATAAAGAAAAACCGGTTAAAGGCATATATATTATATAGGGCCAAACGCAAGCATCCGTAAGGATGACTTTTGCAGTTTTCATTGGTAATGTTCATTCCTTATTTATATTTTTATAACTTGTGACAAATTCGTCAAATTTATCATTGATAATGCGCAATGGACACACTTTTTGCTGATGGACATGAAGTGTTGTTACTATCAGTTGATTCTAGGTTTTGCTCTGTGCTATGTCTAAAAGCTAGTTTTGAACAGAATTAAATCAATTTATTGCTCCTCTACATCTTGGTGAACTATGGTTTAATTGGTTTTGTTTGCTGTGTTAGATAGATAGGTTTGGACGCTTCAAAATATGGCATGGTGCTGGATCTCTGTTAGTTGCTGTTTCTTTTTCTTCAGTTTTTGGTGGTTGTATACCATGCAAAATAATTGGTACAGATTCATCTACTCTAGAGACGATCGGATACAGCCTTTTTGCGGCTATTTTCAATATTGGTTGGGCTGCCACTCAAGTGTCACACATGTAAATTCATTCTCTCTTTATGCATCGTATGCTAACTTGTCAACTATTCACTGATGTGTTATATTTCACCTTCTTTTTAGTAATATGCTGGAATTGTTTGAGTTTTGCAAGCATTAACATATTAGTGTTTCTTTGCCCCCTTTTTTTGTATTTTGATTAAGGTCTATGGTCAACTGTATGACGCTGAATCCATCTAGCAGAGTTGTGCTAGCTAGCTGTCGGAATGCATTTACAATGGTGAGGCTCTTAGCATATCTCCGGAGTAGTTTTATCATGCCCTACTGATTTTAGTGAAGCGTACTATGTTTCCCCTCCTTTTGTATCTTTTTTGGCCTCAAAATTTTATTACAGGTTGCAAATTTAAGCTTGTATGCTGTGGCTTTTGCTGTCTTTGCTCTTGGTAAATCAAGGACTCATGCTGATATAGAAAATCAAGTAAACCCTTGCAATGACATTCTTCTTTTTATTAAATGCATCTTTTTAGTATCATGCTTACTCTATGTCATGTGCAGTATCGCTGGATCGCTTATTCATCAATTTTTATAGGATGCTGCTTTGTCTGCATCTTCTTTATTGGTACTAAAGAGCCCAGGTGTATATTTAATCCTGCTTCATTCTTCTTGCATCTGTAGTACTAATCTTTGCCTCCATAAGCTTCTTACATCCATTGTCTAAACTATTAGGTATGATATAGGCAAATTCGGCAACTTATTATTAAAGTGTTACACACTATGGACAATAGCAAAGCTCAGCAAAGTTGTGCCATTAATATAATATGTAATACATGAAACTAGGATTGGTTATTGGTCTGGTCGGGCAGATCGGGATTAGTGTAGGTCGAGTCATCAGCTGGTCACTCAAAAAGAGTCAATAGCGGCTCGGGCCAAAGCAGGTCAATAGTGGGTTGTTAACGGCGGGGCCAATAAACAACTAAAAATAAATAAAATTGAAGGTAGCCAAATGTGAGAACAAGTGTATACAAATCTATAAATATAATTATTTGTGTCAAAACTTTTTATTTGGGAAAAATTATCAAGTTATTATTTTTGGCCGTGTATTGAACCTGACTGATAAGCCCTATTCACTTCACCCCAACCACATTCCCATTGGGTTACTTTGTCTAGTAACGAGGTCTACTTGCAACTTGTTGACAATTTGATTTCATCTCTTAGAAAAAGCCAGCCCCTAGGATTTGTTTGGTCCTCACTTCTTTTTTCATGTCCGTAGATCATCAATCAGCAATTTTGTTGTGTGCCTATTCTGATCAAAGGTTTCCCCCTTCCCTACATTTTTACAGATTGAAGCATTGCATTCCAGGAAAAGTTTATGCTAGAGTTGAATGGACCTACTGGTTCCATAAAGTTCTCTACTACCAGGTTGCTCTTGTGTATGTACTGACTAGACTAGTGACTAATGTCTCACAGGTGAGTTGGTATCTCCTTCATTTTACATTTGTGGTAGATACCTTAGTTCTTGCTATGTGTATCTCAATTTGTTTGTATTTTTCTATCAGTCATTTCTGGCCTTTTACGTCATCAATGACCTACAAATGGCTCTATCTTCAAAAGCTCTGGTAATATACAACTGCTTTTTATCATGGTATAGCCTCTTTTATCTGTTGAGCTGATGAAATCTGTTGAAACTTGCTATGTGTAGGTGCCTGCTATCATTTTCATTTGCAGCTTCATCATCTCCATTATTCTGCAGGTGTCATCTGTAGCTCATGTTCTTATTCCAAAATTAATTTGCTATTAAAATCACTTGGTAATAATATGTAATTTTTTTAGGAGATATCATGGACTAGCTATCGCCTGAAGAAATATTACTCTATTGGATGTGTTCTTTGGATTTTTTGCGGTGTAGCAGTATTGTTTTTGCCTCAAGCCTTGAGCAGTTATATGTACATCATCTCTGTTGTTATTGGTATCGCAAATGCTCTAATAATGGTATGTATTGAATTTTCAATTCTAGTATGTTTCTTTTAATATTTTGGCTTCATAGACCCATGGGGTCATTGTTAAAATGTTTTCTCACTTGGTATGATTATGGTTTGCATAAGTGAGCATCATCCTGATAAATCTGCATGTATGATCAGAAATTTTTAGCTTGTGAGTATATATCATCAATTTTACCTTGTGAAGTTTGATTCAAATAAATTACTTTGTATGTTTTAGATAAGCTTTTTATAGATTTCCTTATCAGTTTTGTTTTATGGATGTTGCAATATTTTCCTATTGTTATATACAATAATGAATGAAGACATGGTAGTAAGTGCACCATAATTTAATTTGTTTTGGAATTTTGCGACAGGTAACTGGAATGGGCATGCAGAGTGCCCTTGTTGGACTAGATCTCAATGGTTGTGCCTTTGTCTATGGATCATTAAGCTTCATGGACAAAATGTCATGTGGGGTTGTATTGTACATTCTGGAATCATATCAAAGTAAGTTGTTTATATTTCCATTTGCTCCCATATGCTTTCTTCTTTGATAATTGCAGTCACTTTTTGACATTAAGGTTTTCTTTTGTTGCGTTCGTGATGTCTTATTTTATTTATTATCTTGTGTTATTTATTTCTGAAACTAGATAAGCTGTCATTAACATAACATAATTGTAATGACTGTTTTGCAGCTGGCTATTCAAATACGGGAGAGCTTTATTCTACCATTTCAGGGTTCTCAGTTACGAGATATGCCGTGGGTCTTGTTCCAGCAATTTGTGCTCTCATCGGTGTGTTTATAACTTACAGTATGGAACTTGAAACTCCTTCAAAGCCGTTAGTAGAACCTCTTTTGGCTTAATTTGGTTCAAGGTGCTGCATTAACATAACATAATTGTAATTTGTAAACATGAATTTTTGCTTCAAGTATTTCTTTTTATCATTAGCTTCTGTAACCCTTCAATTAAATCAATGAAAAATCTTGTTACACAATAAAAATTCTACTTATAGTTTGTAACTTATGGTGCATTCATTGTGATTTAATAGTATCTCTGCCGGTGTGTTTCGGGATCATTTTAAGGCGGTTTACCCTAGTATCTCGCTATAAGAAACCCTTTAGGACATCCCTGACATAGGGATGATCAATTTGGAAAATTTTGGTGATATACTGATCCAGTCTCAAAAATGTGTAATTCAAAGGCTATAATTCACCGTTTTTCGTTTTTGGGCTTCCATGCTTACTCTAGGTCCAAGGGACAAAAATGGTCGAAAATTTTCTAAAGGTTTCCTTGGGTCGTGCAGAGCGGTCACTAAGGTTTTTTGGTCAAACCGGCGGATGCTTTAGAGTAAAAATTTCTAAAAAATACAGACTCGTTACTATACGGCGTTTTCCTGGCTAGTCGCTTTTAAGGGTTTTGCGATTCATATTTTTTGGAAAATTCATGTGGGAAGCTTCCTTAGGAGTTAGGACACCCTTGACATGTGCCTGATCAATTTGGAAAATTTTGGTAGTAAATTGATCCGGTCACCCAAAATGCCAAATTAAAAAGCTATAATTCAAAGTTTTTCGACTTCCTGGCCTACTCTAGGGCCTAAAAAATGGTCAATTTTTTTTGGGATTTTCCTTGGCTTGCGCAACCCGCCCACTAAGGTTTTCGGCCACTTCGACAGACATTTTAGAGTCAAAATTCTTAAAAATAAGCGCCATCACTAAGGACACCCCTGAAAAGTGGTTGATGAATTGGGAAAAGTTTGGTTGTATTCTAATCCAATCACCCTAAATGTCGAATTTAAAGGCTATAACATACCGTTTTTGGGCTTTCAGGCCTATTGTTGGATCCTGAAACAAAAATTGTTAAAAAATTTCAAGGGGTTTCCTTAGGTTGTGAAATGCGGTTAGTCCGGTCACCAATGTTTTTGGCTACACTGGCGAATGTTTAAGAGTCAAAATTCCTAAAAATTACACAATTTGTTATTATCCAACATTTTCGTGGTCAGTCGCTTATAGAAACTCTACACATGGAAACAAGAAATGTTTACTGGAGTACTGTACCTAATAAATCATTGGAAGACACAGAATCACTTCACACAATTCTATTAATACCTTCAAAAAAAATCTATTAAGATACCTACCTGTATCTTTAAATGTTTTGTTATAACCGTTTGATTCCCTATTTTATTTGTGTATCTCTGCTACATATAATTACATAAACATATCCACATACATTAGTGCAGGCGAAAAGTAACACAATCAAGCACCCATACCCATGATTTAGATTATCCTACACATCTTCCTATACCCCAACCACTTTAGCCGCATCAAGGGAAGCCATAAAACCGTTTGGCAGATTCAAGTGTGTTCAACAGAAGCATAGCAACCGTCATAGGCCCCACACCTCCAGGAACAGGGGTTATCGCCGATGCCACCTTAACTGCTTCTGCATAGCATACATCTCCTAGGAGTCGATACCCACTATCAGAGCTTGGATCCTACAAAAATTCGACAAGATCGTGGAATTTACAGATTGACACATTTTTTTACAAGACCACTTGAAATTTTTAATCAAGAAAAGACAGCGCGAGACAAAGTTCAGTCATGAACATGAATATATGATAAACTTTCAAAAATCTAATTTCTCACTTAGGCCATATTTTCTTCGTGTTTAAAAAAATTGCTACATTTGGCAAATATTACATTTGGCAAATATTACTTAATTAGTAAATAAAATCAAATTCCAATCAGAATTAGGTTTAAAACTCCGTAACGCAAAAATTTCAACAATAGTTTTTCACACATTTTAAGAAAGCGAATTGAGGGTTGTATTAAAACCATTTTAGAATCACATTCTTGTTTGTATTAAAACCATTTTGATTAATTCCTTCGTTTACACACTTAAATCGTTTCCTCAAAATACGTAATAATATTAATTGTTCAAATGTTTAAGTTACGGAGGGAGTGCATAAATATAATTAATTATGTTTAATCAAAATCAGATGAAGAGAAAAGGATCATTGTAAGATAATAAATCAATAATCAAAAGGTTACGATGAACTAGTTACATACTTCCTTTATCTTGAATTAGTAGTTGCATAAGCTATCTTGTGATGTTAAGGAAAATTTGTAAAAATGCCCTTATCTGACTTGTACAATGGGAGGAATTTTAAAATAGATAAAAACACAAGTAAAACTAGTAAAATAAGGGATATTATTGTGAAATCATGCTAATATCCTATTATATAAGTTTAGAAAATGTTAAAAGAAATTTGAGATGACCGGACTTTAAAAAAAACTGATATTATATAAATGGAAGAAAAAAAATTAAAAGAATGATCCTGTACCTCTATTGGATACGTTCCAACGTCAATAACTACAGCACCAGACTTAAGCCAGTTTCCACGAACTAAATTCGGTAAACCCACAGCAGCAACCACAATATCAGCCTCACTTGCAATTACTTCTGGATTCTTGGTAAATGCATTTAGAACAGTAACTGTAGCATGATATCTCTGTCCAGTAAATACATATCAAGATTGCCAAAAATAAGTATACCAGTAAACTACAGCAAACCCGAAATTTTTTAAAAAAAAAATGTGGGAAGGGGCTTCTTTCCACCCTTTTCTCTTGATACAAATGGTAAAATGAAAATAGGGCACCTACAAGACAGCATGACAGTATAACTTTTCACTTAAAATTTTGAGTATAGATCCATATTTTTTTATTTAAAGCTTAACTAGTTATGTAAAAGGAAAAATATGGAAATTTTGATTAATAATCTCATAAAATGTAATACAAAGGATAGTTTAGTAGCCTTCAATTCCGGCTGTTCGGAATGCCGTTTCGGGCCCCGTCACCGTTATACCCGAAATTCGAGCACGTGGTCCCGGGTAACATATGGGGGTTGTACGTCTGTTTTCAACTTCAAATCACCACGTATGCACCCGACAAGACCGTTATTTCGCCAGCTGAACGAGCGGGTGATAGGTGTATTCTCGGCCATTCAAACGGCCTCGGTTGCTCATTTCCACTTGCGTACGGTCGTTTTATGACCCAACAAACCTCCCATATGATTTTCGGCAACTTCGATTCCGGGACCTCGTAACCCTCAAAATTCGTGAATTAGCCTTCAATTCCAGCTGTTCGGGATGCCGTTCCGGGCCCCGTCACCGTTTTCCCCGAAATTCAAGCACGTTGTCCCGGGTACCATATGGGGGTTGTATATCTGTTTTCACCTTTAAATCACCACATCTGCACCATACAAGACAGTTATTTCGCCGCCCAAACGAGCGGATGGTAGGTGTATTTTCGGCCCATCAAACGGACTCGGTTGCTCATTTCCACTTGTGTACGGTCGTTTTATGACCCAACAAACGCCCCCATATGATTTTCGGCCACTTATATTCCGTGACCCCAAAACCCTTTAAAATCGTGAATTAGCCTTCAATTCCGGCCGTTCGGGATGCCGTTTCGGGCCCCGTCACCGTTTTCCCCGATATTCGAGCACGTGGTCCAGGGTACCATATGGGGGTTGTATGTCTGCTTTTACGTTCAAATCACCACGTATGCACCCTCCAAGACCGTTATTTCACCAGCCGAACGAACGGGTGGTAGGTGTATTTTCGGCCCTTCAAACGATCTCGGTTGCTCATTTCCACTTGCGTGCAGTCGTTTTATAACCCAACAAACCCACCATATGATTTTCGGCCACATCCATTCTGGGACCCCGAAACCCTCAAAATTCGTGAATTATAGCCTTCAATTCTAGCTGTTCGGGATGCCGTTCGGGTCCCATCACCGTTTTCCCTGAAATTCGAGCAAGTGATCCCGGGTACCATATGTGGGTTGTATGTCTGTTTTCACCTTCAAATCACCACGTATGCACCCTACAATACCGTTATTTCGCCAGCCGAACGAACGGGTGGTAGGAGTATTTTCGACCATTCAAACGGCCTCGGTTACTCATTTCCACTTGCGTACGGTCGTTTCATGACCCAACAAACCCCGCCAATGATTTTCGGCCACTTTGAATCCGGGACGCCGGAACCCTCAAAATTCGTGAATTATAGCCTTCAATTCCGGCTATTCAGGATGCCGTTTCGAGCCCCATCACCGTTTTCCCCGAAATTCGAGCACGTGGTCCCGGGTAACATATGAGGGTTGTATGTCTGTTTTCACCTTCAAATCACCACGTATGCACCCAAGACGACCGTTTTTTCGCCACCCAAACGAGCGGGGTGGTAGGTGTATTTTCAGCCCATCAAACGGCCTCGGTTGCTCATTTCCACTTGCGTACGGTCGTTTTATGAACCAACAAACCCCCCATATGATTTTCGTCCACTTCGATTCCGGGACCCCAGAACCCTCAAAATTCGTGAATTATGGCCTTCAATTCCGACTGTTCGGGATGTCGTTTCGGGCACCGTCACCGTTTTCCCCGAAATTCAAGCACGTGGTCCCGGGTACCGTATGGGGGTTGTATGTCTGTTTTCACCTTCAAATCAGCACGTATGCACCCTAGAACACCGTTATTTCACAAAACGAACGAACTGGTGGTAGGTGTATTTTAGGCCCTTCAAACGGCCTCGGTTGCTCATTTCCACTTGCGTACGGTCTTTTTATGACCCAACAAACCCTCATATGATTTTCGGCCACTTCAATACCGGGACCCCGAAACCCTCAAAATTCGTGAATGCCTTCAATTCTGACTATTCGGGATGCCGATTCGGGCCCCGTCATCATTTTCCCCGAAATTCAAGCACGTGGTCCCGGGTGACATATGGGGGTTGTATGTCTGTTCTCACCGTCAAATCACCACGTATGCACCCAACACAACCGTTTTTTCCCCACCCGAACGAGCGGCTTTTAGATGTATTTTCGGCCCACGAAACGGCCTCGGTTGCTCATTTCCACTTGCGTACAGTCGTTTTATGACCCAACAAATCCCCCACATGATTTTTGGCCACATCAATTCCGGGACCCCGGAACCCTCAAAATTCGTGAATTATAGCATTCAATTCCAGCTGTTCGGAATGCCATTTCGAGCCCCGTCACCGTTTTCCCCGAAATTCGAGCACGTGCTCCCAGGTACCATATGGGAGTTGTATGTCTGTCTTCAAGTTCAAATGACCACGTAGGCACCCTACAAGACCGTTATTTCGCCAGACGAAAGAACGGGTGGAAGATGTATTTCGGCCCTTCAAACGACCTCGGTTGCTCATTTCCACTTGCGTACGATCGTTTTTTGGACCCAACAAACCCCGCATATGATCTTCGGCCACTTAGATTCTGGGTCCCCGGAACCCTCAAAATTCGTGAATTATAGCCTTCAATTCCGGCTGTTTGGGATGCCGTTTCGGGCCCCTTCACCGTTTTCCCCGAAATTCGAGCACGTGGTCTCGGGTACCATATGAGGGTTGTATGTCTGTTTTCACCTTCAAATCACCACGTATGCACCCGACAAGACCGTTATTTCGTCAGCCGAACGACGGCAAGTAGGTGTATTTTCGGCCATTCAAACAGCCTCAGTTGCTCATTTCCACTTGCGTACGGTCGTTTTATGACCCAACAAACCCCGTATATGATTTTAGGTCACTTCGATTCCGAGACCCTAAAACCCTCAAAATTCGTGAATTATAGCCTTTAATTTCGGGTGTTAGGGATGCCGTTTCGGGCCCCGTCATCATTTTCCCCGAAATAAAAGCACGTGGTCCCAGGTAACATATGGGGTTGTATGTCTTTTTTCACCTTCAAATCACCACGTATGAACCCAACAAGACCGTTTTTTCGCCACACGAATGAGCTGGTGGTAAGTGTATTTTCGGCCCATCAAACAGGCTCGGTTGCTCATTTTCACTTGCGTACGGTCGTTTTATGACCCAACAAACCCCCCCATATGATTTTCAGCCACTTCAATTCCGGGACCCCGAAACCCTCCAAAATCTTAAATTATAGCCTTTAATTCCGGCTGTTCGGGATGTCGTTTCGGGCCCCGTCATAGTTTTCCCCGATATTCAAAAACAAGGTCCCAGGTACCATATGGGAGTTGTATGTCTATTTTCACATTCAAATCACCACGTATGCACCCTACAAGACCGTTATTTCGCCAGCCGAACTAACGGGTTGTAGGTGTATTTTCGGCCATTCAAACGGCCTCGGTTGCTCATTTCCATTTGCGTACAGTCGTGTTATGACCCAACAAACCCCCCAAATGATTTTCGGCCACTTCGATTTCGGGACCACGGAACTCTCAAAATTTGTGAATTATATATAGCCTTCAGTTCCGGGTGTTTGGGATGCCGTTTCGGGCCCCATCACCATTTTCCCCGAAACAAAAGCACGTGGTCTCACGTAACATATGGGGGTTGTATGTCTGTTTTCACCTTCAAATCACCGTGTATGCACCCAACACGGTCGTTTTTTCGCCACCCGAACGAGCAGGTGTTAGGTGTATTTTCGGCCCATCAAACGGCCTCGGTTGCTCATTTCCACTTGCGTACGGTCGTTTTATGACCCAAAAAACCCCCCATATGATTACCGTTTTCCCCGAAATTCAAGCACGTGGTCCCGGGTAACATATGGGGGTTGTATGTCTGTTTTCACCTTCAAATCACCACTTATGCACCCAACACGACCGTTTTTTCGCCACCCGAACATGGTTTTAAATCTCGGTTTCGGTCGCGATCGCGGTAACGGTGGCGGGCAATGCGGATGGTTCGCGGTCGTTGCGGCCTAATATCTCGGTCGTGGTTAGCTCAAAAACCTTTACAATGCGGTTGCGATGCGTTGATGCGGCCTTGATTTAATACCATGCACCCGAATGAGCGGGTGGTAGGTGTATTTTCGGCCCATCAATCGACCTCGGTTGCTCATTTCCACTTGCGTATGGTCATTTTATGACCCATCAAACCCCCCCAGATTTCGACAACTTCAATTCCGGGACACTGAAACCCTCCAAAATCGTGATTCGTGAATTATAGCCTTCAATTACAGCTGTTTGGGATGCCGTTTGGGGCCCCCTCACTGTTTTCTCCGAAATTCGAGCACATGGTCCCGGGTAACATATGGGGATTGTAAGTCTGTTTTCACCTTAAAATCATCACGTATTCACCCCACACTACCGTTTTTTCGCCACCCGAACGAGCGGGTGGTAGGTGTATTTTTGGCCCATCAAACGGCCTCGATTGCTCATTTCCACTTGTGTACGGTCGTTTTATGACCCAACAAACCCCACCATATGATTTTCGGCCACTTCAATTCCGGGACCCCGAAACCCTCAAAAATCGTGAATTATAGCCTTAAATTCCGGTTGTTAAGGATGTCGTTTCTGGCCCCGTCACCGTTTTCCCTGAAATTCGAGCACGTGGTCTCGGGTACCATATGGGGGTTGTATGTCTGTTTTCACCTTCAAATCACCACGTATGCACCCTACAAGACCGTTATTTCGCCAACCGAACGAACGGGTGGTAGGTGTATTTTCGGTCATTCAAACGGCCTTGGTTGCTCGTTTCCACTTGCGTAATGTCGTTTTATGACCCAACAAACCCCCATATGATTTTCGGCCACTTCAATTCCGGGTCACCGGAACCCTTAAAATTCGTGAATAGCCTTCAATTCCGGCTGTTCGGGATGCCATTTCGGGCCCCGTCACCGCTTTCGCCAAAATTTAAGCATGTGGTCCTGGGTAACATATGGGGGTTGTATGTCTGTTTTCACCTTTAAATCACCACGTCTGCACCCTACAAGGCCGTTATTTCGCCGCCCGAACGAGCGGGTGGTAGGTGTATTTTCGGCCCATCAAACGGCCTCGGTTACTCATTTCCACCTGCGTACGGTCGTTTTATGACCCAACAAACCCCCCCATATGATTTTCGACCACTTCAATTCCGGGACCCCGAAACCCTCCAAAATCGTTAATTTAAGGTTGCAAATCTCCAATTAGTTACTTTAGGTCACAACTCTCAAAATGCCTAAGCTTCTCTCAAATATTCTGGATGATTCCGTTGTATTCCCCTTTCTACCTATTTATACCACTACTACCTAAATTGATTTTGTCCATACTCAAGTACAAAACACCCAAAAAGCTAACAAGACAAAATACTACAAACAAGAACAAATAAAGATAAGTAAAACAAAATAATAAAAAGTCTGAAAATAATAAAAATGTAAGAAAACTAATTTTCTCATTAATTGATGCATTACAGAAAAATAGCACAGCAGTTCGAAACCTAAAAAAAGACCAAGAGGAACTTAAGGCTGAAATTCGAACTACGGTGGAGCAGTTGCAAGGCAAGGAGGATGCAACTCTGTTTGGTCTAGGGTTTTGTACCCGTGAGGGCGGCGACGGTTATGAAGGAGGAAGGGGGACTGTTGTTTTCGTAAGCTTGAGATGCGAACCTTCAATGGGGAGGATCCGGATGAGTGGATCGTCTGTGGAGAGCAATACTTTGAATTTCAAGGGGTCAGACTATCAGAGAGTTCGAGAAGCTCCAAGCAGCCATGGTGTCGATGGAGGGAGAAGCTTTGAGATGGCATCAGTGGGAGAATAGGCGCCGCTGTAGGGGTCGTTTTTACCCGGCCGCCTACGTCTCACGAGTTGATTTGAATGCTCGTTAACGCCGTATGTGATTACGGACTAGTAGGAGTCGCCACCGTGCGTTTAATACGGTCCACGGACACCGAAGAAGTACCAATGCCAGGAGCAATTGGCCCCATATGGTCGTGCACCAGAGTATGGGTTCGGGGACAGGTTACGGGCCAATCGTGCATTGGGCCCGCCCGCCTGCAAGCGTCTCTACTAGGTCTCTTTTGTAAGATCATTGTTCAATTTCAGAGCAACAGAGATAACTCAATTTTAGCCCTAATTTGCGAATTACTAAGTCGGTTTAGATTAATGCACAAATTAGCCTAAAATTATTTTGTGACCACTTTGAATTAGCCAATATTATTATACTAGAATGAAGTCAAAAGTACGGGATAAATCAAGGGTCAAATCGCATAAATCGCATAAAAAAATAAATTCAACATGGAGATGGCATGGAAAAATGCGAATGTACCTCGAATCCCGTGGTATTATAAAATCAAAATAAATAAATTAAAAAAATGCTACAGAGAATGACATGGAAAATGCAAGAAAAATAAGACATGACATGGATTAGAAATTAAAAAAGCTACAAGAATTAAAACATAGATCTACGCAAACTGAACAACAAATATAACATGTCATCATGATTAATGCAAATCATAAATTAAAATAAGAATTAAAAGAAAATTAAGCATATTGACATTTAATAAAAAAGGGTCTCAGAAATGTGTACCGTAATGTGCGGCGGTCGATTACGGCCTTGAAATTAGCGTGCCAAATGCCAAGTGAGAGAGTTTTGAATTGATTTTGACGGAGTTTTGAATTGATTTTGAATGAGTTTTGAATTGATTTTGACAGAATTTTGAATTGATTTTGACAGAGTTTTGAATTGATTTTGACAAAGTTTTAAATTGATTTTGACAGTGTTTTGAATTGATTTTGACAAAGAGAATGAATAGTAGAGAGAGAGTAGAAGTCAGAATGTTGTATTGTTGTGGTTCCAAAGGTCGAATGAAGGGTCGTATTTATAGGCGAGCAGAGGAAAAAATTGTCCCGGAATGGCACCAGACCTGCGCCAAGGCGCAGGTCCAGTTACATGACCTGCGCCTAGATGCAGGTCTATATTTGTGACCTGCGTCTAGGCGCAGGTCCTGTAATATGGACCTGCGTCTAGGCGCAGGTCCAGGCTGTATCCGGGTTGATTTTTCTTGCTTATTTTGCGCGTGATTCTCCGAGATTTTTATGCGATTACGATACGGTTACGGAAATCATTATGATTACGTAATATTTGAGATTCCTGGAGATTTCGCAAGGTTCCGGAATAATCCGGGCTAATCTGGATTGTTTTAGACTGTTTTCGGGTTTTTCGGACTATTTTCAAAAAATACGCTAAAAATGCCAAAAAATATGGAAAAATTCTAGAAAAATATAAATGAGTGAAAAGTGGAGAAAAAGTGAACGATGCATGTGTAAAATTACTAAAATGCCCCTAAGAATGGAAAATGCTTCGAAAATTCGTAGAAAATTGATAAAAACTCATAAAATTGTGGAAAAATTACCAAAAATTCTATAAAAATACAATTAACCTAGGGAAATTATTTGATGCAATGGAAAGTGACTAAAATTCCCTTAGAAAATAAATATGCATGAAAAATAATAAAAATAAATTAATAAAAATCCTAAAAAATGTCCGAAAAATGCCAAAACGAGTCGTGAGCCTCTAAAATGCCTATAAATGGTGTGAGAGAGTAGTATGAGAGGGGTAAAGAAGTGGCATTTTGGCATACTAGCTCAAGATCGGACCTGTGCAACAGGGTACATTCATCATAGACCGTTGGAGCTAACTAAGGTGCCAGAATTAGGTGTCTACAGTTAGCCCCCCCTTTGACTGAGTCTGGAGAGACGAAGTCTTGTAAGACGAAGGTCAAAGGTGCGCTACGCGACTTATGTATGCTGATCCCAAAGGAAATAACTAATGAGCTAACCCCTTTGAGACCGGTGCAACTTGATGTTAAAAGTGATGTTCAAAAGCCAATTGATTTGACAAACGAACGAGCATGCAACAAGTAAACACACAAACATGTAATCACGCAACAAGAAATGCAGTGAAGCGTAAACAATGAGAAGTGTCAACAGTGAAGTGTAACAGTGAAGTGACAGATATGATTGAAAAGGAGTGGCAAGGTTAGAATTATGCCAAGCAGTCCTGTAAAAGTCGGGTTTATCACAGGAAAAGAGTCTGAGTCGGCCTCAGTGTCGGCGAGTGCGAAGGTCAGATTTATCGCACGAAAAAGAGTGGCAAGGTCAGATTTATGCCACGCAATCCTGTGAAGGTCAGGCTTATCACAGGTAAAGAGTCTGGGTCGGTGTCTGAGTCGGTGAGTGCGAAGATCAGATTTATCGCACGAAAAAGAGTGGCAAGGTCAGATTTATGCCACGCAATCCTGTGAAGGTCAGGCTTATCACAAGTAAAGATTCTGAGTCGGCATCGGTGTCGGTGTCAGTGAGTGCGAAGGTCAGATTTATCGCACGAAAAAGAGTGGCAAGGTCAGATTTATGCCAGGCAATCCTGTGAAGGTCGGGTTTATCACAGGTAAAGAGTCTAAGTCTGAGTTTGAACTGGAAATTGTAGTTGTATGAGCTTTGACAGTGATCTGGGGTAGTAAGATTATTTTGGTTCAGTGTAGGTCTGGGCAAGATTGACTTACAAAGGTCTGGGATTATTGCAAGTTAGGATGATGCCCATGCAAAGGAGGAGACTGGATAACTCAATGTCTTGTCACAGGGTGTTAATGGGAATGACATGAGGGTGACTTGTGATCAGAGGTTGTCCTAGACACGGTGTTTGACCTAGACACGGAGTTTGACTCAATTTGAACTGGGATGTGAAAGAAGACATGAGGTCTATGGACGGAGTTCCTTGATTTCAGCTTGATGAGATAGACCTGAGACGGTTAGATCATAGAAACGGAGGAGCCCCCCTAGTGAAGAATGAAGATGATGTTGTGAAGAGACAGGAGCAGAGACAATATGGTGATGAGCCCCCAAATATAATGTGCTAACCCTCAGTAGAGTCAGGTGGCTTTACCTCCTGGAGAGTTTAGTCAATGAGTCTTTGAAGGTGACCAAAGAATGGGATAGGGTTCGAAAAAATAGAAAGGCCAAAATTTGGTGACTCGAGGTTGAAAATGGATGTAGCTAAAATGTAGGTTTGGCTAGAAATGCGGGTTCAAGTTTGAGTCTATGTACGGGTCAAAGATTAGCAAATGTTATTGTAGAACTCTTAGCAAGTAGAGTCACTCGACAGCTAGGCTTCGTTTGATTTTTTATTAATGTGGTCGGACCTCGAGCAGAGGTTTCCTACGTATCCTTGCGGAATCTGACCATCGTAGTTCTGTGTGCCTGATTTTGAATTCATTTTTTTTTTGTCTTTTTGTCTTTTTCTTTTTCTTTTTTTTTTTTGTTTTTTTTGTTTTTTGTTTTTGTTTTTGCCTCGACTTTTGCTTGAGGTTGCTGTCTTTTGTTGCTCTGGACAATGCTTTCAAATGATCTTTGGTCTTTAACCCCTTTAGGTGCGAATGAGCCTTGAGTGTTGCCATTTAATCTCCTGTACTTCATTATGAATTCGAATTGTGATTAAGCTGGGCCTGGGCTTTGATTTTTTTCATTTGGAGGCCATTGCACCATTCTCCAAATATGAATTGCCATTGACCATTTAAAAGCATGTCCTCGTGAGGTCGTGTGTGAAAGTGATTATTAATATTGTATGTGAGGTCAGTGTGTGGAAGAGTAGTGAGGTCAGTGTGTGAAGGTGTCAGTTTTATTAATTAATCAATTGAAGCCGTGTAAGTGACTGGACCTGCATAGAGTTGAAAATGACATTGGAGGATATGGAAATGTGGCGGGCCATTTGGTGGAAAGTGGAAAGGTCAAAGTGTGTGTGACATAGGCTCGAGATGGGAAGTGAAAGGGTCAGTGGGCTAGGATGAAGACTCATTGATTTGACTCACAGGAAGGCCGCATGGCTCATTGAACCATGCTTTGGGATGACTCATAAGGTTGGAGATGGACTGGACTGGACTGGATGCTTAAGCTATTTGTATGTGGTGCTGGGCCTTTGTGATTGTGGTGCTCGGTCATTCTCCACTTGGGTCAAGGTGTCATTGTTTTTTTTTTTTGTGGCTATGGAAGATGATGAAGGGTCAATGGACATGGTCTTTTGTGATGCGGATGGATTTTGTGAAGATGGGCTTAAGACTTCTCATTGCTCTTTGGGCCAATCGAAGGAACCCATGTTTATCGAAGCTGAAATCAAGAGAACCCTGTTCTAGAATGTGAATGTGGAGGAGCTGACACTGGAATGTGACTGACATTGAACTGAGTCTGACTTTGTATAAACCTAAGTCCGGACCTATATCTGTTTTAAGGTAATGGACTTTTGGCGTGACTGACACTGAAGTGAGCTAAAGTGAACCTATGTCTAGTTAGGACCACTTGTGAACGGGACGGGTCTAAGTTGGGCCTTATGTCTAATTAGGACTATCTAGACTTGGAGACTGGACTGGGATGAGACTGATGGTGAACTGTGCCGAGACTGTGAGATGAATTTAACCTATGGCAAACTAAAGTGTGTTTGGACTCGAGAAAGTTATGAAATTGGACTGGACTGTGATGGACATGGACATGGACCCCATTTTGAGAACTGGACTTAGGACTTGGACTGGGGAAATGGACTGTGAGCTGGACTTGGACTAAAGAACTTGACTGGGGAATGGGCTAAAGAGATGAGACTTGTTGAACTGGGCTGGTGATTCGGATTGTGGACTTGACATTAAGTTATCCTTATGGTTGAGGAGTGAAGTAAATTGGGCTGGGCTGGATTAATGGGCCAAATGCACACATAACACACTAGTCCTAGAATATGCAAATGATGGTCTTCTAAGGTCAGTCCTGGGTGGTCAAAAGGTACCATGGCTAAAGAAAAAAGAACCGATATGATCATTCTTCATTTTGAATGACACACGGTTAACAGATTCCTTATTATGATCTCATCGGGCATGATGATCACGCGCCATGGCTGGGATGGGCCGGCTATGATCATTGTGGTCGGGCACCACAAGTAACCATAATCAAACCCCCCGGGGTCGGTCTCGAGCATAGAACATGCTCATATGAGACGTGGGCCTAAATGTGATCTTATGTGGAAGGTCACTATGTCACATGCTCAAAAATTGAATAATGATCTTACGAGACTTTTCAAGTTTGTCCACACCACTAAGGAATGATATTCCCCAGTGGAGTCGCCAAACTGTAGGGTCGTTTTTACCCGGCCGCCTACGTCTCACGAGTTTGTTTGAATGCTCGTTAACGCCGTATGTGAATACGGACTAGTAGGAGTCGCCACCGTGCGTTTAATACGGTCCACGGACACCGAAGAAGTACCAATGCCAGGAGCAATTGGCCCCATATGGTCGTGCACCAGAGTATGGGTTCGGGGACAGGTTACGGGCCAATCGTGCATTGGGCCCGCCCGCCTGCAAGCGTCTCTACTAGGTCTCTTTTGTAAGATCATTGTTCAATTTCAGAGCAACAGAGATAACTCAATTTTAGCCCTAATTTGCGAATTACTAAGTCGGTTTAGATTAATGCACAAATTAGCCTAAAATTATTTTGTGACCACTTTGAATTAGCCAATATTATTATACTAGAATGAAGTCAAAAGTACGGGATAAATCAAGGGTCAAATCGCATAAATCGCATAAAAAAATAAATTCAACATGGAGATGGCATGGAAAAATGCGAACGTACCTCGAATCCCGTGGTATTATAAAATCAAAATAAATAAATTAAAAAAATGCTACAGAGAATGACATGGAAAATGCAAGAAAAATAAGACATGACATGGATTAGAAATCAAAAAAGCTACAAGAATTAAAACATAGATCTACGCAAACTGAACAACAAATATAACATGTCATCATGATTAATGCAAATCATAAATTAAAATAAGAATTAAAAGAAAATTAAGCATATTGATATTTAATAAAAAAGGGTCTCAGAAATGTGTACCGTAATGTGCGGTGGTCGATTACGGCCTTGAAATTAGCGTGCCAAATGCCAAGTGAGAGAGTTTTGAATTGATTTTGACGGAGTTTTGAATTGATTTTGAATGAGTTTTGAATTGATTTTGACAGAATTTTGAATTGATTTTGACAGAGTTTTGAATTGATTTTGACAAAGTTTTAAATTGATTTTGACAGTGTTTTGAATTGATTTTGACAAAGAGAATGAATAGTAGAGAGAGAGTAGAAGTCATAATGTTGTATTGTTGTGGTTCCAAATGTCGAATGAAGGGTCGTATTTATAGGCGAGCAGAGGAAAAAATTGTCCCGGAATGGCACCAGACCTGCGCCAAGGCGCAGGTCCAGTTACATGACCTGCGCCTAGATGCAGGTCTATATTTGTGACCTGCGTCTAGGCGCAGGTCCTGTAATATGGACCTGCGTCTAGGCGCAGGTCCAGGCTGTATCCGGGTTGATTTTTCTTGCTTATTTTGCGCGTGATTCTCCGAGATTTTTATGCGATTACGATACGGTTACGGAAATCATTATGATTACGTAATATTTGAGATTCCGGGAGATTTCGCACGGTTCCGGAATAATCTGGGCTAATCTGGACTGTTTTAGACTGTTTTCGGGTTTTTCGGACTATTTTCAAAAAATACGCTAAAAATGCCAAAAAAATATAGAAAAATTCTAGAAAAATATAAATGAGTGAAAAGTGGAGAAAAAGTGAACGATGCATGTGTAAAATTACTAAAATGCCCTTAAGAATGGAAAATGCTTCGAAAATTCGTAGAAAATTGATAAAAACTCATAAAATTGTGGAAAAATTACCAAAAATTCTAGAAAAATGCAATTAACCTAGGAAAATTATTTGATGCAATGGAAAGTGACTAAAATTTCCTTCGAAAATAAATATGCATGAAAAATAATAAAAATAAATTAATAAAAATCCTAAAAAATGTCCGAAAAATCCTAAAACGAGTCGTGAGCCTCTAAAACGCCTATAAATGGTGTGAGAGTAGTATGAGAGGGGTAAAGAGGTGGCATTTTGGCATACTAGCTCAAGACCGAACCTGTGCAACAGGGTACATTTATCATTGACCGTTGGGAGCTAACTAAGGTGCCAGAATTAGGTGTCTACAGCCGCCCCATCTCGTCTTGGCCTAATTTGAAAAAAAGGTTGGTGCAGTTTTGTAACTCCAGCAACGGTACACTACATGAGCAATGGCTGGCGGTCCGGCAGACAACCACCGTGGCTGAGTATCGAAAAACCTTCATAGATCGAGCTGCCCCTCTTGAAGATGTGTCTGAAAATGTAATGAAAGGGCGATTTATTCAAGGGTTGAAGAAGAAGATAAAGGCTGAGGTTAGGATGCTAAACCCTAGGACCCTAGAACAAGCCATTGATCTATCCATAAGGATAGAGGAAAAAAATCGGGTCTACCAAATTCCTGAGGTAAACCCTAATTTTCTACCTCATTGTCTTATTTTGAAAGCCCAACTACCCCACCTCCTGTTTCTTTATTTAATGAGAGCGTACCCCCAAATGTTACCTCCTCTTTGGAAGATGGGCCAGCCCACAAAAGCATTAATACCCACAAAAATATCCCAACCCAGTACCAATCAAGCCCACCCCTCTCCACTTAATACAACAAGTTCTATTTCCCAGCCCCACCCAAACCCCAACTACGCTAGTTTTAAGAACTCCCAACCCCACCCAAGTTCAGCCCAGCCCCACGTGCACCTTCAGCAAAAAAAAATGGCCTGTTGCCCAGTAATCCTCCATACCCTCCAAACCATCAGCCCGACCTAAATTACCAAAGCAGGTCCACCTCTGCTCGAACCGCCCAATCGACAGCACGATTCTCCGGCAATGTTTGACAGTTGTCGGAAAAAGAACTCTAAGTTCGCAAGTCAAAGGGATTGTGCTTTAAATGCGACGAACGATGGGGAGTGGGACACCAATGCCAAGCCCGCGAGTTGAGTGTCATGTTCGTGGAGGATGAAGACGAATACGAGCGCCAAGAACTCATTGCCCTGGAGGCCGGGCAAGCTTCCACAGCACCACCTTGAGGACAAGGTGGTTTTTAGGGGGTGTGTAGTGTAATGCATCAATTAATTAGAAAATTAGTTTTCTTATATTTTTGTTATTTTCAGACTTTTTATTTTGTTTTACTTATCTTTATTTGCCCTTGTTTGTAGTATTTTGTCTTGTTAGCTTTTTGGGTGATCTTGTACTTGAATATGGACAAATAGTAATTAAGATAGTAATAGTATATATATGTAGGAAGGGGAAAAGAGGGAATTATCCAGAAAAATTGCAAAAGACATGGGCATTTTGGAGAGTTGTGACCTAAAGCCACTTTTGGAGATTTGCAACCTTAAGTTGCTACCTATCTTTGTATTACATTTTCTGAGTTTATTAATCAAATATCCAGATTTCTTCTTCAAATTCCCAGTTTATTACACACGACCTATACCAGGTATGAAGTGCAGCAAGACCTTGTGCAAAGGGTTCAAGATGTAGCATAAATGATGCCGGAGTGCAAAAGGTCATGCTGACCCTTCACACCCTTTGCACAAGTTCAAGCTACATCCTACACCCTTTACACAAGGTCATGCTACCCTTCACACTCGGAATAGCTCGTGCTATACCCAACCTAAAGGTCGTGTTGTTATTAGTGTTGAGTGCGATGCGGTTTGGTGCGGTTTGGACGTCAAACCGCACCGAACCGCAAAATTACGGTTTGCAATTTTTTGAAACCGCACCGCAATTTTATCAAACCGCACCAAACCGCACCGCAAAATACGGTTTGGTGCGGTGCGGTTTGCGGTTTAACCCACTTTTTAAATTTTTTATTTTATAATTAGTAATTGATAAGGACAAAAAACCCTAGATTTATTTTTTGTTAGAGCCTTACAGAGTTAGAAAAGCCTTAGAGCGTTGCGGGTTTAAACAACTAGATAAGGCCCAAGAAAAAACAAAAGACATAATTTCAGTAGGCTAGTAAGCCAAATAAAAAGTATGAAATTAAATATTTTAGAACAATTAAAAAAATTGTGGTTTGCGGTTTGGTGCGGTTTCAAAATTTTCGGAAACCGCACCGCACCGCAAAATTACGGTTTGGCAAAATTGCAAACCAAACCGCACTTCTCAAACCACAAACCAAACCAAATCACACAATTGCGGTTTGGTGCGGTTCAGACCGCACTCTACTCAGCCCTAGTTGTTATGGCCAAAATTTTCCTATATAAAAAGTGAAGAATTCTAATAAAAGTTACAATTTCTTAGTTAAAAGTAATATCAGACCGACAAACAGTCTCACAAGAGAAATGTTAATAGGCCAATACCTGCAAAAGCAATGACGTGGGTAGTCCTACAATATTGCTCCTCCCAATCACCACTGCCCTTTTCCCCATCATATCAACCCCAGACCTAAGCAACAACTCAAGGCAGCCCTTTGGGGTGCATGGAATAAAAAGTGGCTCCCTTCCTTTCATGGCTAGGTTCCCCATGTTTAATGGATGGAAACCATCTACGTCCTTTTCTAACAGCAGCATACTCAATATCTTTCCCTCATCGAAATGCTGCACCGAATAAAGGAAACTTCATTAGCCACTTGATTGCAGAAGCGAAAAGGCCCGGAGAAAAAAAAAAAAGAAGCCCATCAATTAAATATGACAGAGAATAGTTTTAAGACTGAAAATCACTGTATACAATACACTCCCTTTAAATTTCCCCCATAAATCTTCCTCAAACTTTGAAATATAGCACAATGGCACCTACAATCAAGCCAAACACCTATTCAGCAAGTCATTTACAGTACTACAAACTGAAAAGCATTATAGGCAGCTTTCACAAGATCACGGTTTAGGCAGCTTCCTCCCTAACTGACTGGCAGAATAAGCTTTTTCTAACCCATATCAGAGTTTACACGGTCCATATGTATTATTTAGTGATAGCTCTACAAATAACTAGCAAGTTCTGACAAAATTGACATCAGCGTTCTTAATCTCACTAGATGAACTATCAAATTTACTCTTACTCCAATCACAAAACATCAAGTGTCTCTTACTCTCTTAGTGTCACCTAAAAGGCTAAAAGTATATACGAGTATGCTAAAATTATAGAGATCTTACATCTGGAAGAGGAAGCTGCACTAGAACACCATGAATTTCAGGATTCTCATTGAATTTAGTCAAAGCACTGAGAATTTCATCTTCTGAGCAGCACTCTGGTAATGCTACAACTTCTGACCTGAGTCCGGCTTCTTCACAAGCTAAGATTTTATTACGAACATAAATTTGACAATCTATTCTGTCACCCACCAAAATTACAGCTAAGCCTGGGGTTTTCCCAATCGATGACTTCATCCTGCTTACTTCGCTAGCTATCTCTGACTTGATTTCTTCAGCAATTGCCTTCCCATCAATCAAAGTGGCAGTGAGCTGGTTAGCTGTAGCAGTAGCCAAAACCATAGATTAAAGGCGTTAACAATTCAGCTTACAAGTAAAATAAACTTCCTCCACTCCATATTAGTTGCAATATACCACTTTGGCATGCATTTTAAGGATGAAATTTAACCATGCAAGCAAGAAAATTAATTAAAATAGTTTTAACCCTGCTCAAATCTCAACCTATAAATGCTTGCCTAATAGGTACGTTGCGACTAATTTGAAGCTGAGAAATATAAAACTTAGAAACCAGAAATTGTGAAATTTAAGTAAGGCAGCAACACCGGGACCCAAAAAGCTTCTACGTAGCATTTTAATGTATTTGACCCATCTTGCACAAAGCATATCACAGTGAATGAATTTTCCACAAATATTGATGAATGAAAGTGTGAAACTAATGGATGAGATTCAAATATTCGAGCAAAATTAAGCATAGAGGTAAACCTAAATAGAAACTATAATACTTTTGGCAGGACCAAGGAAATATATATTGACAAAATAAGTATTCTATCATCTGGACACGTGCTCTCTCTTTGTGCAGTACCATACCAGCTAGTAAGTGGTAAGTTATCTCAATAAGGATCAATCTCCATTGCGGAAAATAAGCCTATAATTGAATGGGGTTGCAGAACCAAAAACACAAAATTCCCAACCCAATGCATTTGGTTATCATGAACTGTAAGTGGTTGAGAAAGAAGTCTGGAATTGGACCTAAGTGATTGAGAAAGAAGTCTGGAATTGGACCTTCAAAATTTGAATTCCAAGACAAATGTTATGGCATTATGCAATTTCACACCTTTCACAGCCTTTATCGTAAAACTGAACATGTGGGTTCCAAACCTGGGTGACATTATTTAACTCAATCCATTATAAGGTAATGCCAATTCACTTAGAAGATAGAGTAAGGCTATTGGTAGATTATTTAGATTTTAGAATAGACTTTGAGATGAAGATAGCAAAAAGGTGCACTCATTTCTAGGCTAATTCAGTGCCTTGTTTGTAGATGCTATATATGAAGTAGTTAAACACGCTCTTTTGGGGGATCAGTTGGGTCTTTTAAAAGGACTCAATCAAAGGACACAAAGAAGGGGAGCCCGCTGTTTTTCGGAGGTTGGATTTTGAGAAAAGAGAAATTCGCAGATCTTGCGCTAATGGCTTCTTCAACCAAGCGATGTTGTCATAGCTGAACAACAAAAGAAAGCATATGAACATCTATAGTTGTAAACAGTAAAATAAAAGTTCTTCGAAGTTGTGCTAATGGTGGTCAAGGATAAGGTACTACTTTCAGTGGGAGACATTGAGTCTGCAATAAAGAAGTGGCCATAAACTCGAGAATCTTGACCAATTTGAAAGATCATTTGATGTAGTTGAAATAACTGAATTTTGGGCTATTCGATCAAGTAATGGAAACTCGATGGAATTGATAGTTGTTTCAATCTTATTGTTTTTTCCTTTTTTCTGTTTATTGTCGGAATATTCGGAGATTAATACCATTCCAATGCTCCTTTTCTCCAGGCATAACCTAAACCAACAATTAGAATAAGCACGAAAATGAAAGCTTCTATAAATACAGATAAACCCAATATTTCGAAACTCATTGCCCATGGATAAAGAAAAACCGAGACAGTCCAAAACAGTGCATGAGGTGTTTTCCTACCCAAAGAAAAAAAAGATCCCACATTCCCGCTCAGTTCATCAACTTTCACTTGCACTTCATGATGTCTAAATTTGACCATCCTAGAATATTTAAACATTCATCTCCAATCCTCTACCTCCACTATCTCATCAGTATAGCTCAAAACTCGAATTAAAGAACTTTCTTGGTACTCTATGGTAGGCATGTATCCAATCCAATCCAACCAATAAGCAACTAAGTCCATGAGTAAGACTTCATCCTCCACACTGTCCGCAACCCTCAATTATATATTCATCCCTAGGAATTTTTTTCTATAATTGATCTTTTCTATTAGTACAGTCCCAACCTCCTTTCTACTTTTAGCCGAACACAAGGTGGTGATAAATATCTACCTTGTCCTTAGTTTTAAAAAGCACGCCTCATCCCTAGTCTTTGAGGAATGCACTTTAGCTAGGCAAGGCTACGAAAGGCATGTACCTAAGAGCGCCTTTGGTAAGGCGTTCATGTGTGCCTCATCCGATATTCGTGTGTTAAGCTTATGAAAATTGAGTGTGAAGTGCAGTGCAGTGGAGTGGAGTGGAGTTGAGTTTGCGTTATGGGACATAAGTATGTTAAGGGTAGCATTTTAGTCAAATAAAAGACTTTTTAATAAGATTGTAAAAGTTAGTTAAGTTAGTTGGTTAGTTGTCTTTAGTTGTAATAAGCAATGGTATATAAATACATGTAATATTGTGGCTTAATGCATAATGAATAATAAGAAATTACTTCTCTTAATCTTCCTACACTTTCTATCCTTCTCCTATATTTCTCTGCTCTTATCTCTATCTCTTCTTCCTCCCTTATTCTTCTATTTCTGTCAAATTTCTATCTAATTTCTATCATAATTCGAGTGTGTGGCAAGGATTATACTTGCGCCACAACATTGGTATCAGAGCTGGTTGCCGACAAAGAAACGCCCCACCGTTGTTGTTTCCCCGATATAAATCTGTTCGTATTTTACTCTGTTCGTGCGTTTTCTGTCCCCTGTTGCGTCAGTTTGTGGTGTTGTGTTCTGTTGCTAGCTGATACTTTTGCGAGGATTGTTTGAATTTGGTCTACTGTGGATCTTTTTTGTTGACCATTAATCAAGAAATAAGTGAATTGAAGGCTTTTGAAAATTCTAAATTGGCCAAATTTGATTGTCGGTGCAAGCTGCTGCTGATTCTTGAATGCCATTATTATAAGAAGGCTGCTGCAAGTCCAAAGGCAACTCATAATTTTCCTTTTGCTATTTCCATTTAAATTGTGTTGCTATGGTTTGCTACTGCATTTAGTGTTTTTCGGCCATTATTGCAATCAAGTTGAAGTTCTTGAATCTTGTTTTATCTGCCATTAGACAATTGAAAAAAAAAAAAAAAAAAACGAAGTACAGGCTCTTGTCGCCATTTTTGCATAATCAAAGAAAGAAAGTCAACAAGTTGAACTCTTGACAATCACCATTTTAATTATGGGAGTTTAGTGCAGAATCTTTGGTTTTAATTGAATTTTCTTTCTTGATATTTTGGCATCACTATTTCGGCCATATTACTGCTACTTTTTCATTTCACAAGTGTTGGACTATTATAGCAATGGAGGACTCAAAGTATCCAAGTCCAATAAAAACTGACTCTCCCACAATCTTTGAATCATAATTCAACAAGTTCTTGTGGGTATGTTTCTAACAACAATTTCCCTAAATTTTTTGGGTATAGTTCTGAAATTTGGATTGAGAAATGCAACTGTTATTTTGCTCGTAATGATGTTCTTGAAGAAGATAAAGTATTATTAGCTGCTTTTAATATGTTTGATAAGGGTGAAATTTCGGTTGAAAAATACCTATCTTGGAAGAAATCAGTTGAGTGGTCAGAATTTGCTAAGGATGTGTGTGCAAATTTTATGATGATTTAAAGATAGTTGTAGCAAAGAAGTTCAGTAAGATTTGCCAAATAGGAACTATTGAGTCTTATATTGGGGAATTTCAGAATTTACTGAATGTTATGTTGCAACATGATTTTGATTTTCCAGATTTCTTTCTTATTAATTGTTTTGTGAATGGGTTAGAACCTCGCTTAGGCGAATTTTTGAGAACATGTGACCTTACTTCGATTGGTGAAGCAATAGAATATATTAGATGGAAGGAAAGAAACCAGAGTTTATCTTCTACTGATTTTAGTAGAACTCTTGTTGAAATTAAATATGAGAAAAATGGTGATGAATGTGATGAAGTTGAAAAAGTAGATATCAATATGTATGGTCTGAGGTTGAATGCAATGGGTCCTTGTATTTCAGAAAATGGGGAACAAGTATATTCTGAAACTGTTATAGAAGAGCCATGCATTGAGTTTGATATGGATAATGGAAATGTTTATACTAAAACTGTTAGGATGCAAGGAGGTAATGATACATCCAAATCAGTGGGTAGTAACTGCTTAGGGATCCTCAAATCTCATATTGTGGTGGATATGACAATGTTAAATAAAGAATTTCAGTTGATGAATTTGATTATGGACTATCGACAATTGGTCTTGATTGGAAGAATTCAAGTGGGTTTTGCTAAGGATGTGGAGATGATTAAGATGCAAGTCAAGCTTTTTGCACAAATCAGGCCTCCTCCTATGCCTCCTCCCCAATATGGTTTTTTGGTTTCTATGGTAATCAATAGACTTGAGGGCAAGTCTTTTTTAAGGAGGGAAGTATGTTATGGGACATAAGTATGTTAAGGATAGCATTTTAGTCAAATAAAAGACTTTTTAATAAGATTGTAAAAGTTAGTTAAGTTAGTTGGTTAGTTGTCTTTAGTTGTAATAAGCAATGCTATATAAATACGTGTAATATTGTGGCGTAATGCGTAATGAATAATCCCTTATTCTTCTATTTCTGTCAAATTTCTATCTAATTTCTATCATAATTCGAGTGTGTGGCAAGGATTATACTTGCGCCACAACAGTTTGAAGGGGGAAAAAAAAACAAGAGTGAATGAATTGAATGTGAAACATGGAAATCAAACAAGACAAAGACGGTACTGAGGATCGATTGCAATTGATTAAAGTGGAAAAGAATCATACAATGATTTGGAATAACGACATTTTCCTGGCGGTGGTCATCAGCTTTGCGAGTCCAGTCTTCAAGCAGGTCAAGAGACACAAGAGGTGGTGAGTATAGTATTCCACTTTTTCCTGCAGATACAGATGATAGAGCTCTCCTCCAAGACTTCACGCCGGTATGCCGCAGTATCACTTTACCTACTTGCAATGCTGCTCCCAACATCATATTATATCCCTCGCAGAATATGACTATCATTCATACCTACCTACCTAGTTATTTGTCCCCCCCCCCCCTCCCCCCCCCCCCCCCCTCATTCCAGATTTACCTTACCTCCAGCAACCTACAGACAACAAGCAAGCATAAATCAGATTTCTTTTACATCTTTGCAATCAATTTAAACAATTCATCAGCGTTATGTACTTCTGAATTCATGACATCAGATTTAACTTCTCTCTTTCAACACTTTAATTTCAATTTAACTTTTCCATCCAAATCCAAATATACAAAACATCTCAAACTAACTTTTTGACTATTCTTCTCAAGGATACAAGTATAGAACTAAACTTAGGTTAGCACTAACAGGGTGAAATCGGTAAAATTATATTTTGTAAATAAAAGTTGAAATCAACCAAAAGAATAATAATAATAATAATAATAATAATAATAATGTCCAATTGTCCATATGTATATTTAGTGAACGTTTACCTGTTAAAACCTTCATTATTTCAAAACTGCTCATGTACTAAACACACTTTCTCTCTAATGATCAAACCCTAAATTCTTTAATTAATTTTATATTAAGATTAGTCATAAAATAAAACATATTATTACACTAAAATCATGCATTAAAACATATTACATATGCTAAAATCCTGAATTGATAGCATTACCAGTGCTTTTGCACAGTAATCTGATTCAAAGACTCATAACTTTTTTCACATAATTCGCAATTCAACTTGGAAAAGATTCCTTATTCCGAGAGCTTTGATCTCTATTATATAAGCCAAGGAGAGCCATGGTGTCTCCTGGAAATGCCCACTTTGCCCTTCAAAAAATTCCATGAGCATCACTCCTCACGATTAAGGAAAGTTATTATAATTTTTTAACTTCTTAAAATAAAAATATTACAAAATATAAAATTCGTAAAAATAAAATAAAAACACCAAAATTTATATATTTTTTAATTATCTATAAATGGACACCCATATTAATATATTTTGTCAGATAAAAATTTTATCTTTTGATTACCGTAATAATTTGATAACTGATAAAATGTAGTAAACAAACTTTTCTTTTGTTCATTGTTGTGGGTTTGCCGGATAAAAGGAAAAAAGTTTGTTTATCTCTATTATATAAGCCAAGGGGGAGCTATGGTGTCCTCTAGAATAGTCCGTCTTACCCTTCAAATTTTTCTAAAAATTCAATTTGCATCTCTCCAACCTATTATGGAAAGTTATTACAATTTTTTAACTTTTTAAAATGAAAATATTACCCTAAATATAAAATTCGTAAAAATAAATTAAAAATACCAAAATTCATATTTTTAAATTCTCTATAAATAGATATCCATATTGATATAGTTTGTCACATAAAAATTTTACGTTTCGATTATCGTAGACATTTGATAGCCGATAGAACATAGTAAATAAAAAAGTTTGGTTATGATTATGTGAATGAGTGTGAATTTAACAAATATTTCAATTTTTCGAACACTTTGTTTTTTATATTTAGACAAATTAAAAGATACATTTAAAATATATGATCGCACGCAAAGCGTACATAGAAGGCTAGTTTGATATATTATAATATTATATGCTCGATTTCACTAAGAAACGAAGAAGATATGAGCATTTGAAAATCAATTACGCAGTTAGGAAGGCAAGGGCGCATGGGCTATGCGCCTCCACCTTCCTGACTGCGCACTTGATTTCAAATGCTCATATTTCCTTCCTTTCTCAGTGAAATTGGACGTATAATATATCAAATTGAAGCTCTTGGAACAAGGAATCTTCTACAAGATGAAGCGCCTCAAAATGAATTATTTGTAAAAAGTTATGAGCCACTGTTCTATGTCGGGATTTTTTTTGGGTCCAACAAACGCACGTGTAGCCATGGGCAAAATTGTCAAAAGGGGGGCTTTAGTAAGTAATTTGGGGGCTATGTTTAACAATACTCTATATTTATTATGTATGGATAGTTCAATTAGATAGTCTATCCGTGTTGGATACCGATACTTCACTCTAATTTTTAAAATATATTTTAGCTTAATTTAGTCATTTTATTCGCCTTTCTATTATTTTTTTAAAAACTTTTTATCATTTTACTTGATTATCTGTGTTTTTTCAAATATAATTCAAAATTACATTAAAGATTTTCATAAAAATTCATATTTTTACATATTTTCTGTATAATTTTCTTATTCACACTCGTATTCTTAATTTTAAAAGTGACGTATTACGTGTCCGTTTTGTACTCATTCCTCGAACTCGTACCCGTATATTCACGCAACCCAGATGTATACATATTATTATTGTTAATTGTTTGTGTTTTATTCTATAGCGACATCACACTTATAAATGTACAATCTTGATAATGATAATGCATTTTTATATTGAGAAGGTATTGTGTCAGACCGGTCTGACGATAACGTTTCTGTCAGACCAGTCCACTGGACCTGGACACATATTGTTGAATCTGGACACATATGTGTTTAACCTGGACACATGCTGTTAAATCTGGACATGTATTGGTAAACCTGGACACATTTGTAAACCTGGAAACAGAAATGGACACATTTGAAACCTGGACACAATTTGTAAACCTGGACAAATGTGGACAAACCTGGTCAAATATGAACAAACCTGGACAAATCTAAACAAACATGGACAAATCTGGATAAATCTGAACATACAAACTTGGACAAATATGGACAAACCTGGACAAACCTAGACAAATATGAACAAACCTGGACAAATCTAGACAAACATGGACAAATTTAAACAAACATGGACAAATCTGGATAAATCTGAACATGCAAACTTGAACAAATGTGGACAAACCTGGACAAATCTAGACAAACATGGACAAATTTGGATAAATCTGGACACACCTGAACATGCAAACCTGGACAAATGTGGACAAACCTGGACAAATATGAACAAACTTGGAAAAATATATGAACAAACCTGGACAAATCTAGACAAACATGGACAAATCTGGATAAATCTGGACACAACTGGACATGCAAACCTGGACTAATGTTGACAAACCTGGACAAATGTGGACAAACCTGGACAAATATGAACAAATCTGAACACACCTGGACAAACCTGGACACATATTGTTAACCCTAGATACTTATTTGTAAACCTGGACACCTATTTGTAAACCTTGACACATATTGTTTAAACATGGACACATATTGTAAAACATAGACACATTTTGTAACTAACTTGGACAAAATACGTTTGTTTGCATTTTGAGGCCTTTAGAGGCCTCGTTTGGTGATTTCGACATATCATATGCCCCGATTTGACACCCGAGCGCAAAGTTATAGCCTCCCGAAGTTTTTCACCATTATAATTGATTATAAGGGTCGGCCGTCTGACGCAATACTTTCACTTTTATATTACACTTATGTTGTGTTTGGATACAAGCATTTCCTTTTGCCAAAAATAAATTAAACCCTAAAAAAAATATGGACATTTCATTTAAAATGATGGATTTGAGTCAAATTATATGTTTGACAAGTAGACTTGGTCATTGGATAGGGTAGTCCAATGTAACGCGGTTAGGGTCAAGGTTATACGGTATTTACGGGCCTTTAATGGGCAAGGCTTTATCGATCATGGCCAATATAGGGCAAAAAATAATAGCCTAGTAAATTTTCCAAAAAAAAATTTTTAACAAAAATAATTACATTAATATACTTGTTTACTTTTGTTTTAACTTTTGGCTAACTTACTTTTATTCATACTTAATTAGTTTTTTATTGGCCTTAATGACTTGTGAGTTGCGGCTGGAATTGCAGCTCCATTGGAGCTCGAATCGGGGCTTCAGTAGGTGGCTGGTGGTTGCGGCTCGGCTGTGGTGCAGCCGGTGGTGGTGGCTCAGTGGCTGCTGCGTGTTGCTGCTGATGCTGGGATATCGTGAAGAAGAAGAAGAGAGAGTTGTGGTGGTGTTTACTGTTTGTGCTTTGATGTTTCGGCGCGGAACGCATCAATGGTCGGGGGTTCGATTCTTCTATCAATCTAAGGGCTCAAATGTGAACACAAGAACACAAACCAATATTGTTTAGTGAAAGTATTGTGTCGGACGGTCCGACCGTCGGACCGTCCAACACTTGTATTTTTTAACAACTCATGGGAGATCCAGGTTTAGTAATATGTGTTCAGGTCAAAGAAATATGTGTCCAGATCCAACAACATTTGTCCAGGTTTAACAATATATATCTAGGTTAAACAAGTTTCACCAGGTTTACAAATGTCATCAGGTTTATAAATAGATTTCCAGGTTTAACATTATATGTCCAAGTTAGACAGATATGTGTCCAGGTTTAACAATATGTGTCCAGGTCCAACAATATTTTTTAAGGGTTACAAATTTGTGTCCAAGTTTACAGATCTATGTCCAGGTCTACCAATACATGTCCAGGTTTAACAACATGTGTCCAGGTTCAACAATATGTGTCCAGGTTTAACAACATGTGTTCAGGTCCAACAATATGTGTCCAGGTTTACAAATATGTTTCCAGGGTTACAAATTTGTGTCCAGGTTTACAAACATGTGACCAGGTCTACCAATACATGTCCAGGTTCAACACATATGAGTCCAGATTCAATCATATGTGTCCAGGTCTAGGGGATTGGTCTGACAGAATCGTTACTGTCAGACCAGTATGACACAATACCTTCTCTATTGTTTAAACACATACAATAATTAATCAAATCAAGCTCAATATAAGTTTCAACAATTAACTAAACCACATTTATTTAACTTAATCATGAAAATAAAACGCTACTAAATAAACTAATAACATTTATTAGTGAAAAAAGGAAAATGACTAGAATTAAGAAAATGATAAAAAAAAACTAAAGAAATAATAAAAATGAGAGAAAATAATAACAAAATTGCTTAGAAAACTAGCAAATATCAAGTGGAAAAGTATGACAAAAATGGACTTATCAGTGACCCGTTTTGGTTCGACCCGCAATTGGCCCTTTTTATCCGACCCTGACCCGACCCGCATTGGCCTGACCCTGACCTGCCCTGACCCACCAAATAACCAGGTCTATTGGCAACTAAAAAAAAAGGATTTGGATTGATCCTTAATAACTGAATAATATGTATTTCTTTAATTTTATCTGAAGAATGGTATTTATTTCAAGGTAATATACTTAAATTTATTAGATATTTCTTTTAAAATCTATCATTTTTTTCAATAATGTCCATAATTTTTATTGGTTCTTATATTTTATAAAACAAAACTTAAATGAAATTTATCACTTTTGGTAATTTCTTGTTTTATTTTAATCTCCTTTATTGCATTTTAGCTTTACTATTCATTTATGTTTATGCTCGTAGTTCAGATTTAATTTTTATGCAATCCTTTTTTTTGCCTTCATCTTCTTTTCTATGCTTTATAGCTTAATCTAGTAATTTTAGGTTGATGTCTTTAGACTCCATTTTTATCATGCTTTCTGTTAGTGAGTAGTCTTTTTCTCCGTTTGTTTTTCCACGACTGCTTTTTTACAATTCCATTATTTGAAAACCCAAAAAAAAATTATATTATTATCCCACTTGCAATTGTCTTCAAATTAGCTTAGTCACGTTTGGATTGCCTCGGTGAGTGACACCGATCCCTAAGGATTTGACCCTTGCTTACCTTATACTTGTGTAAGAATTTAGCTAGGTTTTTCTTGATTTAGGTGTTATATCCTATGACATAAAATCCCAATATCAAATTGGCGCCCTTTGTCGGGGATCGATGCTACTTTCATTGAGTAGTGATACATAGATTGAGTCTAGTTCACCTTTGCTTGCTTTTTTTTTTGTCAATTTCCGATTTCATGATGGCTAGTTTTTCAATTCCCCAAAATGAAAGTGAATCATTTTGGGTGTATTTCAATGGAGTTCAAAATGAGCTTCCATTCGACTGTAGGGGAAACCTATGGGATATTTGTGAAGTGATTTATACGGGTTTGAATGCTTTTATATCGTATGTTGTTGAGTCTATGTATAAAGGTGAATTTCGAGCTTTGACCTTAGGGGATGCTTGGGAATTTTATTGTTGGCTAGCTCAAGACACATATGAATTTTGATGCACCCCCTCCCCTTTCCCCGATTTTAGATGGCATGCATTCCAATATATATGGTTCTAATTTTGAATACGAGTGCATGAATCAAAATGAATTCTCTCATTCTTTCAATGTTGATTTTAATTTCACTCAACATGACTATTCCCCACTCTATACAAGTTGTGATTCTATGCAACCCAATGACTTTGAGTTGATTTCTTCATATAATGGCATAGATTGCAATGAGTATCCTCCAGTTTCTTATGTTGAAACTTGCTATGACCCTATCCCTTCTTATAATTTTCAAGATTCCTCACAACTTGAAACTAATTTGACATTAAAGTGATTATATTCCTCAAATTAATGATGCATACAATCACTTAATAAATATTTGTGTTGAGGAACTTGAGAGTCTTGAGAAGGGAGGAGAGTAAGGACAAGAAAAGTTCGATCTCATCAATAGTTTGGTGAGGAAGCGTGATTCCATGGAATATCCCAGAGGATGAGGGTCAAAGTTTTTTTCAAGACGATGAAATAAAAAATTGTGAGGATGGACATGATATAAGAGATGAAGAGGAGAGAGGTGTAGAAAAATATTATTTCGATTGCTTTGATATGGAGGATCCTCCTTGGCGGTGATAGAAGATGTTCCTCCATTTCTTGAGTTAAATTGCGGTGAGTTAGGAGCGAGAGATTTGGTAGTAGGAAACTTGATCGATGAGACCCTTGTTGGAAGGCCTCGTCCCTTTTTCCAAGAGGCTCGATCTTGTTCCTCTCTACCCCGTCTCCCTTCCGACCTTCCTATCTCTTCCTCTACTTGAGAAAATCCCTACCTCTACTCACCCTCACTTGCACATGATGAGACCATTGTGAAAAAAATGTATTGTGATAATTTGTCTTCATTTTCTTTTCCTAGTTTTCATATGCATTTTGATTCTTGTTTTTCTTCTTTTTTCAGGCGCCCTCTAGTTCATAAGCAACCACTTCCCTTATTTGCTTATTTGGTACTTTCGGAATTTAGTGGTGCCACATTTGACAAACTTTTACGAGCTTTGAGATGTTATTTGCTAGATTTCATCCGTTTTTTTCTTATACATAGATTATCTATGCTTTTCTCCTCTTTTCTTTTTTTCCTCTTTTCTTTTTTTCCTCTTTTCTCGTAATTACTTTGTTCGTTTTTGTTTTCTTTTCCCTCCCTTTCTATAAATACATATTTTCTTCCCTCTTCTTTTAATAATTTGAAAACTTCAATTTTATTTTTATTTTTATTTATTTTTGAAGTTTTCTTTAAAAAAAAATTCAAAAAGTTTTTTCCCCATTGTTCTTCCCTTATCTTTGTTTCTAACCTCTTTTCTTGGAGTTTGGTTATTGCCTTCTCTTTATTTTGCAGGTTTTTGTGTTTGAACAACTCAATTGGATAGATAATGATGCAAAAAGTGGAACTAGAGTTTACGTTGTTGAAATTTAAAGCTTGCTTTGGCGAGATTGCTCCAAACTCTACTCTCTTTTTATTTATTTATTGTTTGCTTAGTTTTAGGATTAGTTTTAGGAGGAGATGATATTCGAGGATATTTGGATTTTAAGCCCTTTGAGGTAATTTGGATATCGATGGCGTTGGGCCTCGATTTTATTATTTGTTTGGTGCTTGATTGCTAGATTTAGGGACTTTCATGCTTGGATAGTTTTTTTATTGTTTTTTTTTCTTCTTTTCTTTCATTTCAAGGCAAAGTGTAAATTTGGTTTTGTTCTTAGTTTGCACTAAAAATTTTGGATTCTAGGGCTTTGAATGCTTTTCTTCCCAAGTGTTAGCGGTTCGCTTGGTGTGAGATGTTGGGGTTGATTTTCAAATATTACATGCTAGGTTTTAGAGTTCATGAAACCTAAACTCTTGGGTTGTGGTATGATAATGATGCTTTGCTAGCTAGTTAAAACCCTAGAGGTAGTTTTGCAATCTACTACCCTACTCATGTGAGGAATTGTTAAATTTTTCAAGCCTTCAACATTCTTTTTGATTAAGCGGCAATAGGTTCCTTGTCATAGCTTACTTGATCGAGAACTTGATTCATGACTTTCCGAGATCGCGATCGATCGAGCTACTCTATGAGAGGACAGAGGCATTCTTTTCCTGGATTTTTTTTGGGTATTACTATTTACCGCCCTTAAATTACCGTATACCGCCCGTATTTTGACAAACATTTCCTATTTTACCCTTGCCCAAAATTAATATCTTTCACCCCCTCTCTCTTCTCCAATCTCCATTTCACGCATCTTTCAGAAAAAAAAGATCTTCTTTCTCTCTCTCCATTTTTTCTCAGATCCACCACTTGCTCCTATCCGACGCCAAGCTCCACCACCAGTAGCTCCTACCCGACGCCAAGCTCCACCACTTGGGTAAATGGGGAAGGGTAAGTGTAGTTAGGTTGGGTAAATGGGGAGGGTAGTATAGGAAGTATTTGTATAAATACAGGCGGTAATTTTAGGCGGTATTTAGCAATTCAGTTTTTTTTTTTTCATTTCCCTTTTTATTTTAGTGTATTGCTTCTTCTCACTTTTCTAGGTTTTGCTTTGTATATATCCTTTGGAGCCCCTTGAGCTTGGTCTTTCTTTTCCCAAAGCCTCATTACAAGCCCCTTTTTTCCCTTTATTTTGTTTTATACCTTTTAGGTGTAGTGAAGGAAATGAGGCATTTTGGTTTATATTCGCTTTGTATTGAAAAATTTAAGGGGGAATAAGAAGGTTTCCAAGCAAAAGTGTTGATTGCATGTTTGGCAAGCAAAAGCTGGTCAAATTTGAAAAAGGCAAGGCCATTGTGAATATTTTTTTTTAAAAAAAAGAAAAAGATGAAAAAACACACAAAAATAGAGCTATATTATCCCTTTTCACAATGAGGACTTTGTGTCCTTCAAGCTTGGAGGAGGAGTAATTTGAATTTTTTTTTAAATTTTTAAATTTTTTTGAGTTATTTGAATAAGCTTGGGGGATTGTGCATATGTATGCGGAGTTGGATGGGATTGTTTGATATTTGATGTTCATTTGC
The DNA here is from genome assembly GCA_951394345.1 of Salicornia ramosissima. Taxonomy (NCBI): domain Eukaryota; kingdom Viridiplantae; phylum Streptophyta; class Magnoliopsida; order Caryophyllales; family Amaranthaceae; genus Salicornia; species Salicornia ramosissima. The sequence continues at coordinate 64,664,524 of OX596232.1, forward strand.
GCTTTTATGTTTCACTATTTAGGATTCGTGCACCACAAGAAAAATTTATTCCTACCTTACCCCTAGCCTTACATTACATCCCTACATCCCTAAAGTCCTCTTGATCCTAGAGATTTGAGTAATTGTCGGTCGAGGAAGTCATGTTTCAAGCATATTGAGCGGGTTTACTTTGATAAGATGTCAGGTAGCCTAAATTGCTTCTCCTTTTGGCCCTTCCGGCTCCTTCGAGTAGTTAAGAGAAGCTAATTCTAAGGGTGGATAAGAAATGTGTCTCCCTAGATCTTCCATCTAGCATGTTCTATTTGGTGATCTATCTTGGGGGAATTTGATCGGTCCATTTTTTGACCTATTTTCCGACTTCTTTTCTCTTGTTTTTAAGCCTTTTAGACTTTATTTTATTGGATTTTGGTATTTTAGTGTAAAATTTTCTTATTTCATGTTCTTGTTTAATAATGGTATGATTTATTTGTTTTCTTGAATAATTGGGGTAGAATTGAATGCATTACAAGTGCTTTTGCACAACGTTCTGATTCAAACACTCATAACTTTTTACATATAACTCCTTTTCAGGCGACTCAAATTGGAAAATATTTATTGTTCCGAGAGCTTTGATGTGATATATTATACATCCAATTTCGCTGAGAAACGAAGGAGATATGAGTATTTTAAAACCAAGTGCACAACCAGTGAGTTTTCACCTTTCCGGACCACTTTGGCTCGATTGAGCCAAGGCCATGATCGACTAAGCCAATGCCCTGCTCGACCAAGCTAAGACCTTGCTCGAACAAACCCAAGTTGCCTCTAAAGCTCATTTTTTTGGAAATAATTTTAGCTCGGTCTGGTCACCCCTGCTTGGTCGAGCCAAAGTTGCCTCCAAAGCTCTTTTTTATGGAAATAATTTTAGCTTGGTTGAGTCACCCCTTCTCGGTCGAGCCAAAGTTGCCTTTAAACCTCATTTTTTGGAAATAATTTTAGCTCGGTCAAGCTAATTTTTATGTGACGTGTACAGAGCATGTTTTCTTGTTATTTTTCTTTTGTTTAGCTTTCAATCTAGGCCCTTGATCTTCATTAGTCAGAATAAGAGGGTCGTAGAGGGCATTAGTACCTCATTAAGTTTTATATTAGATTAGATTACACTTTCTCTCTATATTTGGAGCTCTCCATTTTTATTTACTTCTCCATTGTAGACTACTCTACTTCCCTCCATTAATGAAGGTCTAGTTTAGAACTTTTGGTAATTTCTTGTTTTATTTTAATCTCCTTTATTGCATTTTAGCTTTACTATTTCATTTATGTTTGTGCTCTTAGTTTAGATTTAATTTTTATGCAATCCTTTCTTTTGCCTTCATCTTCTTTTCTACGCTTTATAGCTTAATCTAGTACTTTTAGCTAGGTTGATGTCTTTAGACTCCATTTTATCATGCTTTCTCTTAGTGAGTAGTTTTTTTCTCACTAAGGTTGGGAGGAACCCACCATTTGTGTTTATGTATATGGGTTTCATTGTTAATGTTAGTGTGCTTGAGGAATGATGTTTATTAGTTTGATCAATACTTCGATTTACATAAACGCCTCGAAATATAGGTTTTTATGTTGATTTGAGACTTCATAACCTTCTAACCAAAGTTTGTGAAGTTATGATTGGAATAATTTCATGAGTTTCTTAAGTTTTTGATTTTGGTATATGAAGTTCATATGCATAGATATATTTGGGTCGCGGTAAATCTCAACCTTAGTGATTTTCTCCATTTGTTTTTCCACAACTAGTTTTTTTTCGTTTCCATTATGTTAAAAAAAAAATTAGAAACCCAAAAAAATCATATTATTATCCCAATTGCAATTGTCTTTGAATTAGCTTAGTCAAGTTTGGATTGCCTCGGTGAGTGACACCGATCCCTGAGGATTCGACCCTTGCTTACCTTATACTTGTGTAAGGATTTAGCTAGATTTTTCTTGATTTGGGTGTCCTACGACGTAAAATCACAGTATAATGTGGCCAAAGAACAATTATTTCCATTGAATAGTTAAGGTTGGTGTGGCCGAGGAAAACTTAAGCCCGGTGTGGTCGGGGTCCATAGGACCATCATTGTGAGGATTCGACTCCAAATAAAATGTTGAAAGCAAGAATAATAGTTCACCTATAAGTTGATTTATTGTGAGTAAATTGAATGGTAATTGTCAAGGCTGAGCAAAACTATCTAAATATCCGAAAACCCGATTTAAATCCGATCCGACTTTTCAGGATATCCGATCCGAAAAGTCAGATACCGAATACCAATTCGGATATCCGATATCCGAAAAAGGATCGGATATCAGATCGAATATTCGGATATTCGAAAATTTTCGGATATTTTTCGGATATCAAATATTCGTATCCAATATATATTATAAAAATATTTTTTATATAAAAATCCTAATTTTAATATACATTTTATAATAAAAAATAATAATTATAAAAATTTCGGATAATCAGATATTTCAGATATTCGATCCGAAATTGTTCGGATATCGGATATCCGAAACTTTCAAATCGGATATCAGATATCAGATATCCCCGATTTCGGATATCTGATCCGTGCTCAACCCTAGTAATTGTATACTACTTGTGTGCTTACTAATGCGTGTTCCCTGTTCGATAAGTTTGTCATTCACTGCTGTTTGTCTGGATTATGATTTATTTGAATTAAATACAAATTTCTCAAACTTATCTCCAGCCATCAAATATATTTTCTGCTTTGAATTGTGTACGCTCACATGCATTGTCTTCGGAACTGTTCTGGTGGGGGCATAGTTCAATTTGCAGGAGCAAGCTAAGGGCTAAGTTGAGTAGGCGGAGCTAGTAGGCGGTTGACACGAGTCAAGATGTAGCTTACCTATTCACTTATTTATGTAATATTTATTAGACTGTTGATATTAGAAATCGTGTTTGATTTAGTGTAATTAAGAGAGACAATGTAAATGAATCCATAAGCTAACCTTAGTTAAGGGATATTTCACTTAATGAGATACCACGTCAAGTAGCTGAGGCTCATTAGCACCAGGGTCCTCGAGGACGTGTATCTTAGGCTGATGCTCAAGCCCTACGTTGGTAGGCACCCCGTCGAGTGGTTGGAGGAGCTGAATGAGATAACACGTCGAGTAGTTGAGGCTCATTAGCCCTAGGGTCCTCAAGGACGTGTATATTGGGCTGATGCTCAAGCCCTATGTTGGTAGGCACCCTGTCGAATGGTTGGGGGAGGCTAAATGAGATACCATGTCGAGTAGTTAGAGCTCATTAGCCCTAGGACCCTCGAGGACGTGTATCTTATACGAATGCTTAAGCCCTGTGTTAGTAGGCACCCCAACGAAAGGTTGGGGGAGTTGAATGAGACACCGCATCGAGTAGCTGGGGTACATTAACCCTAGCGTCCCCAACAACACATGACCCAAGCTAACAATTAAAAACTACATGGATAAAAACCCCATTGGAGGGTTGGGGGGCGGGGGGAGGGGATGAACGAATAGACATCGCCGAGTAAGTTTTAGAACAAACTACCCTTGAGTAGTTAGGGCTCATAAGCCCCTGGATTATCGAGGATATCACCCTCAAGTAGCTGGGGCTCATTAGCCGCATGATCCTTGAGGATACCACTTTCGAGTATTCAGGACTCATTAGCTCCATAGTCCTCGACGATACGACCCTTGAGTGGTTACGGCTCATTAGTCCCAGGACCCTCGAGTATAACTCCCTCAAGTAGCTAAGGCTCATTAGCTCCGGATCCCTTGAGGCTGTCACCCTCGAGTAGTTGGAGCTTATTATCCTAAGGGCCCTCGAGGATACCACCCTTGAATAGGTAGGTCTCATTAGCCCGGGCCCTTCGAGGTTATCACCATCGAGTATTTGGGGTTCATTATCCCCAAGGCCATCGAGGATACCACCCTCGAGTAGTCGGGGCCCCCTAGCCTTAGGGCCCTCGAGGATGCCCCTTCGAGTAGTTGAGGCTCATTAGCCCAGGACCATCGATGACACCACCCTCGAATGAATAAAGCACACTAATCTCAAGGGCCTCGAGAGATATCAACCTCCCAAGGTAACTACACCAAGAATGAAATATAGCCCTTATCGTAAGACCCGATTAGAATTCAACTCGACATTAGTGCTTGGTAGACCAACATTAAATGTCAAGCGTGGGACTAATTGTTCATGTCTGCCTCAGAAAATAGGCCCAAAGATTTTCCGAAATATCCTAATCTTTAAAATCCTAGGGTTAATTACTCAACAGAAGCACTACAACAAATAATAAAGCAACATGGCCAGGCCCACATAACAACTATCAACCTGTCACTGACTTATTTTTTGCCTTAGCTAGGTCTCCACGCTTATAAAAGGATGAGGCAATTCATTATTTAGAAGGTTTAAAAATGTATAAAAAAAAGGGTTATTAAATCAATGTAGAATGATCAATCTTTAAGATTGCCAAGTTCTCTCAAATTACCGCATAGGCATGTAATGAAGCTCAAACACTCTAGAAGGTCAGCCTTACAAGGCAGGGAAATTAGTTATTATTAAAAATGATATTTGAATTTGCCATTTCAAATGCTTCTATGCTTCTTTAGCTTCGACTTCCAACTTGGGAGACGAGACGCATCATGTTCAATTGTAAAAAAAAAAAAAAGTGCCCTGCACCATTGATATATTTTTTTATTAGGAAAAGGGAACCAACTGACTGGTCTAAAGCCGAACTACAACCTTTTAAATCGTTAATTAAAAATTAAAAATAAAAAAAATGAAATTATCGTCGCTTAGGCCAAGCTAGATCGTGTCAAGTCGATAAGCCCAATTTTCACAGCTGCGACTATATATTACAAAGCCACACCGACGTTGCCCACAAAGCCAATTTCATGTATATAATGAAAGGGCAATGGACAGTTTTAATTGATAAACTGAAGAAGGGGCCTTAGCCTAAATAAAAAAAACATACATCCATAAAGTTACCACAAGAAATTCTTTGTTCAGTTTTGTGCTAGTATTCAAGTTTATGGTGCAAAACTAATTGGAATATACCAGCAATCTGCTTGCACTTGTCTTCAGCTACAGCTTCTACAATAGAACAGGAAGCCCAATATAATTGCAATGAGCAGAACAAAAATGGCAAATATGCCATTATAATTTCTGGTAGTTGAATATTTGGTGTCACCATTCGTAGCATCATTCCAACGCCTCTTTTCAATCTGAACATCAGATGCATGATACAAGGGGGCTGATACATTCCAGAACGACATGACAGCCAAGTTTGGAAGTTCCTTTTCTGGTTGCCAGAGCATTGAATCATCTTCAGGAGCTTCCATCGAAAGCAACTCGACAAAATGATCTTCAATGGCCTGCAAATGATAGTGAAAATGCGTGGCAATTATTGAAAAAAGGCAGTATTAACAGCAAAACAATGAACACATATGCAAGATCTTGTATACGGACTATATATATAGGGATAGGTTCTGGTAAAAACCAGGTTATAGGCTGAAAACTAAAAATTATCAATCTCAAGGGTCCAATTGCTACATCAAAGGTTGGGATTTAATCACTCTTACACTCACTCTCTCTTCATTAACCAATTCCCTTCATTCTCTCTTCATTCAAATCTTCCATCTATCATTTGGTTTTGCCTCATTGTAACATGAATTCAAAGCTTCCAACCTTCAATCTCTTACCTCATTTTAACTCAATTAAAACCGTACAAAATCAACGACCAAATTAAGCTAAAGTCATATATAACCTATAAATACACTGACAAACAACTATAGCTACATTAATTGCAAACTATAAATACATTAGTACAAATACATTGACATTATACAATAGATACATTTTTTGCAAACTTGAAGTAGAGTAAAAAGGAAGCCACATAATTTAATCTCGAGTCTTGACCCTTCATTTGTTGATCCATCGGTTATTGTTGTTTCTCACCTTTCTCACCAAGACTATTTTTCTCACATGAGCCTAACTCGCTCTCTCTCCATTTCAACCATTGATCCAAATCTAACAGTCATAAATGAAAGTTTTAGTTTTCAGCAAAGTCTAGATTTTTAGCAGGTATATATATATATATGCACGTAAGTGTAACTTACTGACAATAAAAAGTACTCCCTCCGTAACATAATTCTGGCAACAAGTTATTTTTCACGCATTTCAAGGAAGCAATTTAAGGGTGTAAACGAACAAATTAATCAAAATGGTTTTAATCAAAATGGTTTTAATACAAGTAAGATTGAGATTATAAATTACTAATCTTACATTTTTTTTTGATCAATTTATTCGTTTACACCCTTAAATTGCTTCCTTGAAATGCGTGAAAAAAAACTTGTTGCCAGAATTATGTTACGGAGGGAGTAGATTAGTTATAAGATGCAACAGCAAATTGCTCCAATTACAAAATACTACGTTTATAGATGGGCAAGCCTATTTTTTTATTTTTTGATAATGTGTGGGTCACTTGGTAATTGGATTTTATATGACGTTTCTACATCCTATTTCCCATGCTTTTCTATGCATTATCATAGCTCCTTGTAATGTTTTTCGTGTTGAGTTTTTGCATGAAACAACGATTAAACATTAAAGGATATAAAAGGAACAAGGGGTCGTTTGGTTGGCGAAGGGGGAAAAGAATTACTTTAGGAATGAGTATGAGGGAGAATGAAAATTGAAAAGTAAATGTGTTAAATTCAGGTAATTGTTTGTTTAAAAAAGGAATGGGTTTTGTTGCAACCACACCACCACCATACCACCAGGCACCTACATACCACAACATCATTCTAACCCAAACAACAGGCCACCACCACCGAAACCACCCTAACCTCGCTGGCACCCCCATACAACATCCCTTCAACCACCCCAAAACACCAACAAACCTTCCAACCCCCTCAACCACCTGCAAAACCCTAACCACCCCAAAACAAAATAAACCCTAAACTTTGGCATCCCCATACACCACCCCTTCAACTACCGTCGAGCCCCCAATTCCCTTAACCACCCACAAAACACTAACCACTCCAAAACACCAACGAACTTTCCAACCCCCTCAACCACCCGCGAAACCCTAACCACCCCAAAACAAAATAAACCCTAAACCCGCCATAACCACCTCCACCACCCCACTTGTGCTTGCCGGTGCTTTGGCGAAGGTGGGGTTGGGTTCCGCGGCGGCTGGTTATGGTTTTGTGGGTTTTTGGATGATTAGGATTTCGTGGGTGGGGTTGGGCTGGGTTCGTGGTTTTTGTGGGTGGGAATGGGGTGAGGCTGGGTCGGCACCAGCGAGGGGTGGGGGAGGGAGGAAGGTGGTTACAGTAGGTGATAAGGAGGTTCATGGGGTGGTTGGGTGGAAGGTGGGGAAAGGGAATCCAAAAGATTTGTGGGGGGGTGAGAATGGGAAAGTGTTAGAATAGGGGAATGGGGATGAGAATGGGAATGGTAAAAGTGGCCTAACAACCACAATCAGAGGGAATGGGGGCAGTTGATTCCCATTCCCTTTGATTAATACCCCCAACCAAACACACCCTAAAATGGGGTAATGGGATAAACCAAGCTTGAGAAGAGATTGAGCAAATCACCTAGAGATAGCTAGACTGGTTCTGGTAACAATTTGTGAATAATTGACTTGAAATTGTTCGAATTATTTTGATGGTTTTTACACCAGCTCTCACAATTTTGGGCATAACTTAAGTTGTACTCATCTGATTGACGCGATTCTGGCGGCATTGGAAACTAGACTTAAAGAGAATTCCATCGCTTGATCCTAAGCCCAATTTCGACTTGAAATGAGCAAGTTATGGCTGTTTGAAGTTTATGCACATACCTCACATGGAGACCGGGATGGACGCCACCAGGGTGTGGCCCCGATCTAGATGGCCTCTCAATGTCCGGGACTAGACAAACCAGACCCCGATCGTGTCACTTAAGTCTTATTTTGGAGTATATCACTATAAATACCTGATTTATAATTTACATATTTGAGTAATATCGAGTTGTGCGCCGAAAGGTAAGAACTCCATATTAGACTTAAGGTTTTAGACAGAACAAATTTAGTTAATACAAGAACCTACAGATGGTCTAAGTTCTAAGGGAGCCTATGATTCAAAAGTAGTGTGCCCTAATTAAATATTGTTTTATGAATTATTAAAAATTGTTCTTTAAATACTTCATACATTTACTCACAATGAACCCTAACCCTGGAATTTTTTCTCACTAGTCTTCAATCTCTAAAATCAGTATTCCTTAGTACATATCTTTTTACTATTAATAATTATTTTCTTGGAATTGATTGTAAGTTTAATTATTAGATTTTTTATTTTATTTTATTTCTTTAGTTTAATTAATTTATTTCTTTAATTTAATTTTTAATAATTGTTCATCAAAGGTCATTTACATACTTCATACTTTTTAGACTATAGAAGAAAAACAATCTAAACCTTCCTGTGGAATCGACCCTAATTTACCTTACTACATTAGCTGGACAGTTGGGCAATTATTTTTTCGGTTGTGCTACAACAATGTCAAATTTTGGCACCGTTGACGGGGAGACGACATAATCTTTCTTTTCATTACATTTGAATTATTCTTTCTCACCGCAGTTTGTAGTATTCATGGTGTGCTGGTTATATGCGTTTTTGGTTCAATATAGAACCAGAAAGGCATTTACGCAAATGAATCTGAATAAGAGAGCAAACAGCTTTGCACCGTTCAGGAGGGCATGTGATACCAGATCTGAATTTGTTGTTTGAGGAGCATGGCACAATGAAAACTCTTATAGACTACTCAGTGTACTCACAACCATCAGCTAATCAACTGTCGGGCGGCATTCTAGTGCCTGAAATCACCGCTAATACTTTTAATTGAAGTTAGCCCTGGTAAATATAGTGGAAACGAAGCAGTTTAGAGGAACTGTTGCAGAAGATCCAAACTTGCATATCTCATATTTCCTCCAATATTGCAGTAGTATCAAGCAGCAGGGGGTAACTCAAGACCACATCTGGCAGATGTTCTCCTCTTTCTCACTAAAAGATAAAGCAAGACTGATTAAATAGTCTGGATTGAGATAATATCACCACCTGGGATGATCTGCCCTGACACTCTATAGGAAGTACTACCCTCCAAAGACTAAAACTCTTTGAAGCCAGATGACAAATTTCTCGCAAAAATCTGACAAATCATTATACGAAGCATGAGGTAGGTTTAAGTAGCTATCGAGGCTTTCTCACATCACGGTCTCCCAAAGTGGTTACTATTGCAATCATTCTACAATGGTTTGGGCAGAGATGGTAGAACCATTCTGGAGCAAGTGTCAGATTCATGAGCCTGGAGGTAGCAACTACCAACTGCATAACATCTGATTGAGGAGTTGGCCACCCATAACTCTCAATATGGCAACCCTCAGGGTCAACAAGCAACAAGGGGTGGTAAGTATGAGGTTGATAATCAATATGACTATATGAGAAGCTTGATAATATATAACTGGCTATCTCACGGTCAATTGCTGTAACTGCAGTGTCGGACATGAATCAATTGGTATGTTATGGTTGCGGGTCACAGGAGAACATGACACAGAGTTGTAATGGCACTATGGACAAATTACATGCATTCTATGCCAACAAGAATAAGCCATACACCAAAACTTACAATAAAGGCTACAAAAATCATCCAAATTTGCTCTACCGCAGCAACAATGACCAAAACCGCAATCACTTCAGCAGTAAAAATAACCACAGTTCCATCCACCGCCACCACTACCACAGCCACCAAGGTTTGGTAGACCTCAATATGGGCCACCACCACCACAACCTAACAGTTGATTTCTGTTTTGAAAATTCTGATGCTTCAGATACAGAAGGATAGCACTAGCAGCCTAGCAGGGCTCAGATTGAGGCCCTTCAGACTCATAATAAGCAGTTGGAGACAAAGTTGGCAGCATCAGTGCTTAGATCAATTTTTCCTAAAATACATAGAGTTAAGAGGAGGAGGTGAAACAAAAGAGAAGAAATTGAACAGCCATTTATGAGCTTCAGTACTTTTTCCTTTTTTCTTTCTAGAAAAAAGAGAAATGACTCAAATGAGTAGAAGAAGCCATATACACCTTTAGGTTTGAGTTTTAAAATGCTTAGTATAGTATATAATATACTAACTCCGTTTTTTTTTAGTTTTCTCAGTTTGACTTTGTCACTATTCAGTATTCATAAAGTATACTTTGACTATCGTTTGTGATTTATGCATAAGATAAAACATAGTCATGTGAGGTCTCGTTGGATTCGTTTTGACATGTAGTTTTTTTAATATCTAGTTTTTATTATTTTAACAAACACAAAATTAAAGATATTAATCTTCAAAGTTTTACCTCAGCAAGTGTGAAAAGTGAAGTGGGTAAATTAAAAAAAAAATGGAGGGAGTACCTAGAACCACTCAAAATTTTCAGCTATCACTTTTCAAACTATCTTTCAGCTAGTTCATAGTAGCTAGATTATCTTGACATTTTCAACTAGTATTTTGAACAACATGATTGATTCCCCCTTTTCCATATTAGATTCGACAAAAAAAATTAATAAATAAAATATAATAACAGGATAAAAGATAATCAAAAATGAAAGTTTCAATAAATAGAGAATACAAACCTCGAAAGTTTCAGTTGGCAAAAGATAATCACAAATGAAAGTGCCTGCAAGCCAAGGTACAAAGACTCTCCGCGGAAATGGCACAATGCATTGCATTCTGCATCCAAAATGATAAAAGGTTCATTAGAAGAGATTAAAATATGCGGTGAGCATGTAAAAGATGACTCTAAATAACCAAATAAGTTGCTATGACAAGGTCTCAAAAGGTCTACATAAACACGTGTTAAGCCTACAACAGGAAGAATGATACAGAAATATAAAAAAAATGTTGACTCAAAATAATGTCAAAATAAAAGTAAGCAGACTTATTAGTTTTTACTAAACCAAAATTCTGTCTTCATTTTCTTGGGGTGAGGAAGGGGAGAGAATTTTTTTATATAAAAAAAAGTGTGATGGGTAGAAAATTTATTATTGGAAAAACTACCAAAAAATCATTGCACCAACAACTCTAACTACCAATATTACATTCAATAAAAAAAAACAAAGAAAATAATAGTAATAATGGGAAGGTGCAGATTTTGCAAGCAAATCAACAATTCAAGACACTTGGTACTTAATCAAAGAATGAGGGGGAAGGCTAGCAAACTACCATATAGATGCCAAACAAGTCATCATTCATATGAATAATTAGGTTCTGTTTCTGATGACTTAAGTTGCACTGGTATATACTACCTCCGTTGTTATTTAATTTACTCACTTTCCTTCTTGGGTTGTTTTTTTAAAAAAAATTAAATTTACTCACTTTCTACATTACCTAAATATAATAATGTTTTATTCTTCAACATTTATTAATTTATGGTTCCTAAGTTCTTTTTCTATACTCTCTTACTTTTAACCAACTTTAATAAAACTCTTTTCCACATAATCTCTCCTACTTTTGTACACAGCTTTTAATCAACATCAAATTTTTTCTCCTACTCCCAATTACTTTCTTGGTTTTGGTGACAAATAGTGAGTAAAAAAATATCTGAGGTAGTACATGGGGATGGACAAGGCCCGAAATTGGTAAATCTCAAATATTAAAAGCTACTACAGCAAATATTTTAACATTTATAAGAATATGAAAGAACTAGTATTAAAAAAATATGGACACGTATATATTAAACACAAAAACAGATTGGTAAGTTAGTGCCTCCATCAATGACTGTCTAGCCGCAAAGCCGGAGACAGAGTGATAAAGAGGAGGGAAGACACTAAAAAAATTATTCGTATTTCAGATTTAAAATTTCAGTTTTTGGGAGACAAAACACACATGAGCTTTCTTTATATTGCTTTTCAGTTTTTTCCTTTTATTTATTTTTGGTGTCAAGCACACGAGCTGCACCACTGTCCCCCGAAACATCTCCTTACTCCTTCAGTCACATCCACTTTTGTCAAAGTACAGGAATGCCTTCAGCTGTACCCATACAGTACCTGGGTACGTGATCCAGGAGAGGTACCTATGCATCATAGCTGGTGACCAAGGAGTCTTGCACAGCATCAGAAACTAGCAAGTACAGCAGTGCAGAATAACAATGAAGTTTTATCAAACACCACCAAAGGAGGGCAATCTACAATATCAAGAGTTACCTCACAGACTGTTGAATGATCTGGTAGGAAGATTTTATGCTGGATGTCATCAAGTTTGTTTCAGAAACTGGAGCAGTAACCCTATCAGCCTCATCACAGACCATATCCAATCTACTACTCAAGCTCATGATGATATCTTCCTACATTAAACGGAACATTTTTTTACTTTTAATGCTGCATGATAAACAGATATTTAATGCTGCATGATAAACAGATAATTCTCGGTTTCTAGCTAGCAGATCCCCACCAAGTGATAAATTTGTCCTCCGTATAGAGCATATTTTACTCTTTTCAACTGCATCTTCAATGAGGTACAACATTCTTTATAAAGGCAAGCATTGTGTTACTATTATTCTTTAATTACATTACCTACCAGTGTCATATACTCACATTCTGACAAGAATATCAAATTGGATTAAACCTTATCTGTTAAATTATCTTGATCAACAAATATGGAGAGAAAATTTATGAAATGAAGGAACATGCCGCAGAGAGAGGGTGGGGGGGGGTCGCATGCAATATAATATCTGCTCAAAAATGGGTTGCCAATAATGTGCTCAAGAGCAAAAAAATCTAATATTGTACTCCGCACAACTTATTTTGGAATACCTTTATATCAGCCACCGCTTGAGAAACAGGTTCTTTTGAGTTCAGATATGAATAAGAACACACTACGCCAGTATATATGAGAATCCCAACAATGTCCTTTCGGCTGCTGGCTTCACACAACCACCAGCACGCAAAAATAAGAAATTATGCATAATCCATAATAAATTCAACTTTGAGAATTGAATCTGCACCTTCCACTGATGCAACGTTCATAATAGGCAAAAGTAGTTCAACTTCATGAACATCATCAGATGTGCATGGCTCATCAACAATTGCATCGACCTATCACGCAGAGAATAATGAGAAACTCTAAACAATTCAGTGTTACAATGTATGTAGAAAATGTGTCAAGGATATTACAGGACAAGATTTATCAACTAATCATATTAAAAAAAAAGCTTTCGATGCTCCAATCAATCAGTATCCATAAACACTTTAGGAATAAAATTGTAAAATAAAAACACTTGGACTGGTTTATGATAAATGACTTATGTCCTAGCATCCACAAGTATGAGAGAAATAAAATCAAACTCTTTAACAAGAAATGGAGCATCTATTTTTAAAAAGAGATCCTAAAAAGAAAGTGGACCAACTAAACAAAGTGCAGCAAATAAAGTTTCAGTTACCCCAGTTTCACAAAAGACAAATAATGCATTTACTAAATTTCAAATGACCAATACAATTATCTTATAAAGATTTTTTTACTAGATTTTTTTTCAAGATATTTTGATTACAAAACTAATTACTAGATTTTTCTAGATAGCTTGATTTTAAAGCTTTCAAGATTTAAAATATTTTTCTAGATTAATTTTTTTTAACATAGGATGCTATGCCTGAACCTTTTGAGGTGATTTTTGTGCACCTTGATGTGTCTGATGCCCAAGTGCACCTAGTTAAACCTAAGAATATGATGCATTCTAGAAGCCCATATTTCGAGCTTTCAACCCATTTTCCCTTAAAAATAACTTCTCTTTAACAGTAGGTGTACGCTACAATCACAAGGTATCCCATTTATTCTCCCCACTTTAGCCACTCAGCACTTAATCCTACAGGTTACATATAGATTAATAACTCTATTCCTCTCTAGAATCAACCAAACGTATGTATCAATGCATGGTACTTAAACATAATCACTTACTAGGAATGCCTTGCCAATAATGTCACTTATCCTTGCTATAATTTACATAATAACCAAATCTACAATCCACGTCTTAACCCTGCTTAGCTTAAACCATTGTAATTCAAGAAGTTGTCTCCAAAACTTCAACATAGTGCTAAGCCATTAACCTTGCTCTTGTCCCATCAACCAACATTATCACAAGCACAAATGATTGAAAATTATAGAGTGCACCCGGGTGGCATCACACACTGTTAAAATTGAATATTTATGTTATATACTTTAAACATTTATGGACACATTTTGAGCATTTATGTTTTACATTTAGAACATTTTAAATAAAAAAAAAATAAATAGTTTAAATATAAAAGACAGATATTCTAAATGGTCAAAGTAAATGCTATATATGACTATACGCATAACATGAATGTTTTGCTTTAAATGCAAGTGCATGGCCTTCATTGTGCACCTGGGTGCAGAATATACGGATTAGCAAATGATAGGCATCATGTTATCAGGTCACGAATTGATTTGTAAATCCACAACTAGTAGTCGCAAATAGGATGTGGCTAAGCGCTAACCCTTAGTTATTTCCAAGTTTAATAAGTGAATCCTTTGTTACTTCTCCACACATCCTAACATTTGTCTTCACATCCCGATGCATATCCTTATCTAGGTCTATGCATTTACATAGTATACCCTTCTTTTTCATTGCCCACTATAAAAGTAATAAAACCTCTAAGTGCCTTACTATACATGGTTCAAAAATGTGGTTTTCGTTATGATCGCGGAAACGGCCGAGGTGATGCGATAACGGAATCGATGCGTTCATCGTGGACCGGGTCGTGGTTGTCGCGTACGAATTTTTATTTTTAACTACTTTATGTTTTATAATATTTGTGATTGTTTTTTGGATTTTTTTTTTTATTAGTAATACATTTTTTTTTGTTATTATGATTATTACTACAAGTGTTTTTTTAAGGAACTATAAGTACTACCAGTCTACCACAATTAATATATACAAGTGAAATAAAAATATTTTAAATAATAAAAAAAATAGATTAAATATTATGTTTAGTAACTCATTATTTAATTAAAAGGGGCAAGCAAAAGACATCTATTAAAACAAAAGAAAGGGAAAAAAGAAGAAAAAAAAATAAAGTGAGTATTCGGGCAAGTGGGTCATGTGGGACTTGGAAAACGACGGAAACAAAGAGAGAGAGAGAAAGAAAGGGAAGAGAAGTGATGCTTACCTCAAAAATAAAGAGAAAAAACATTGAAGAATGAGAATGAAGAACACGACTCAAGAGCAGAAAATGAAGAGCACAACTGAAGAGTAGACAATGAAGCAACAAAAAACTGACCATATCAACACCGTCAGCACCACCCTCTAGTATCCAAACCGACCACACAAGCATTCTAAACTCGCATTATTAGGTTTTTCATTTTGTAATCAGGGTTTTAATTTAGGGTTAAATTCAAAGTGATTTAAGTAATTAAATGAGGGCTTTTGCTCGAATTTGCATTTTCGAGACAAGGTAAGCTTTAATTTGAATTTTGTTTGGATTACTGGGTTAAATCTCATATGTGCTTTCTCTCTTTCTCCTTCGTGCTATGTTTTTCTTTGCATTCACCTGAAAATTCTGGCAAATCTGAGTTGATGCGGCCGAATTGGGCAAAAACTCGGTGTGTTTGGAAAGAGTGTGACAAACCGGTAAATATCGTCTCGGTAGGATTCGCATCCGCATCAACTCGGGCGCATGGCATTGATGCGGCCGATATTTCGCACCATGTTACTGTATACCTTCTCTAGGTTGAGCCCTGCATTAACTAAAAGTAGTCCTACATGCTTCTAAATTTCCTAGGTCTATATTCCATCACCCTCTCCTATGATTTCATGTTATAACTTATAAGCTTTATCCCTCGATAGTTTAGCAATCATACACATCGCATGTGTATTTATAAAATAGGAACTAAAGTCTTCCTCCAATTTTGTGGCATCATTTTTGGATCAACAATTTATTTATTACTTTCGGAACACCATTTTACTTGCAACATAGCACTTACGCACACATTTCAGCAAAGACATGTGACATAGTGAACGAGCATATTTAGTGAAATATTGACTCCGGTCCATAAAGTTCTACCCATTTGGAATCTTAACATTATTCATAATAAGATAGAAACTTTTAAATATATAGGGGGGGGGGGATAGTTGTGTACGGTTTCTTTGGATTCATCTCAACAAATACTAAAAGAAAATCAAACTTTATAATTTATGGAAAGGAGGGATACAATAGTAAATTATAATTTCATTCTTAGTTATATCTAAATTATTTTACTTAATTTTCTCATTTATTTATCCAATTTATCCAATATATCCATAAAATATGTGCCAAAGGGGTAGGTTGTGGAAGGATTGGAGGAAATATATTATAAGAACATCAAGTTATCAAGTGATATCAGCATACCAAAAAAGAGGGCTAGACGCAAAAAATAAGAATAAAAAAAAACATACACACACACACTGCTTTGCGCCATTTTATTTAGGAAAATTTGTAAAAAAAAATGTCACCTTTAACGGGTCTTCTCAAAATAAGTCCAACTTTTGATTAACTCAACATATCCATTCAAATTATTATTTTTTACAATTTACCGGTGGACAAAGTTAACAATTTCAAAGAAATATCAAAGTGGTGCATTAATATGTTGTTATTTATATAGTTTTTCATTAAAAAGCTAATTTAATCAACAAGTAAACAATGAAAAAACTCAATTTCAGAAGACACGGATATTAGGTTGACTTGTTTTGGGTTAATTAAAAGGTTCAGTTAATTTGAGAAGAGCGGATAAAGGTGACGTCTATTTTACAAATTTTCCTTTTATCTATCATTCAAAAAAACAAAATTAATATACACAAAACTTGATTTCAAAATTCAAATGCAAGATACCCTAGAAATGCATTAAATAAATGATAAGACTCATAATAACCCATTTTCCTCCTATTATTTATTAGAACTCTTGTCTACTAAAATATTTATTAAAAAAATATTAAATTTATAAAAACTAGAAACTAAACTCCAACAAATATCACAATTTTGACGTAAATAGAATATTGGAGAACCGATTGAGAACAACTAAATCACATCACATATTGGCTTACCAAATTTCCATCTATGATTGCTTTTGCGCCATTCAACTCCTTTTTATGGATTGAAATTCCATCATGCAAAACATCATTTAACGTTTTGCCAGATAACATATTTGCACGACAAATTGGCAATCTGAGAATGATTGTAAGAAAAAGCCATAAAACTTGTTAATGCCTTTAGAAAAAGTTAAAACTCGTGCAAATTCTATACAATGGATGTGTAGGAATAGTTTTTAAGACAACTAATAACCTAAAATAAGCTAAAACATTTAAATTATGGCATAACAAGATCAAATAAGGCAAATAACATATCGACAAAGTACAATATATAGAATAGAGTCATAAATGCATGCCCTTCATTCTATAAAGCTCGTTTGAATTGTTACAAAAACTAACAATATAAGAAATGGATGTTTTAAGGAGTAATTATGCTTCTTTTAAAATACAGAGAAAATTGTGGTTGTTAGAAACTACGAGAAAGAAAGAAATACCAATATTTCATCCATAGAAGATACTTTTTTCCTTTCAATACCATTGAAAAATATGTTCATAATATTTATGTTTCAATAGTGACCTCTGCAATTGTAATGGAGAAAAAATGGTTGTTGATTTTAAAATTATGATGGCAGGAGATGTGATAATTAAATTGAGGACAAATTTTCACAAACGCAATTTCTCCTTCGGTTAACAACTTAACATATTACCTCCGTATCGCAATACTCACTACATAAGTATGCGATACAGACTCCTAGGCAAAAATGGATTGAAAGAGAGAGATATAGTGAAAAATGAATAATTAATTAGGACAACAACAAAAGTAAAATTATAAAAGTTATTAAAAAAATAAAAACTACACATGGGTAATTTTTATACTAAATATAGTAAAAAAAAAGAATTGTTGCAAATATTGTGTTACAACCTAAAATGGCAAAATTTGCGAGTATTGCGATACGGAGGTAATATATAATAAGACATACAAGGAATGGCCTTTAACATTTGAAAGGGAAAGAAATGCATTTTAAAGACCAATCAAATGAGTTGTACTCTAGTAAACGTTTTCGGGTTCAAATTATATTCACGTTGGATCAAAAAATAGTAGGTCCAAATCCAAAGACTCCTAGCTCAATTAACTAATTTTTTAAAGCGATTCAAAGATGCCCCTTGTATTTTCATTTCTAAGTGAGATATACATGATTATTTTGCAAAAGTAAAAAATATGCCTTAAATAGCAATTAACAATAATTATAACAATGATTCACAAAAAAATAATTAACCATCATAAATCTGAAGATGTATAAATAAAAGAACTTTAGAATTACTTCAAAATGTAAGAATTTATGGGTTTGATAGGCTTAACATGGTTCAGGTCAAGTTTGAGCTATATCCATCCGGTTTCATATTGGAGTAAAATCAAGTTTCAAGGTTGCAAATTTTTGGTCAAAAGTCAAAACCCACTTATCAAGTTGCATCGAACATTAACAGCTCTAACACAATAAACATAATAATGTCATGACAAGAATGGACATTGTATACTGAGTCACTAACACAATACTAAACATTGTATACTGAGTCACAAGAATGATTGTACAACACAGCTAAAAAATTACCTCATACAGAAATTGTAGATGCATTGAAATGTTTGGAGGGAGTTTAGAAGCCTTCCAAATTTGAAATCACAAGGTCGGAGGCTACTTGATGTTATATTTGAAGATAAAGTGCAATTTCTACATGTCCACCTACTTGAATTAAACACCAATCTCATTACCAAAGAGTAGAAAACTAGAATCTTTTGAAATGAACAAGTTTCATGTTACTCAAAGAAAGTACAATTAGATTACCTTCTAGGGCTATAAGATATGTGTAGAAGTAACATTTCATCAAAACCATATTCAAATGATAGAGCTACATCTGCTACTACCTTGACAATCTAGCAAAAGGGGGAAAAGGCCAAAAATCACTTGTTGATCAGAATTCACACAAAAAAGGGATTTGGGAACAAGAAATTTTCAATCCCATTGACAACACATGTGTAATTAGTATGACGGAAAAGAAACCGGGAAGAATTTAAATTAGTCTTTGTTATTACGAAATACTTCCTCTATTTTAAATTGCTAGTTACGCATTCCGTTTTTGGTGTTCCCTTTTGTTGATTATATTTGGAATCTTTCCATTTATATAAAACCACCTTATTGGTCCCAACTTGATAGCATTACTGTGTATAACAGCGAAAAAACCATGAAACTTAAGAATAACAAAACTAATATCTCTTTAATCTATAAAGCAAAGAGGGGTTTTTGGGTGATAAATTGTGATTTCCTTTTACACCCCTCCTAAAACCATCAAACTACACATGCCCTTACTTACACATATTTTCAAAAATTACAAAACAAAAATAATAATAATAATAATTTTGGCATTACACATTACCCCATCCTTACCCATTAACAAAGACTAACTACCAAGTAACTGCCACTGCCACAAACCAAAACTTTCAGCCCGTTTAGTAGTCGGTCATAAATAGAGATAATAGGAACGAATTTATAACTAAATTTGGAAAGAAAATCAAAATCCATTACCATGGTGGTGCTAGTTTAACTCCAATTTATCTAATTTTCTTCACAAATATCCATTCTCATCTAATACCACCCTTCCACACGGTAATGGATGGTAATGAAAAATAAGAAGAAATTTCAAGTTTGGGAATGAAAAATACGTTTTCCATGGGGATTTTGAATTTTTTCCTTAACAAATTACACTTTAAATTCATTACCATTATCACCATTCATTACCAACAACTAAACAGGTTGTTAATGTAAATAGGCGGATCACTTTGGGCAAAAAGCTTTGGGGCAAAAATTATAGTTTATTTTGAAGTTAATTTTGGTTTATATCTTTATATTAATTTATGTGGAGTGCGTGAGCATAAATTATGACATATAAAGATAAAACCACATTAATTAATATAAAGATATAAACCAAAAATACCTTTTTATTATTATTAATTCATATGCACATATGTGAATACGGGCTGTCAAAACAAATGCAGTGTACGCTTTTCCAAATGACTCGGATCACTTTGAAGATAAACTAAAGCAAGAAAAAATATCATTCTCAGATTATAAAATTCTTATTTTTACTCATAAATAAGTTTTTAATTTCTATCAAAAAAATAATTAAAATCTTTTGGTAAATTTGTAATAACTACCCATTTAAAAACTATTATTAAAGCAAATATTTATTTTCAATTAAATGAAATATTTTTCTATTCTCAAAAAAAAAAATTACAATTAGGATTTTTAACCCCATTTTCATTGCTTTGAATCATCTCATAATTTTTTTCCTCTAATTAATCTTTACTCAGTGATACCCGGTTCGCGGTACGACCCTCCGACCGGCGACTCAGATCGGTCGTACCCGAACTCGGTGCAATCGTGTGCCAAGTCGCTCGGAGTCGCGAACCAGTACGGTGGAGGAGGCGAATTGATTTCCGGTGAGGGCTCTGATGTTTTCCATGGAAACCGACTCCTCTTCTCGCAGTTGAAGGTTGAAGAAGATAGGTTGAAGAATATGGGGTTGTAATGTTCTGGTTATTTAATTTTAAATCTCCCTCTTGAGTCTTGGAGAGGTGTGAGATAGCTGTATGGCTATAAGCAAGCTGTCACCACTTTATTTTTTACCTTTTCACTTAATTCTAGCCCACTTTCTTTTTGGAGGTATAATAATTTGTTTCTGCTTTTCTATCTCTCTTTTTTTTTTTCTGAAAACTTGCATGTAACCACTTTTTTTTTTTTTTAAATGGAACCCACTTCCTCTTACTATTTTTTTAATAATTACCACTCAGGCACTCAAGCAAGGCCACAAGGGCTTCAAATTTAATAAATTTTTGTACTCGTACATTTTATTTAAGTACTAGTCTTAGCAACAATAATAATAATAATAATTTAAAAAGGCATTGAAATATTTAAAAATAAAACTAAATGAAATTTTATGTTTTTAATTTTATATTTACTACTTTGATTTCTGAAATTTAAAAATAAATAAAATTAAAATAAAAAACGTACCCAACGAACCGAAATCACTACTGGTAGCGTACCCCGTACCCATACCCCGTATCGAATCGACTTTCGAACCATGTATCATTGTCTTTACTCACTTCTTTTAGATATGATCATTTGCAGATTTTATATCTTTACCATTTCAAATTTATTTGGATTTGAAAAAAAAAAAATCTTATACGGTGCACGCATAGCGTCTACTTCTAATCTTGTAGCATTAATGTAAGCAAGTAGAAACTTAACAGCAGATAAAATTGAAAATATTTCTACTCTATAAGCTCATAGGGAGGAAGTGTGGTATCCGCATGAATATGTCCCCTTTACTCTCATTAAATTTAATAAATGTATGTGGGACCAAAAAGTGAACTGATTAAGAAAGATAGATTTTTATTTGAAACAAATCAATACAGACTGTGGTGTGCCCAAAAATTCAAATGTGAAAGGAATTATGGAACGAACCAAAACAGATAGAATACAAAAGCAATTTAAAACAAATAGAATATTTGATAGTAATAAAGTAAGATTAAATTTTCAGCCACAATGATGATAATTCATGGTATAAAATTGATACATATAGAGCACAAATAAAAGAAACAACCAATAAAATGATTTTCATTTCAAACAGAATTTTATATTAGAAACGAGGATCTTGTTAGGCATTCAAATGGTATAAATTTTGAAATCCAAGCCAAAATTACGAGTAAATCGGTATTGTTCATTTGAACTTAATATTTTCACTTTAAACACCTAATCTAGCACTCTGTAGGTGGCAGATAACTTTCTACCTAGAAAAAATTAGGGAAATGACAAATAATAATTTTTAAAAAAAAGGGTATTATAATTGGCTGCTTTTGGAGAATATAAAATCAACCAATAATCACATGAATAAATTTTGAAATTATGGATATTCATCATATTTTTATTGTAAAATGTGAAAATTACGAATAAGCACCATTTTTTATATTCTGAAGAGTTTGATATTTGAATTATGAAATTCAATATATTCATTTTATGTTTCTACCTTGCATAAAAAAGCCATTTGATAAATCCGCATATTATGACTGAAAAATGTCTCACATTTGACTAATTAAGTCCAATTTTACAAATCCGTGTTCTTTCGTTTGGATATATTGGATAACAATAATTTTCTTTCTCAAATTTTATTTGTTTGTTTGCTTAAATGATTGCCATTTCAAATTTTCAGTATAAATTTATGGAAAATCTGTCAAAAACCAACTTTTACAATTTTTTTTTGGCAAACAATCACCTTATTTTACATTCCCAAAAGTTAGTTTGCCTTCATACGAGTTCTTTACATTAAAATGTTTCCATTACAAAAGACTGCCTTAGTTCCAAAAAATTCACTAGATCTTCAAGTAACCATCAATTCTACCTATT
Organism: Salicornia ramosissima; assembly: GCA_951394345.1. Taxonomy (NCBI): domain Eukaryota; kingdom Viridiplantae; phylum Streptophyta; class Magnoliopsida; order Caryophyllales; family Amaranthaceae; genus Salicornia; species Salicornia ramosissima. The sequence goes on from OX596232.1 coordinate 64,687,055, forward strand.
CTAACATTCTATACAAAAAGTTGCTAACATGTATAATTAATTATGTGGTTACTTGAGGCAGTCCCAAAAGTTGCATCATTCTACATTTAGTTATCTCCATCTTCATAGTCCATTTCAACATCCCCCATTTGAGTAGTTGCATCAAGGTAAGAGTTAAACTACTCTTCTACATAAAAATATGCATCAATGAATGCCACATCATAGCCATTGACCATCAACTTCCATTTCTTCAAATTCTCTTCCTCCGTCTTGTGCTTCTATGTCATTTAGGTATGCTACTGCATCATCGATGACATCTTGTTCCACCTCTATTATCCCAGTCAATTGACCAATCCTTTCAAGCCTTTTTTTACCAATGTGTGGTATCTTGTAGTTAATGGAGCCTTAAACCTTCAAAGCCTCAACCATCACTAATTGTAAAGTTATCCAAGCGTATTTTATCAAATTAGGACTGAAATCATCATATGCCTTGTTAACTTTCTCAATCAACTCATCTATGTTATGTGGAAATGATTTGTATTGAAGGCTTTGGAGTGCACTGAAGATACCTAGTTCTATAACATTAAAGTCAAGTGATCGGGCTGGTTGGTTGACTAACCTGATATTAAAGCCATCAGAGCTTGCTGCAGCTCTGAACTCAGGGTCATTATCCTTAAGATGTGGCCTTGCATTGTCTTATTGTATGACAATATCCTTTGACAAAAATGTTGACCATTTCTCTTTGATTTTTGGGATGACTGTATTCACCATCATTTCTCTTGTTACTTGTTGGTTGACATCAGTGATGCTTTTTGTTTCTAGAGTCCCTGCCGCCCTTTCTTAAACAACAAATGGAAAAATTCCAAACTTTCCATCATGAATACAGTCCCCATCTTCATTGTATAATGGCTTTGATGTCACCCCCATGAATATCACTTTGATGTTGTAATTTTTGGATTTTGATGTTCTATAGGGGTTAATTTCTTTAGGCAAAAGGTAGAACCTTATTGTTGTTGGATTCAGATAAAACTACTTCTCATCTATGTGAACTGTTTGTGCCAATGTGCCATGTCCTCAAATGTTGCCTTTGTGTCTGCTGTAGCGGGTTGAATGTGTTGTAGCACACATTTCATTCTGTCAATTCTGTTTTTATCACTGACATTAGGGTTATTTGGACTTGTATGTGCTCTTAGCATCTCGTTTTTCAACAACCTAAACACATGCATGTGTGAGCACTTTAATGCACCTGCATATGCTCTATATGTACCCCTTAAGTGCAGTGGTGCTGATGTTAACCACTCTTCACTGTTTTCATAAAATTGCTTTCTACCACAATGCCCTTTTTTCTGATTATTGACATCCACAACTTCCCCTCTTGCCCTTTGATTTCCTGTCTTCTTGAATATCTAGGAAATTATGCATTTATGGCAGCCCAACTCTTTGGCTATTTTGGTCTAAATACCCCATGGAAGTTTGCCCCCTTCCTTCAAACCCAACAGCTGGAACACCACTTTAGTTTTCTGTGCATCTGTTAAATCTTTTGCCTTTGTCTTACTAAATTGTGTGCCCATGTTTCAGACCTACGAATTGTTGAAGCAATCAACCCTTCATCAACAACTGGTCTACATCATAGACTCCATCAAGGCTATCATCTTCCATTTTGCAAATGCAGGCTGATTACAAACCACTGTTTTCTTCTGTAAATTGTGTAATTAAACTAAGCCTAGAGTGTGCAGTGTGTGTTGGGTTTGTACAAAAATGGTTGTGGTCCAAATGGGTTGGTGTATTTATTAAGGTAGGGGGGATTGCTTGTTTAAATGGGTTGGAAACAAATTTTTTGGGTTGACAAAATTTGGTAGGAAAGCCAAATTTTGGCTTTGTCAAACATTTGGAGGGAAATGAAAAAATTTGTTTCCCTCCTTTAACTTTAGGCTGGCAGGTTTTTTTAAGGGTGGTTGGGTCCACCTTATTATTTTAACGATGCACGATTTTAAAAAATTGTTAATTTTTTTTTTAATAATGATAATCTATATCGTGTAAGTAAAAGTCAGAATTAAGTAAAATGAACAACAATGCCCATATGCATAGATAAATATTATTATTTTTAGTAGTTTTTGTTTTATTCTGTAGGAAGGTTACACTTGAAAATGTATAATCTTAACAAAAATATTACATTTTTATTGCACGTATATAATTTTAATTTAATTGTATAAGTGTAATGAAATATATATATACACTTGATTTAAAAAAGATTAGTGCAACAACTTCAACTTATGAAAATGTTAGTAAGATTGAAAATTCTTATGACTAAGTTGTAAATAAAAACAAATATTTATATTTAAGCACAATAAGGGTGTGTTTGATTCAACTTATTAAGCAATATAGACATATAGTACTTATTTTAGAAAAGTTCACATCAAATAAAAAAAATCAAACCGGATAAGATAAGATCTGAAAAAATTTAGATAAGATCATATCATATCAGAAAAGTTAAAATAATTATAAAAAAAAAACTATAATAAAAAATCAGATCAGATCAGATTAGATCAAATTAGAAAAGTTCAAATCAGATCAGAAAAGTACAAATAAGATCAAATCAGAAAAGTTTAGATATAAAAATTCCCGATGAATCAAACAAACCCTAAGTATCAACTTTTCAATAATATATAGAGAAAAAACTTCAGAAAATAGAATATTGGAAAGAAAAAAAAAAACCAATAAATAGAGGGTAAGTTTTTAAAAAGAATAAAAAATGAAATGAAAATTTGGAGGGAAAATTTTTAATTAGGAAGTGACATGTGGCAAATGATGATGTGAGCGGTTTTTGTTTTAGTAATAGTTATTAGTTATAGATGCATTTATTCTCTCTTTCATGTGGTCCCTTTTTTCCCTCCAAAATGTTATACCCCATGTGCTGATAATTAACATTTATTCTCTCTCATCTAGACAATTAAAACAGAATTAATTCCCCTAACAAAATATGCCTATGAGTCCGCGCAATACCCAATTGTTGAAATCTAAATGAGGTCAAGAATTTACCTTGGCTTAGAAAATAATGCTAAGGGCAATATGGTAAAAGACCAACGGCATGTGCTGATAATTAACATTTATTCTCTCTCATCTAGACAATTAAAACAGAATTAATTCCCCTAACAAAATATGCCTATGAGTCCGCGCAATACCCAATTGTTGAAATCTAAATGAGGTCAAGAATTTACCTTGGCTTAGAAAATAATGCTAAGGGCAATATGGTAAAAGACCAACGGCATATTGGCATGACATTAATGCTGAGGTAATGGATGGAGGATCAAGTTCTATCAACTTAAGGCCTACTACTATTAATGAGGTCAAGAATTTACCTTGGCCTACCAACTTCAAAGCCACTTCCTTTTAATAAGGAAAAGCAAACTGTTAAGATTCCCAAGCCTAATTCTCCACCACCAGCTGTCAAACCCAACAACAAACCCAATGTATTCATATCCCAAGAAAACCAATACCTAAATCCTAAGCCCAACCCACACTTAAACACCATATAGCTCACATTTTTACCCCATACCACTATGTTACCTCAAGTTTTAAAACCTATATCTTCTATCGCTACACACACACATGTCGGGGTGGACCTACGGCGTGGCACATGCTACACCTGGTCCAAACAAAGCTATATGTATAATTTGCTGCAATAAAATAACACTAAGCAATAATTGCTTTAGTAGTGAAGGTGTTGTACTACCCTGCTAGGGACTTGGGTTTAATTAATTCCTAATGACAACACTTTTTACTCTTTTTGGTGTTGCAACTTCTCAAATTCTTCATTCATTTTTATGTAATTACTTCTTTTGTCCTTTTTTCCCCAATGAATTAAATCCCATAAACTTAACAATTATCATTCTACATTTTTTTTTAAGTCACAAAACTTGCTAGACATTACATCATTTCCAATTGGTTAATTTTTTTATAATAATAAAAACTTTTGAACTAAAAGTATAGGATTATTTAATTACAAAAATTGTTGAACTAATGTACAAATGTTTTAGTTTTTAAATAAATATAGAAAAGTGAGTATTTATGCAAAATTTGGTTTTATTACTCTCTTCGTTCCTCAAAGATATGCACATTTACTATTTTGGTTAAAAATTAAGAATAATGCATTATAATGAGTGTGTGGTAAAAATATAGATCAAAGATAGAATGTTTTAAAAAAAAAAGGGACAGTGATAGGACCACCTTATTAAAAAATAGTAAAAGTATGTTCAAAAAAAGGAATAATAAAGCACAATGTACAAATCTTTGAGCAATATCCATTTAGAAAATTGTCCAAATCTTTGAGGAAGGTAGAGAGTATTAATTGTGAATAGTAATTTTGGGGATATTATTGTGATTTTGCACTAATATAATTAAAACCTCAAAAAATAATTATTCAATACACAAAAATCACATATTATAACGATTCTTTGTACGCAAATAATCACTAGTTGTTATATGTTGTCTAATTAGAAAATTGGTGCTACACCTACTCCAAAATCCTAGGTCCACCCATGCACACATGAATACAACCTAAGCCAAAATAACCCTAACCACTCATTTAAGCTTAATCTTCTAGACCTTTTCACCCATCAAATCCCAAAACGAGATATTTCAACGATAGGCCCATTTCTAAGACCAATGTATGAAAAGGCGTAAGGCGCACCAAGGCGATAGGATTTCCTAGAGCCTTAGGCGGGCCTTGCTGCGCCTCATTGAAGTGAGGCGCACCTAAGAAGTAAGGGGAAAAAGGCTGGAAAAAATCTAGGAAAAAAACAGAAATGCGCCTTAATGGGCCTTATGGTACGCCTCAGTGAGCCTTGCTTGCGCCTAGACACAAGCGCCTCGCCTTGAACAATTTAGGCGCTTACCCCCTTGTGCCTTACGCCTTAGCGCCTAAGCGCGCCTCAGGTGCACCTTTTCAAACACTGCCTAAGACCCACTCTATCAATCTCCACTTTAGCAACCTCCTGCTCACATCTCTGTGCTCAAATTCAAAGTGCTCCATTCATTCTCCCACTCATATTCCTACTACTTCTCCACTGTATCCCTCAAATCCTACTAAATCCTTCCCATGTTCCACTCACAAAACTATCCACTAATATTAAATCTTCCCTATGTCTACAATCCGCAACCTTCAAACTTAAGTTACACTATAGCCCACTTCAATCAAATTAGATTTCTTGGCTACAATAAATTGCTACAATTTGATCTTGCCTATCCGAGACGACATCATGCGGCTGATTACCATTCACCTTGAGGACAAGGTGGAAATTTAGGGGGTCGGTAATGTTAGTTATCAATATTAGTAGTGAGGGTATTTTAAGAAATACATAAATAAGTTGTAATAGTAGCTAGTAGAAGACTCTAGTAAGGTTTGTGATGTGTAATCGAATGTCGGATTTGATTAATCAGAAGAAGGTAAGTCAGATTTGGTGGCTTTCAGGGCCCTCAATTCTACCTTCACGGAAAGAACTTCCACACTCAAGGACAAGAGACTAAATTCAAGCCTTAGTTTTTTTTGTTTTTTTTTTTATTCTAAACAAAATGACTCTCCTTCTCATTAAAACTTCAAGGTATTTATAACACATGTAACACAAAGTAAAACTATAAATAAGACTCCTAATAGAAGATTCTAGAAAGTACAACTAAAAATAGGAAAATACCTAAAATAATGGATCAACCCTAAAATTATTCAAAGAAACTAATAACAATTGAATTAGCTATATTTTATAAGTATCAACCCCCCCCCCTCCTTCAAAGCCAAGTTGTCCTCAAGTTCCTTCATCATATTATGGAATTAAATCGGAATCCTTGAAAGTAGCTTGTAGTCCACGTCCTAACATGAGTTTGAATCGATCTTTTCCGACCTTCTTGACAATACGGAATGGTCCATCACCAACTGGCATCGAATAGTTGCCCATGTATTTGTCCATGGCATCTTCACTCACCCACACATGATCACCAACCTTAAGTGTCGTAAGTGATGTACTCGTATTTGACATACAGTGTTTTGGAGTAGTAGGAGGGCTATCAAAGGGAGTACGAGTGGTTAAGAGCATCTCACCATCAGTGTTGGGGTAGCAATTTATTGTCTCTGTGTCATCTTCGTCGCCATTCTCATGTGTTTCCACATAAGCCTCTTGTTGTACAAACATCACATGCTCTTCTATTGTAATCAAGAATTTATTAGGGCATTCTTTGGCGATGTGTCCTTGGCCTTGACACCGAAAACAAACTGTCTTCTTAGCGAATGCCTTATCAACATGACGCTTGCCTTGTAGTTGTTTTTCCACATTGAATTGTTGTGTTGCTTCATGGGGTTTCCCGCTGCCGGTTCTAAGCCCAGATAAAGGAGGAAGGTTGTGGTAGGCCTGTGACAGCCAGCGTAAAAATATGTCACATCCAGGCGCATTATTGGACGAGAATAATACTAAGATGGGTGACCTCCTGGGAAGTCCTTGTGTTCCCATGCCGCCGACCCCACCGACCCCGTGGTTGGCCGAGAATAGTACTAGGATAGGCGACCTCTTACGAAATCCTCGTGCCATCGCTTTGGGAATAAGGTGTAGCGCAAGAAGAAGAAGAAGAAGAAACCAAACAAGAATCTGCTAATTTTTTGTTCCTCTTCTTCGTGACAACCACAAGCAAGATAAAGTTGTTCAAATTCACTTATGTATTACTCAACACTCATAGAACCTTGTTGAAAAAGAGTGAGTTTATTATAGAGCTGTTGTTTGTAAGTTCTTGGGACAAATTTCTTATGCATCTTAGCCTTCAAATCAGTCCAAGAATCAATAGGTTCTTTCCTTTCATGCCTCCTCCTAGCTTGTAATTGATCATACCAAAGACTAGCATACTTAGAGAGTTTAAGAATGGCACACCTGAATTGTTTCTTATCATCGGCTTGTTTATGATCAAAGATTCGATCTATTTTTCACTCCCAATCAAGGTTTTCATCGGCATCCATCTTTCCGGCGAACTCCGGTAATTCACCAATCTTAATTTCTTCCTCTTTGTAGGAGTGAAACATACCAAACTTGGGACGGAGTGAATTGAAATCGGAATCGGCATTAGTCAACTTCGTAGATAACTCGCCAAATTTATTGTCATGTTCATCAAGTCTTGAATTAATCTTCAGCAATTCTGCCAGAAGTTGCTGTTGAAATCCGTCTGTCATAACTCGCGTCTAATGGCACCACGATAAGAACAAGAAACCCACAAAGATTTTTAAAATGGTTGATTTAATGGAAGACAAGGATTATCAACACTTCACTAATCTAAATTCTTGTGCGTGTAAACTTGCAGACTTCTAATGACTAATATGCATTCTTTTTTTATATAATTCTTGATGTTGTAACGGCAGACAAAACTAATCAAATCAAATCAGGGAGCAATGCACATGGTTTAAAAATGCGGTTTCGTTCTCGATCGCGGTAACGGTCGCGATGATACGGTAGTGGAACTAATGCGTCTATTGCGGGCCTTGTCGCGGTTGTCGCGCCAAAATTTCTATTTTTAATTTTTTTTTCATTTTTATAATAATTATATTTTTTATTCTTGATGACATGGTTATTATTCTTATTACACTACTACTATTAGTGAAGTAAGATGTGAAATACGGAGTATGTCTTAAAATTTTCCCTTATAAAGCTGTTACCTTTTTACTGTGTATTAGAGGAAAAAAGTAAAATAAATAAACTTAAAAGGGGGAGGGGGGGTTAGACAAGAGAAAAATTTGAATGAATTTTAAAAAACCTGGGAAGTAAAGAGTAGATGGACAGCTGTAAAAGAAAAGTGGACAGTTGGACAGTAGTGTGTAAGACTAGTATTAACTAGTGAGTCATTACTTTTATACATTATATTACATAAAAAAGAAAAAGTAGACAGCTATAATGCACTAATAAATACTTCAATAATAATGGACACCCTTTCTCCTTCTCCTTCCCCTTCTCTGTCTTCTCCATATTTTCCTCATGCTCGTGAAAGAAAAGCAAACTCGGAAAGTTTTCAGACAATAATGGAGGAATTTGTTGGGAAAGTGTATACTGTTGACGAGACGTACCGTTTGTACCGGACGATTCCGGTACGTACTGGCGGTACAGCCGGAAAATTCGTTGCTTTTCCATAATTCGGTACAAATCGGGAAATCTCGTTTCGGTAAACTCCAAAACCGCATCAACTCGGCCGGTTCATGACGATGCGACCGAGTTTTCGAACCATGGCAATGCATTGCATATGGTAGCCACAAACAAAATTTGGACCAAATTAAATCCCAAGAATGAGTAGTAGACAAGAAAATTACGCATACTGTATCTTTCTGATGGTGCACGAGCAGTAGCAAACACGAACAGGAACTGAAATTTTTCCGTAAATTCGTCCCGCAAGACGACACCAATTTAATGTGTAATCGAATGTCGGAATTGATTAATCAGAAGAACCTTCACGGTAAGTCAGATTTGGTGGCTTTCACGGCCCTCAATTCTACCTTCACGGAGAGAATTTCCACACTCAAGAACACGAGATTAAACTCAAGCCTTAGTTTTTTTTTTGTTCTATACAAAATGACTCTCCTCATTAAAACTTCAAGGTATTTATAACACATGTAACACAAAGTAAAACTTCAACCGGACCAATGAAGCTAGGTGTTATATGTTTAATGTTGGTTGGATTTGGCACCGAAGTGGAGGGTCGGGTTGCCCGTGCTGTTCGTCCCAGGCGCGGGTTGTCCCTATATATGGTATGGATATAGATATGAGTGGCTATTCGGGGCCGGGTGCATGGGCAGCCCTTTTCATTCGTGATTCGTCCGACATCGTATATTCCAACAAAGTAAAACTATAAATAAGACTCCTAATAGAAGATTCTAGAAAGTACAACTAAAAATAGGAAAATAATGGATCGACCCTAAAATTATTCAAAGAAACTAATAACAATTGAATTAATTATATTCTATACGTATCAATTGCTACAATTTGATCTTGCCTATCCGAGACAACATCATACGGCTGATTACCATTCACCTTGAGGACAAGGTGGAAATTTAGGGGGTCGGTAATGTTAGGTATCAATATTAGTAGTGAGGGTATTTTAAGAAATACATAAATAGGTTGTAATAGTAGCTAGTAGAAGACTCTAGTAAGGTTTGTGAGTTAGTTGTTTATAAATAAGGAAGATTAGGGAGAGAGAAGTCAGGGAAAATATATTATTGAGTGTTTACTTAGTTCTTGGGAGAGAATCAATCCTTTCAAAAGCTTGGGAGAGAATCAAGCCTTTCAAAAGCTTGAATATCATCTACATTTTGTTGTAAGTTCCATATCATTAATACTAGTCATCACCTTTGTCATCTCAAAATCAATCCATTTCACAACAATTTAGATTAGGGTCTTTGAGTTAGGGTTCCAATCTATGAAATGCGATGCAATTTAAAGAGGGGTTTTCTTTTAAAATTTTAATACAAAGTCTCAATCATTTCACCCAATAGTGACCACAGGTGCGCCTCTCCAAAGGTGGCATAAGGTGTGCCTTCTTGCACTTGATTTGTTTAGAATTTTTTTCTATTGATTGGAAACACTGGGTGCACTCAAGGCATGCTCTCTAAAACTAGGCCAAGATTCAAAAGCAAAAGGTGGGATAAAGGGGAAATAAGATAAAGAATTGGCCCTAGCATAGCAAATTTATGGTGAAACACTGTCTCACCCTCTCTTCATTCCTTTCTCTTATCTTTTTTGCATGTTCCCCTCAATGGCATTTTATAAACAAGGAGGAATAAGATGATGCAGACCCATGTCTCTACTAGAATCCAAGCATCAAAGATTACAACATTGTCACCAGGAGTTAGGTACAAAAAATATATTTACGGATTTACCTGACAAAGTACTAATGTTGAATTCTTGAAGGAAGTTTCACCAGCCCATACATAGATACCAACTACTTTAACACCACCTACTAGCAATCGAGAAACCTGCACGAACAACATAATTAAGAACTCCGAAAGATACAAAATTTTCAGCCACTTATCGTTCACGTCAAAAAAAAAAACTTATAGTTGAATTATGTAAGAAAATCCTTATGAGCAATTATCCTATATATGATTATACAATTCTACCAAAAAAAAAAAAAACTTAGCTACAAGTAGTCCGCAACAAATATTTGGATAGAACATCAAACCTACCACTGCAATTAATTGCTTTATGTAGTTTATCACTTTGTTGTGAAAATTTAGGATCGGACTACAACAAGATAACCATTAACTGCCAAAAAAAGGTTTAGAAAATATAAAGATGCTCGAATTAAAGTAAAACGGTCATACGGGATTCAAGAGGAAAGGTGAAACATGACATTTATGCAAGATTAAACATGAAAGAAGGGTAAAAAGGACATATACAGTATTGCTGATATGACAATAGGGGTGTGTAATGGGTTGGGGCCTTTAAAGAGCCCCTATCCAACCCTTTTGATAATGGTAAACAGGTTGAGCCCTATTTATTAAAAAAAAAGAGGGTTAGCGCTATTTATCGGTTCAAGCAAATCTAAACCTAGTTAATTAAAACTCACCCTAAAAATCCTACTTGGCACATCCTCCTTCTCCCTCCCTACCATTCTAAAACTCACGCTCAACAATACACGCAACACCCTCAACTCAAAACACGCAATTAATCCCCTCCTAATTTCTGCCTCTTCACTTCATCTTCTACCCCTTCATTCCCCCTAATTAATTTCCCTTCATCTTCATATAATTAATGTTGTTAATGTTTAAGTTAAATTAAATTAAATTCTCTTCTTCATTAGAGCCTCTTCATCTTGTAACTCTTCATCTTCATTAAAAAGCCTTATCATCTTCTAACTTTAAAACTTCATAAGAACCTCTCTTGATATCAATTGTGAACCCTTTCATTTTTTATACTGTATATGCTTTTCAGTTTCTCCAACTTGCTTGGATACAAGTAGATCAACAACAATAGTCGTCATCTCAATCCTTTATTAATTCTGATTAATTGTTCTTGAGATCAAGTATTGTTATCTTATTATCTTTATATCGTTTAGACTCCTTACTTCCATTTTGGCAGGTATATATATTAAATGTATTGTTTGATAACGAGTGTTGTTATTTTTTCAAAATGCAATTGCTCAATGTTGCTGGTCGGTGGTTTGTTCTTTTGATAGGATATCAGATTATTGTTTGTAATTAGAGGGCTTATTTGTGTTGCACCACTTTTAATATTTTTTTTTAATTTGCACAAATGACTACTTGAACATGGATTGCGTGTGGGATTTGTTTAATTGTTGTGTATGTGTATCAATGTTTATTTTGTGGCACTGAGTATATTTTTCATGTTTATTTAATCAAAGATTGCTAATTACATTTAACTTTGATATGATTACATCAAGTTAGGATGATCACCAATTATTAAATATGATCACACCGTGGATTTTATATTTAAAGAACAACTAATTGGTGAATGTTTACGAAAGGAAAAGTGAGTCCCTCTTTTAGTTAACCAAAGAGGTAAAGGTATCTTATATTTGTCTATTCGTTTTTTTTAAGGATAAGTGCTACTCTATTCAGTTTCTCCCATATTAATTTATTCTATTACTAATGGATGGTTGGAATTATTTAATTTAACAGGTTTTAATCATCAATTTCAATTAAACAACAAGTTTTATTGAGCACGATATATGAGGTTCTGAACAATGTACATGGGAGAATAACCTATGAGAAATAATAACATAAAATGAAGATTCTCAAACAACAAGTAAAGAGTGGAAACCAGGTAGCAACAATGCAGAAGACAAAATGACGATTAAAAAAGGATATTCTCATACTATATAAGAGCCAGATCAATTGGGTATTCTCGTGCTCAATAAAGACTACAACTACTAGGCATACGTACTCTTTTGAAATGGATCAACATGATTGTATTTCAACAAACGAATCTTCGTTAGCTGTGTTTAAGGGAATGAATGAATGATTTTTCTCTTTGTTTTCAAAAAAATTGAATTACAACTCTATATCTCCGCATTCCTGTTTTAATAATAGAAAATTAAAAATTAAAAAAAAAACGTGTTGAGGGTTAAAATACAAAAAGGTTAGAAAGGGTTCGAATTTTGCTGAGGTCTAAGCGTAGATTCATATGTTGAGAAATTAAAAGGTTAAAAAATAGAATTATTATTATTAATAATTATTTTTACTTATTTGAACTTATTGATACTTAACTTATTCAATAATTGCTGAAAATAAGTTGGAGAGAATAGGCCAAAATTAACTTGAAAAGAACACTATATTGTAATTAGCAAAAGTATTATGAACATTAAAATACGAAGCTAAAAAAATATATATCTACACATCCCGTGCAACACCGGGCTAAAAAAACTAGTTGTTTATTAAAGGGTTGCATATGGGCTTTTAAAGGGATGAGTAAAGAGTCTTTCAAATGCCAATTGATCAACATTCCCAACTTCTATCTCTTTCCTCTCTCTACTCAGTCAAATACAACAATAGAATTCTAAAGGGTCATCCACTATAATGTGGGATTCATTGAATTTCTTCTTAATTTCAAGAATATTTTTCTCCAAAATTTTTTTATAAATATAATTCATTCATAGGAAAATCATCGTTCCGAGGTTTAGGGGTTTTTTTCTTAATGCAATTTTTGTTCATTTAGGGCAATTTTTCACCCGTACTCCATATTAAGGACCATGCTTTTTTGTGAGTTCAAGGTGTTACCATTATTGGTAGTTGTTTCTTGGCGGCTTCTTGTGGTGATAATAGGATGTTGGGCTCTTGTGTAATCCGGATCATGGTGTAAAAATGCGGCCGCGACTTCGCGATGCAACAGAGATGTATCAGATTTCAAAGCTAGCGATCCGATATTTTCCGGTTTGTCACACAGTTTCCAAACGCGGTGAGTTTTTTCTGGTACGGCCGCATCAACTCGATTTCGCCCGAATTTTTGGTGGAAGCAAAGAAAAACAGAGCAAGAACAAGAAAGAGAGAGAGCAAAACCAAACCAAAACAAAATTCAAATTAAAGCTTACCTTGTTTTCAAAATGCAAATTTGAACAAAACCCCTCATTTAATTGCTTAAATTAGTTTAAATTTAACCCCCAAATAAAAAAATAAAAAAAAACCCTAAAGAAAAACCCCTCATGCGAGTTGACGATGCTACTTTATTGATGGCTGCCAACAAACGGAGGTTGTCGTAACGGGGGCGGCGACGTGACCACTGCCACTTCTTAGCCTCTTAGGTTAATTGCTCGTTTCTCGTTCTTCGAATCTAGTCTCTTTTTTTTGGTTCTCGGGTTCTTTTGAAACCTCTCTTTCTTTCTCTCTCTTTCTTTTTCTCTCTCTCTTCCCTGATGATCTCTCAAATCCCACGTGAGTACGTGACCACTGCCTCCTCTCCTTTCCTTTCCTTTTTCTTTTTTGTTTGTTTTACTGATATTTTTATAGGCATCTTGTTTTTTCTTATTAAATAAATTAGTACATATATATTATTACTAGGGGTGGGCGAAATCAGATCTGAAAATCCAGATATCCGCATTTTGGGATCACAAATTTTTTGATCCGGATTTTTCGAATACCCGAAAATCCGGATTCGGAAACCGGATAACCCGGATCCCGTTTTTTTTTTAATACATTGCATTGTGGGTTTTTTTGTTAACGTTAGCAAATAATTTAATTTAATGATAGAATACCAAATATGATAGCAAATGATTAACATTAAAACAAAAAATCAAAATAAAAATTAACACAAGTAATTAAAAACAACCTTAAATAATGATTAATATAGAACATCAAAAAATCAAAAAAAGAACATCAGACCCTTAACTAAATTGAAATAGAACATTAAAAACTAAAATAGAACAACAAAAATAGAAGAAAAAAAATCAGAAACCTTAAATTACTTGAAAAAATTTCAAAAAAACAAAAAGAAAAAGAAAACCAAAGAACTGAGGTATCAAGAACGATGAGGCACAGGCACGTGTCGTCGGGGTCGCGGCAGTCGGCGTCAAGGCCAAGGAGGCGCAACACGCAGCACGAGGACCAGAATGAATGAGAATGTGAGAGGAGACTAGGGTTTAGACTTTGCTAGAACAAATTTATGAATGAGGAGGATTTGACAGATTTATTTGCCGCATAATGAATTGGGCTTGGGCCAACAATAAGCTAAGATGCTAAGTTTGCCTCACAATGAATCATGTACACTAGCACAGATTATACCATAATTTTTTTTAAAAAAAAAACGAATACCGGATAATCTGGTTTTTGAAAACCGTGATACGGATCCGATTCGGTATCCGGTTTTTCGGATTTAAAAAAAATCGAGTAGTGGATCGGAAATCAGATACGGATTTTTATGCCCACCCCTAATTATTACTGTAAAATTTTAAAAATCTTATTTTATTTTTTTTAAATATTTTATAGGGAAATTCCCATTGGTAAAGCAGTTTTGTCAATTCCCAATGGTATGTTTAAGTTTTTTTAATCCCAATGGTATGTCTGTGGCTTAAAAAAAAACCTAAATATATCATTATTAAACAAAACCGTTTAGATTTAACTCCTATAACTAGCTCAAACAACCACGCACTAGTACAAGTCACCACCGTCGGCCCCAAATTGCCACCAACAACCTTCCTTATGCCCCGAAAATTCTTAACTAACTCTCTTTTTCCTCAAATCTATTTATCCTTGTTTTCTCTCTCTACAAACCTTAACGCACAACCACCAATTCCTTCCTCGACCATGCACCCCATTTGGAGTTGTCAGTGATGGCTTGTGGTGATTTGTGGTGGTTATGGTGGTTAAATGTTAATAGTTTTATTTAATAATGATATACTTGGGATTTTATTATAACCACAGACATACAATTGGGATTAAAAAAACCTAAGACATACCACTAGGAATTGGCAAAATCACAGACATACCAATGGGAATTTTCCTATTTTATATTTCACTTATATATTAATATGGTAACAATAATAGCTTCTTTAAGAAAACACTAGTAGTAGTAGTCATAATAATAACAATAAAGTTCCAAAAAATAAGTATAATTATTTTAAGAAATAAAAATATAAATATGTAAATTTGTACGCAACAGTTGTGACACAATCCGCGATTTGGTGAGATTTCTTCATCTTTCCTGTCGAAAAAGGGTAAATGAAATAAAAAAATTAATTGACTCTTATAGCAGTAAGTGATAATTGTTTGATGTTGGACACCATATTGTTGCCTCCTGTGAAGTGTGATATGATGATTTTCATTTGTTTTTAATACTCAACTAGTTATATTCATCATAAATAGAGGAAATTTACTTCTGAAAGGAAAACTCACTTAGAACCTTGTGATTTGTTGCATTTATGGCACATCATAAGATTTATGAGCGTGAATAGACATCAATTGGTAAGAGCATTTGAATCTATGGCCGAAATTTCTCCATTATTGATGTTTTTCCGACATGGAATAAACATAGCGTTTTTCCATATTGTAATGAATGTTGAATGGCTTGATTATTTTTTAAAGAGAAATGGTTTGGGCTGGCTGACGCAACCCTTCAAGTTGATGGTTTGAGCCCGATCCTGGCAGACCTGTTAGATTTCAGCCCAACCCCACCCAACTACTCTTGGAAACACTGAGATATTAAGAAGGTAAGTGTGAAAAGACTTACCAAAGAATTTGGGTTGAAGAAAGGGAGATAAGGGATAAATTAAGATCTTACTTTGATAACCTATTCAATGAAATTCGAGGGCGATCTTAGGAATGTAAATATTACCCATGAAATAGTAAAGCCACACATCCCAACACAGGGATCAGCGACACACTTAAGGGCATTATATAATTACAAAACCCTTCCATGGCCGTTCTCACCATGACACTTTCCATGTTTTTGTCACAAGTATCAATAACCCATCACTCCTTTATATAGAACTTGAACAGTTATGCTTTCTCAAGTTAAGAGATATTCTAGGAAGCTTCATAATGTATTAGGAAACAAATAGTGAAGTCTCAAAATAAACCGAACTATGACACAAAAAAGACCAAATGCAAAAGGATCTTGGCATAACTGCATAAGTGTGCCAAATACCTTAAACTGTCCCCTACCCTACATTCTACTAACTCAGCTTGCATGGATGTGCCCCTTCTTACCATGCCAACTCCAACTCAGCTTCATCAATAACCAATCTATGATGCACCAACCAGACCATATTAGGGTTAAAGTTAAAAAGTATATGACTCAAAGATCATTTCTTCTTCAACGGCATTAAAGAGACAATTAGACAAAAAAAGAGGCAATCGCACTACAATTAGGCCCTGTTCTTGTGGACTTAATATTTGAAGTTTCAGAAATTCAGTATAGCTCAACTCCAGCTAACTGTAGGATTTAGTTTAATTCAATCTAGTTCAATCAGTTCAGATTAATTCAGTCCAAAAGAACATGCCTCAATAATACAAATATTCAGAATTTCATATGAAAAATCTTCTGAAAGTGGGCAATTTATTCCGAAGGCTTTGAAATCAAATCAGTTCCCTTCGATTGCTTGCATTTTCAACTCTAAACAGATGATGCCCTAGAATCCCATATAGACAATTTCATACCTGCAACTCTGCAAGTCCCAAATTTCAGCAAAACCCAACAATCCAAAGTCCATTGCCATTACACAATTTTAAACCCAAATTCGACTCTAATCAAAAAGACAAGCAGTGTACAGCATAAAAATAACGATTTCTCCAATATAAAATCATTAAATCAATAAAATGAGTTTCGAAACATCACATTAATTAAATGCTAATCAAATAAATATTGAAGAATTACCTGACGAGCATGCTCGGAAACCCAATCCATGTCGATTGAGATAGAAGATGAATCAAAAGAAGATTTGGGTTTCGGACTCTTCTTTTTTTCGGCTTTGATAGGATCAATAATAGAACATGGGGGATCTCCAGCATCATTAGCGGGTGTTGGCACTAAATCGTAGATAAACCCACGATCTAATTTCGAACTCAGTTTGCCTATAACTAACCCAACCTACAAAAGGGTGAATAATAAAACTTCAAAATTAAAAATTGATGACCCAGTTTTTAATTTCTGAGAAGATAAGATGTAGCAGCGAACCTGAGCAGGAATTGCAGATTGAGCAAGACGATCTTCCACATATTCAAGTCGGGTTTCCTCTCCCACAACCGACTTCACCATCGTTACTGGAGTGCCGTACGGAATCAGCACGGGTTTTTTTGGCAATGCTAATCTATAATACTCCTCTTTTCCAATTTATTTGCCCCAGTTTGACTTTGGGCACAGTTCGAATGAGAACTTTGACTTTATTTAATTACTAGATTAGTCCCGTGCTATGCACGGTTTTATCAAATAATATCTGATAAATTTAAAATTTTGTTAGACTATAAGTCAATTGAAAACAAATACAGAGTATGTAATATAAACTCATTACTTCAATAAAAAGATTTTAGTATAAATTCTAAATGATTTGAAAATTAACAAAATAAAGAAAATATTATGATATTAAAAATATTATATTGGTCATTAATTGCATATGGAAAATGGAAGAATGGAGTTAATGATATTTAAATTTTCAAAGTATGTTAAATGCTAAGGAAAAGAAAAGAAAAAAATAGAAGATGATGTCATAAACATTTTTGGAGGGAAAATTTTGATTGAGAAATTGACATGTGTACATTTTTAGGTTAGGATGATGTCAGCAACATTCTGCTTTAGTATATATTATAGATACGTAAGAAAAAATATAGTCATGGATTTAGTTAAAGATATTTTATAATTAAAGATATTTTTATTTAAAGTTATGTCTCGGGAGGTGTGAAAAAGTAAATGTAGCTAAGGAAATTGGGACGGAATGAGTATATACTAAAACAAAACATTCTTACATCACTTATTGTTACATGTCAAGCTCTCATAAAAAAATTTCCCTCCAAAATACATAAAGATGTCATTTTTTTCATTAATAATTAATGCTCTAAATTTTGAAAACCAAATAATAAATGTTGCTCTCAAAATTCAAATAAATTATAAATACACCTTTTTCATGAAAAAAAAAATTCTTATTAAAACCAAAAGTGCAATACAATCACTTCATTTTTTGTTTTACTTTTTTGCAATTTATAGCATTTAAAATTTTACCTTGATTAAATTGCAAAAATATTATTGTTTTTCAACGACTATAACATGAAAATTGACTTTAGTTGGTTCCAAAAAATAGTGAAAGTATTGGGTCAGACGGTCTGACCAGACAATCTGGTCAGACAGCTGACCCATACAACCTACTTAGAATAGTGTAAAATTTCGGGATGCTATAACTTTGCGCTCGGGTGTCGGAACGGGGCATATAATATATCGAAATCCGAAGGGAATTTGGCCACCGGAAATCTCCAAACGAGGCCTCTAAAGGCCTCAAAATGCAAAAATACGTATCCAGGTTATATTTTGTCCATGTTCGTTACAAAATGTATCCAGGTTTTACAATATTTGTCCACATTAAAAAATATGTGTCCATGTTTACATGTTTCCAGGTTAACAATATGTATCCAGGTTTGTCCAAGTGTGTTCATATTTGTTCAGATTTGTCCATGTTTGTCTAGACTTTTCCAGGTTTGTGTACATATGTCCAGGTTTGTCCACATTTGTCCAGGTTTGTCAACATTAGTCCAGGTATGTCCAGATTTATCCAGATTTGTCCATGTTTGTCAACATTAGTCCAAGTTTGTCCATATTTGTCCAGGTTTGTCTACATTTGTCCAGGTTTGTCCACATTTGTCCAGGTTTGTCAACATTAGTCCAGGTTTATCCAGGTATGTCCAGATTTATCCAGATTTGTCCATGTTTGTCAACATTAGTCCAGGTTTGTCTATATTTGTCCAGGTTTGTCTACATTTGTCCAGGTTTGTCCACATTAGTCCAGGTTTGTCCAAGTTTGTCCAGTTTTGTTCAGGTTTATCCATGTTAAACAATATGTGTCCAGGTTCAACAATATGTGTCCAGGTTTAACAATATGTGTCTAGGTTTAACAATATGTGTCCAGGTTCAACAATATGTATCCAGGTCCAACATTATGTTATCAGGTTTAACATTATGTCCAAGTTTAACATTCTGAGTCCAGGTTCAATAATATGTGTTCAGGTTCAACCATATGTGTCCAGGTTCAATAATATGCCCAGGTTGACAAATATGTTTCCAGGGTTACAAATTTGTGTCCAGGTTTACAAATATGTGACCAGGTCTACCAATACATGTCCAGGTTTAACAACATGTGTCTAGGTTAAACACATATGAGTCCAGATTCAACCATATGTGTCCAGGTCTAGGTGACTGGTCTGACAGAAACGTTATTGTCAGACCAGTCTGACACAATACCTTCTCATATATATATAAAAATGGTGGCATGGTGCAACGCATTAGACAAAATCAATTTGTTTAATATATGGAGTAATAATGCATTAATAAAAAATAAAATAGAGAAAATTATAAGCCAACTATAGGCATATTGGGGGTATACAGTTCATATAATAGTAATCCGGCCAATTTGGCGCTTTCCAATATTTGATTTATTATTGTCTCAAAATTGATAGAATAAAAAATATTTTAACAAAACCTCATAGCCTACATGACTTTTATGCTATAAATGTTTCTTATGAATTATAACTACAATTTTTTCCTGCAAAAAACTTTTAAAAAAATATTAAATGGATAAGTATAGTAGTTAATTTCAAATTACAAATTTTTTGTTGCAATTTACACGCATTTGAAGGCTTGAAGCTTTACATTAATTAAAATTGTAAACATAAGATTTTTTTCCATGCCTGTAATTTAAAAATTGGTTGACTATTTCGAGTGACTTTTTCTTCGATACTATTTTAATTTGTTGTAAATTGCAATGTTTCCTTAAAAAATATATAAATCGTGCAGCGTACAAGGCTCTATTTTATGGATTAATACTGCATTAATAGAAAATGATGTAGTGAAAATTAGAAAATCTAACTACTTTAATTTGTTTTAAATTGCAATATTTCCTTACAAAATTATATAAATCGTGTAACGCACAGGGCTCCATTTGTTTATGTTATGGATTAATATTTTATTAATAGAAATTGTTGTAGTGAAAATTAGAATCTAAGTCCCGGGAGCCAGGATGCATGCCAGTTTCATCTTGGCTTCTTGGGGTATACAATTTATATAATATCAATTCAATTTAGCTCTTTCGAATGTTTTCATTATTATTATCTCAATAATGATAAAAATTGCAATCCCCCGTATTTTTATACGTTGGAATAGACCCTTTTATTCACATTTTATACAAGTACATGGGTTTTATACACCTAATTAAATATTTTATATGTTTTCTGAATTAAAGCAAATATTAGATTTAATTTTAATTTAATTTTCGTACTATTTTAATTCCGCTGCAAAATTCTGAGTAAGCCAATACGTTTCCACACGTGGCGATAATACTTTAATAATTCTCAATATTTCTTGAAAAATAGTTTTTATAATTTGCTGAGAATTATTCGGGTGTTACAAAAAAATTTAAAATATTCTAACAAAAAACTCTTGGGGCTATTTGTTATTTTGTTAGAATTTAAAAAGATAAATTATAATTTCAATATATTTTTTTAACAAAAAAATAATCATTACATAAAAGAATAGAATAAAGAAAAATTAACAATAAATTATGATACATTTAAATATTAATAAAAAATTACCTATATAAATTAAATTTACTAATTAGTTACTTTGTTAAAACCATGCATCGCACGGGTGCTAACCTAGTATGTTAAGTATAACATAACTACACTAAGTGTGTGCCTGTCTTAAGCCATTCTAACATCATATTAGTTATTTCAGATCACATCATTTAATTTCAACTAGTTTTAACAATAGGTAATGGATGGACCTGGGACCACACAAGTTTATGTGGTCCCTCCAATGTTCAGCACAAAATTATCAAATGTTCACAATAAAATTATCAAATAATCACAACAGAATTATCAAATGTTCACAACAAAATTATCAAATGTTCATCAACATCACACTATCAGATAAATGTTCACAACAAAATTAACAAATGTCCACAATAAAATTATCAAATATTTATCAACATCAAACTATCAAATGTTCACAACAAAATTATGAAATATTCATCAACATCAAACTATCAAATTTTCACAACAAACTTATCACTTGTTCATCAACATCAAACTATTAAATGTTCATAACAAAATTATCATTTGTTCATCAACATCAAACTATCAAATATTCACAAAAAAATATCAAATGTTCACAACAAAATTATCAAATGTTCACAACAAACTATTAAATTTTTACAACAAAACTATCAAATGTTCACAACAAAAGTATCAAATATTCACAACAAAATTACCAAATATTCACAACGCCATTTAGACCGAGATCATGCAACTGCATGGTCTCGAGTCCATACAATAATTTGCATAGTTTTAATCTCATGTGATGCACATATTTTTATTTTTCGCAAAAAATAATTACAGATATTTGTATTTATATATTATTCCTCGTTAACACTATCTAACCACTATTCGTAACGAGTCTTTTTCTAAAGGCTTTTGTTTGGGGCCATCAAATTCCACTTCTCGATGCCTCTTATTCCCAACCACAGTAAGGGCTTTTGGGCCCACATCATAGTCACTATACTCTTCAGCCTTAGCTTTGCCCCCCCCCCCTCCAAACTCGGGGCATCAATAATAAGACATTGTTTGAACTTTGAACAACAATTTCGACATGTCCTTCATTAAATTCATTATTAACTCCACCCATCTTTTCCTCACTTACAAATTTGTTTCTTCCACTAGAGTAGTGTTTTTTTTTTCTAGATTCACCCGTTAAAATAGGATTACCATATTTGATATCCAACCCAAATTAATTAGTGTCCCTCCAAAGGGTGAACTAGCAGAATCGTTTCAGACTCAAGGGGCACACTCGTTACTCTTAATCTTGTAACTTCATCATTGCTGATTTACGGATCTAGTGATTGATTGTTACTTGTTTATTGTTAATTACTTCACCATTATTGATTTATTTTTTCTGACTTACTAAGCATTGAGTTCCATTTTGTTTTCATTGTTATTTAGTTATTACTTAATTTGTTTTATTTATGAACCCTATAAATTGATAATTTAGTTTTAATTGAATTGTGACCTACAAGTTAAGATTTTTTTTTCTTGTTTGTTTGATTAAATTGATTATTTATTCGCTTAGTTACTTGATTTGATATTGTTAGATATTACATTTAAAAATTTCGTTTGGTTAATTGGTTTAGTTGTTAACTTGTTGTTTTGTTAATTGTTATTAAGAAGGACGCGATTCTCCAAATTTCTAATGAAATAATTATTGATCGCTTTAAAAATATGAAGACTCTAAGGGTGAATGTGTAATTTTCAATTGAACAATTGTAAGACTTTTAACATTGAATTTGATATTGTAAACTTTAGGAATGAGAATGTGTAAGAATAGAAAGGTAAAACCTTAGATTTAGGTAGTTATTTATTTTGAAAAAAAAGGGAATGAAGCCACTACAGACAAGAGTTGTTCAAAATGATCCGATACGAGCGACTCGATTCGAAAAAATCGGATAATTTTTATGTAAAAAAATAGATATTTCGGATCAGATATTGATCGGAAAAATTGATGTTTAGGATATCTGAAATATCCGAAATTTTTAGTATTTCGGATCGGATATCCGGATATTTTGGATTGAAACTAGCGTATTCGGATATTTGGATCAGATATCTGAATTTTTGTCGGATAATTCGGATCGGTAACTAGCCTTTTCAAGTGTTTCAGATCGAATATTCGGATTTTCATGTCAGAAATAATCCATAAAAAAATTATTAAAAAAAAGGGGAAAAACATGGATCAGATCTTTCGGATATCTGGATTTTTCGGATCAAGTCGAGATTTTGCCGAACAACCCGAAATACAACCGACATACCTTCATACTACACGACCGTAACCTAACCTGACCCCACAACCAAAAAAGTCACCACAAACACCGGCACGCCTCCTAGGGAGGAGAAGGGCGGTGAATGGGTGCAAGAGGGCTACTTGGTCTTAGGTTGGCAGAGGTTAGGGTTAGGGTTAAGAATTTAGGATTGGGTGGAAGAGGTTAGGAATATAGTATGGTAGAGATGTGGTATTAGGGAAAGAGAATGAAAAAAATAGGAGGGATGAGGGTTTAGAGGTAGAGCACTTTGGGGGAATGGGGAGAAAAAAAGGAATAAGAAAAAATGCCAAACAAATAATATGAAAGGGAATAAGGGTGGTTGATTTCATTTTCCTTCAATGAAAACCCCCTAACAAACGGCCCCTAGGTATTGTTGCTCACTTGCTCTTATTTTTTCATTATTTAGTTTTTTTAAAAATCATCTGAACGACGATTTGTTTATCCAAACAACATGCCATTCATATTTTGTACCTAATTTCAAAACCCTAAGTCCACCGCTGAAGCCATATATTAATTTTTGTGAAAGTATTGGTTCAGACCGTCTGACCATATTTGGTCAGACGACTGACCCTGTAGGGTAATTGTAACGACTCGACTTTTCTAGGCTATCGATTTACGAAGGAAATCGACATATGGATCATTACCAACATAAAACTTAACAATATTATTATAATTAAAGTCTAAAATTCCTTTTATGACTTAAATACTGAAATAATAATCCCAATTGTGAATAAATAAATACCAAATTACATAATTAAATGAAGTCTTTCCCAACAGGCTGGGAACAACTAACTAGTAACAAAAGAAAATACTCAAAGCAAACTACGGTTGCTCTAAACAACTCTGAAACACACAGCCCTAGCCTACGTATGCCCATTCTAAGCCTCAGCATCATCATCCACCGTCAGTGGCGAGTAACTAGGCTGTCCCGCTTAAATGAGCGACCGCTAACCATATAATAGCATAGAATCAACCAAGAAAATCATGCAAAAACACACGGAAATATGTACAAAAACATACGAAATACGTATAAAAATACGTAGGAAATACGTAGAAAATACGTGTACAAATACGTATAAAATACCTGCAAAATACGGTTAGAAATACATACAATATACGTATAAAATACGAGTACAATACGTATAAAATACCTGCAGAATACGGTTATAAATACATACAAAATACATATACAATACAGATACAAATACGTACAACGTACGAATACAAATACGTGCAACATACATATACTCAGAAAAACACTAATAAAATACAGACTTACCAGATGTATGCAACGGAAGACTTAATATTACATAAATAATACATATATACACGACAATACACATATACACATAACCTTCCCATGAATTACTTATTTATCATATTTTACCCTTAAACCCTCTTTTAACCTTCTTAGCGGACCGATCATAATGCTCGTTGTGGATCCCGTGTGCACCACAACTTTCCTAAAACATGCCGGGGTGAACTCGTGTATTCAACCCGTAGCCCTCCTTTGCAAGAACTAAGCCTAAGCTATGGCCATAACCCCTAAATAGCAGCTCGTGTACTACTACTTAGACGACTACATATCTTAAGATCCAGAACTGCCCAGAGACCGCAGTAGGGCAGTGGCTTCGACTTAACCCGACCTGATGACTCGTGTATCACCAAATGGGCGTCCTTACGTATCTTGTCTTTTCTAAAGGCCATCGTGAGACCACTAATTAACAAGCAATATCTTGTCCTTACATATTGTTATTTTCCTTCATATTGCAACTTATCTTCTTTAATTCCTTTAATTATATTAATTCCTAAAACACTTCTAATATTATAATAAGTCAAAAATTAAACTAAAATTGACCACTACATAATTAGTCCACTCGACATTTTCATAAAATAACAATAATTAAATTAAATTCATTAAATAATCATATAACAATTAAATCAAAATCATTTAAATTACAATAAACCATGTAAATCAATAATTATCATCAAAATTACATAAAACATGATAAAAATCCTACTTTTTTCATATTTTTGTTCCACTCGAAAATTTCATGTGGAAATACCGAAAATTTACACAATTAATTCAATAAATATAATTATCAATAATTAATCATATAAACTTAATTACAATCAAATAAATCATGCTTTGAACATTAAATCATACAACATGAATCAAAACAAGATCAAAATCAGTCCTTTTTACAACATAAATCACACGGCTTTCTTGAACCAACAACAATAACAAGATTAATTTCAAGAATTCATAATAACATGATATAATTAAAGATTAAATTCAAGATTACATATTAATTCAAGATTAATCAAGATTAATCATAAAAATTAGATTTTTATATCCCTTTTTACACCTATGTCACTCGACATTTTGGATTAAGATACTAAAAATAATAATTTTAATTCAAGACCTTAATTAATCATTTAACTAATCATATTCATCAATTTAATTCAAGAAAACATCATCAAAATTCCTATATATCACTCGAAAAATTTCAAGGTCAAGATTAATAATTATCATGCAATTATTCAACATAAACATATAATTAAATAAATATTTTCATGCATAGAATTAATTAAAACATTAAAGATTCATAAAGATTTCATAATAAAATCAAGAAAATAACATGTACATAAACTTCATGGGGTTCGAACTTTAGCCCTAAAATATGATACTAATTCTTTTAATTTTTCCTAGTTTTAATCCTAATTAATTATATAGAAAACTATACCAGATTCAAGGGGGTTAGTCTAGTTACCTGAAATCGCAAGAAAATCCAAGAAAATTACCCCTTTGGAACAAGAATACCACACGGCTAGGCTAGGAGAGAACTTTAGGGTTTTTGAGTATTTTTGAAATTAGGCAAAGGTTGTAACATGTAATGTTCCTAATTAAATAAAAACAAACAAGGGGAAGCTGCCGTGAGGATGGGAGAAAGAATAGGGAAGTGAGTACTTCTAGGAAGACTTAGTATAGTGGTTAGTCATAGGTTTACTAATTCAAAAGGTTTAAAAATAAATATTATTAATTAAATAAATGCAAAATTACTTAATTAATAATAAATTAAAAATAAAAATAATTTGGCCATTACAAGAGGGAGGGTCGGCCAAGAGGGACCATTGGGTTATGGGACCCGGTTCCCGGATAAGATCGACAAAATAAAATAAAGGAGTCCAAATATTCGGGCCTTTTAGACTTAGAATATTAAAATAATATAAATAAACCGCGAAATTTTCTGGCCCTAAATTTCGGGTTATTACAGCAATGATCGATCCATTTTGGACCCATTTTCCGGCTTCGTTTCACTTGTCTTTCGGGCCTTTTAGATTTTATTTCTTTGGTTTTTAGTCTTTTAGTATAGAATTAGCTTATTTCATGGTTTCCTTCAATAATGTTGTGTTTTATATGTTTTCTTGAATAATTGGGCTAAATTTGGAAGCATTTCAAGTGCTCTTGCATATATAGGCTGATTCAAAGATTCATATTTTTTTTTTCTATAACTCTTTTTCAGGTGATTCCACTTGGATAAGATTCCTTATTCCAAGAGCTTTAATTTGATATATTATATGCTCAATTACGCTAAGAAACGAAGGAGATATGAACATTTGAAGACCGAGTGCACAGATCTGCACGACCGTGCAGCTTCCCTTCCTTTGAGCACGATCGTGCAGCTTATTATTGCACGATCGTGCAACCACTCGTGCAGAGGTTAGAGTGGCCCTTTTGGAGTGCACGATCGTGCAGTTGAACATTGCACGATCGTGCAACAAGACCTTCGTTTCGCCACGATCGTGCAAGGTTCAACTGCACGATCGTGCACGACCTGCAGCACGTGAAATTTTCTGTTTTTGGCCGTGAATTTTAGGGAACTTTTAGAGATTAGTTTGGGGAGGTTTTTAGCTATGTTTTTAGACACTAAGTTTCAGATTTTAAATAGAATTAGATTGTACTCTAGCTGCTCAATAGTAGAAAAAACACACTATCAAATTTCTAGGTTTTCCAATATTCAAGTAGAATAAGATTTTGTTCTTCAAGTTCTTTGATTCACCATTGTTACTCAAGATTTCATAAGTTTCCATTAAAGTTCCAATCCAGGTTTTGTTTTTGTTTTCATTGTTGTTTAGATTGTAATTCTCTAATTCTTGTTGTCATTTTAGTTTCAATAGAATTAGTTCTTTGTTCTAGGATAGATTTAATTGAATTTCATGATTTTTGCTTTAATGGCTTCCATTAGTGAGTAGTTTCTTTTCTAGGGATTGGATGACTTGATGTTATTGATTTTGGGGGTTTATCATTGGATTAGTTGTGTTTGAATAATCTTGATTGTATTTCCTCTAGAATTCTTGAACTTAAGCATGAAACCTTGGTGAAGTGCTCATGTTGAGTTTGGTGATTATTGATGTCTTTGATAATTGCTTTCAAGATTTCCATGAGAATTTCTTAATTGCTAGAGATAGTAATTAGGATTGTGAATTGATAAAAGTAATTTGACGAACTCGATTTTGGGTTTTGCTAACTTGACTAATCGAGAGAGGTTAATTTAGCCAATCCTAGAATTTCCTATCGCCTAATCGAGAGAGGGTGTTGGGATTGAGTCCGTTAATACTTTTTGAATATTCACTTTGCAATTGAGATAATCGAACATGAGTTAATTCAATGATTATAATTTCCTCCGATTGAAATAACATTAGGAAGTCTAATCTTTAGAGCTTTAATCTTTTGATATTCAATTTACATTGTATTCCAATTCTTTTCGCTTAGTTTCAATTCTTTTGCTGTAGATTAGATTTAATTCCATATTTCACTCAACAAATAAAAAGACCCTTGGATCATTCTTAATCACGACTAAATCCGCATTAGTTCCTCGTGGATCGATCCTAACTCTGCTAATACTACGTGTTAGTTGTTAGGTTTATAAATTGTATATTTGATAGCCGTCTAGGGCCGTGACACCCTAAGAGCCGATCGGCAAATTGGTATCCTCATCACATCCCAAATCCATCACTAATTCTTCCCACCCAAATTGACGCTATCAACGAAAGCAACAACAATGGTGACAACAATAAATCAAATGTTGGGAGAATAAAGATTGATTTCATAAATAGGTAAATTATTTTAACTTTCAACACAGAAAATTATACAAACAATATCTTCATCCACCCCTCAAAAAAGAAATCGGCATCTAAATGTCAAATTGGTGATTATCAATTGTATGGTGGCGGTTCTTCTTGAGATGGGTGGGAAGGTTCGGTCCTGAAGGAACTGGCATTAATCCCCGATGAGGAGCAGCAACAGGAGATGAATAGATCCTTTGATGTACATTTAGATACAAAAACGCATCAAAATGTATGTATGTATAATACAAACATTGTCACATCTCTCTTCTAATTTTTGCAAATCAATGAGTGTAGTTAAGACCTTATGTGAAGAAGATAAGGTCATAAGGATGTGAAGAAGATTGAAGAATTTGTATCGCATGGAGAAGAAGTTGTGTTCACTGTCCAGGTTTTGTCTCTTTTTTGTCCAGGTTTATTTTCCTTTTTTGTCTATGTTTTCTTTTCTTTTTTTTCCATTTTTTTTACTTTTTTTTCAGGCCTTCTTTTATTTTATCCAGGTTCTCATAAATGATAAATTCGTTTTATCTAGTTGAATTAGAATTTTATCTAGGTTAATCAGTTTTTTTCCCAGGACAATTTTTTTTTCAGGTGCAACTTTATTTTTTCTAGGTCCAACCTTATATTCTTTAGGTCAACCTTATTTTTACCAGATGAACCTTATGTTTTCAGGTCAAATTTTTTGCTATCGCATAACTCTGTTTGACAATATGTATTTGGTCAGACTTGTCTGACCCAATACATTCTCTTAATTTTTTTAATGATTAATTAATTAATTAATGCTAATTATGTTAGTTAACGGAATGTTCCGTTAATTAACGGATTTTTTGTTTCATAATATCACATTAGAAAAATGAGTAAGAATACAATAGTACCAATGAGATTTTAAAAAAACTTGATAGTACCAATGAGATTTTGCAAAATCACGGTTAGTACCAATAGAAATTTCTCTCGTATAAAAGCGAATTCAAATGAAATGTCGAAGAGAAATCAAAGATAAGAAAATTAAAATTTTATGAAAATGAGCATTTTACCTCTTTTTGGCAGCAACAAAGGTTACATTGAACGATAAAATTGATAATCACACAAAAAGAATAAACACAGAAGAAACTAACATGGGTTACAAGCAGCGATGGCAACAAACCAAATCTGGACCGAATCCTGATGGATCCAGATCCATTTTTTTCAACTTAAATACAGATCTGATTAATCCATGAAATGAGGATCCAAATGACAAGAACTAAACAAATCCTCTTGTAATTTAATCTATATTATACCTATTTAAGGAAGTAATTAAAACTTTTGATGCATTAAAATTGTTATTTCATGTCACATAAATCATATCCGAGTATCTGACAGTATCATTCAATACAAATACACAATTAATATGCAAACTAAAACTCACTTAGGCTTACAAAATGACTATAAGTCCGTTCAATTATATAATTAACTTTGACTAAACGTTGCATTCAAAAACAAAAACAAAAAAACAATCATTTTTTGTCTTCAATCTAAGTATCCCCTTTCATGTGGATTTTTTTTTTAAAAAAAAAAATAAAAAACGAATATGCAGATCTAGATACGAATTTATACACAAGATCCATATCCAAATACATTTTTCCCAAGAGATCCTTATCCAACCCAGATCCATGTGGGTCTAAAATATCAAAATTTTGATCCTAAAAACGAATCTGAGGCGGATCTAAGATTCGCTGCCAAATGTAATTACTATTTGTAGAGAATCTAAAAATATGAATATTGGTGTTTTTATTTTATATTTAGAATTGTATTTTTTGTAATATATACTTCTTCTGCTCCATAATTCTTACAACATTTGTAATTTCACGTTTCCAATGCATAATTTATAGTTTAATACCTTTAGTTATATATTATCAAAAATTATAAAAAATAGATTTTAATAAATTACACATTGAGACAAATCTAATGAGATCCCACATGACTATATTTTTTACACGTATAAAGCACAAAAACTAGTTGTGTAAGTGATCGTGAATAGTGACAAATTGCAAACATTGCAAGAATTATGAGGCGGAGGAAGTATATATATTTGAAAATATTAAAAAAAAAAAGTCATTTTCTCTTTCCTCACATGATTTGCTGGAGTCTTAAAAGAGATTCACAATTGTTGTTGAAAATTTACAAGGTATGCGGCCACACAGTATGATTTATGTGTTGCGGGTTGTACAGGAAACCAGGTGCTATACATTAAAAATATTCAAGTGAGGAAAGATGGGAGAGTTTAATAAAGTAATTACTAATTAGAGCAGAAAGGAGATAGAATTGACCAATTTTTTTGGCACATGTAGGGGAAAATAATAACAGATTTGGGCTTTCCCCCAAAATAAATTTTTTTTTTTCACTAATTTCATTTCTAAAGCTTTACTCGGGATAGAATTTGAACCAACTATAATCATAAAAGTGTTGGACTACTTAACTTGGGGGGTGGGGGGTGGAATTCATACAGATGTGGTTTGGAACGTACATAAATGGCTTCCAAACTGTGATATCACGTCAACCAGACCTCCATACCCAGCAACAGCTGCAACCTGAATGAATTGGTACTATGTTAGCTCCATATACAGACCATTTATAATTTACCCCACGACACTAGAAGATTTGCCTCTAAAATGCATTCTGCAACCTTAGAAGTTAGAACCCAACTACCCAAGATACAAAATTCTCTGTAAATGAAACAATGGCATAATACAATATACATGAAACTATGAAAGATGGAGAGTATCACTAAACACTTAATTATATGTAGTTGCTCATAAAGCAAAATAACAAAAGGCTTCAAGAGAATATTATTAGCCCCTAGATATCAAAATCATTAATGCGAACTATAGTTTGTAAATTCTATACAGAAAATAATCCTTCACGCTTGAAAGACATTAATCCATTAGAAGAGACTATGAAACCATCACCTATGGCTTTCAAGAGTGAAATGATGGATGATAAAGAGTATTCAACATATCTACTTCAAATGTAGGGAAACAGTGACAACTCAACGGAGTTTTAACCCAAATTAGGCTTTACCTCGGGTTCGAAATCTCATCCGAACGACCAAACATATTGTTGGAAAATTTGAGGGCTAATAACTCTAGTACTAAGCTAACGAGTTGGTGCCCCATAGGCTAGTATCGGGGTTAACATTTGGAGTAATTATCTTATCAAACTTCATAAAAAAAAATTCAATGTGAAGGGAGTAGTGAAGGGAAATAATTAAAAGAAAATCAAGAATCTGCACTTTAACTTGTAACACAATCTTTTAGCAACAAAAGGTTCATTTGAACTGTGGTGATGAATGACTTTATATTTCTTTAAGGGACAGGAGGAGCAGTAAAATGAGCAGAGAAGAAGCTGAATGTGATGGGAATCATAAGCTCACATAAAATTTCCACCAGCTCGGAGTTGAAAACAAGCAGCAATAAGCCTTCAGCATGGCATGTTTTGCAGGAATGTTATAGAACAATCTGTTCTTTACCAACCTTTTTATTAAGAATTGACCTTTAGTTCCCAAAACTAAAACATTCATCAGATGCATCACCAATTGACAAGTTCCATCAAAGAAATGTTCAAGTGGGGCCCACTAATGACTTCTTCCCCTTATAGCTTCTCTCAAATGACTTTCCTATATTAGCTTCTAACAACATTTCCTCCAATCTATAATGCCAAAATTAAAAAAAATTAAAAAATAAAAACAACAGAAATCAAATGGCTAGGATTTCAAAGGTCAATTCTAATGCTATAAACCAAGGATTTCATAGCAATAAAGAACATATGAAATCTGTTTTTGCTTTGTTTTAAATCTAGGGTTCGTCATCAAACTTGGTGTTAGCATTAAGAAAGCTAATTCTTGATTATCCCCAACTCAAAGTTTCCAAAAATAAACAAACAAAATGATGGTACAATAAAAATAATGTTAATAAAAGGTGATATAAAAATATCCTTCTAAAAATGGCAACAACAAAAAAGATTGATGGAACTTACACCAGACTGATCTAAGGAGACTGAAAATGCCGATTCAGGAGCACATCTTATTTGAGATAGAAGTTTGCCATTCATGTCCATTCGACTAAGCATTGGTGAAGCTCCAACCGCTAGAATCTGAAAAATTGTCATAAATATTACAAACAAAAACTCAAACAAAAACACTAATTATCTACAATAATAGCTAAAAGTAAATTGAACGACTGCTGAATGATCCCTATAGCAGTACCAAATTGTAAAGGAATATCTTGGTTGATACACAACACCTTGATAGAAGCAGCAGTAGATAATGTTATCCAAGATCCAGCTCTTATTGCACAAATATTTATATGGAGGGCAGGAAACTCACAGACAGAGCAAACAACGCAACAGTATATGCACCTAAATAGCAAACTGTAAACCTGTTCAACTAGTAAAGATATAGAAGAGAAAAAAACAGAAATAAGAAGCTAATGAAATGAAAAGGAGCTGGTGTCTACTGTCAAAGATACTAAAGTCTTAGGAAGTGATAACCAAGAACGGGGATCAAATCCATCAACACCAATTACTCTAATGGCTACTTATGCACCACAGAATAAAGAGACGAAGCAGCTTTTTATATGAATGATATCCCCTTCCTAGGATTAGATCGTAAAAGTTGACACGACCCACCAGCCCCAACACGAAACCGACTCGTTATTAGTGGGTTTAGGTTGAGGAGTTTGACCCGTTTAAAGTATATGGGTTGATACGACATTGCATGTTTATTAATTGGGTCGGGTTGGCAGTGGTGAACACAGCCAGGGAGGAGATGGCGACAGACACCCTCCCAAATTCAAAAGAAAAGAAGTATAAAAAAAACCGTGAACATGAAAAAGGGAGACAACAAAACATAAGCGGTAAGCACCAGAGTGAAAGAGAGCAGTGACTCTCCGCCGAAGCAGAAGAGGCCAACACCAATGTGTGACGCAAGGAAGGAAGTCGACGCATGATTGAGCTCTGGCGGACGGCACAACACCTATCAGACAAGCGGAAGCAGTGAGCAGGCAGCAACGAAGTTTGTTCAAAGCCTAAAAATTTCAGTGAGTTAATTCTAACTCTCTAAGTCTTAATCCCTAAATTAAATATTCTATGTTCTAGTTATAAATTTCATAATTGAAGATCTGGAGTATGGATTGAATAGTTAATTTTTGGATATTTTGGTTTATGTACCTCTGATGGTACCTACACTTTTCCTTGTGTAATCAAGGTTAGCTCAGCACCCACTGATGCAGAATTCGGTAATGAATGCATGGTGTAGTTTTTAAAAAGAGGAATGGAAGAAATATTTTTGTACAGACTGCTTTTATTGACTTTTAAGCAAAAACAAGGCGTATGGATATTGCACATTTGGTGTTCGACAAAATGATTTAATGGGGTGTGGTTTCTTGGCACGCTTTGATCTCTGAATTTTCTTTTAATGGTCTTGATTATGAGGCAGTTTGATTTGTTTGAATAGTTAGGTTATAGATAACGTTTCATGTTTAATTGGTCTGTAATCTTTCTTTTCAGTAATTAAGTTTGCAAGACTTTAAGCATTTTCGAATTTAGGATGTAAAATTAAGTATTAAACAATTTATGCATTGTAGTAACTTTTTTTTTTGTGGCTTGCTAAATGTCGCCCCACTTTTACTTAATATCACCTCAATTTATAAGTGAAATGACGATAAAACCCTTCACTTAAAACAATACCACAACAACCCATTGACATGAACAACGGCACCGGACATCACGCCACCAGACCATGTCAACCACTAAGACTATCATCACCACCATGTCGGTGATCCAAACAAAGAAAAATAAAAAATTAAGGGGCATCCAACGTAGACTGCCCAGCAATGGTTCGTGGTGCTCAAGATTGTGGCCCTGTGACCCGTGTTCGGTTGTCGTTGTCAACGTAATCGGGGTGGCTGTGGTATTGTTTTAAGTCAAGGGCATTATTGTCATTTCACTTCTAAATTGGGGCCATATTAAGAAAAAGTGGTGAGAGATTTAACAACTCCCTTTTTTTAAATATGTGTATACAAAAGTCATTAAACAATTTATGCTGAGACATTTATATCTTGTCCCTCAGCTTTAAAATCATGGGTCCGCCACTGCAGGTTAGAATGAAGGGGTTAAACCGTTTAAGTAAACGGGCTAACACGACATGACACGATTATAACAAATTGTCAACTTAGTATACAAAAGTTAATACAAACTGCCAATCGGACATGAAATCGACCCATTATTAGCAGGTTTGGGTTGAGAAGTTTTGACTAGTTTGAATAGTTAGGTCGACACTATAAAACCCATTTATTTATGGGGTTTGGGTTAATGAGAAACAGGCTTGATACAAGCACGACCCAAGTCGACCCAATTGCCATATCTACTAAGGATGAGTAATCAATGCCTAAGAAAAAAATAATATACTAGTAATAGAAATTGAAAAACTTCGGACTCTAAAATCTATCAAGAAATAAATGATATTAATTAATCGGGTTAACCATCTAAAATTAGAGGTTGAAGTATCCTGCAACCCAAAGATTCAAGTACTACTAAAAATCCACGTTTTTATCACACCTTAACCCTATTTCCAATATAAAAATAAAAACATTCAAAAATTCAAACAAATTAACATTAGATTTGAATTGCAAGCTTTAATGAAAAGGGCTAGGATTTATTGGCTAGAGATGGTAATTCTTCAAAAAAAAAAAAAACGCTGCTTTTAAGGAGGGGAATTCATGGAATAAAATTGACATGTTCCTCCGGAGTTTTATTCACTCACCCGAATTTTCATCAATATCAAAAAATTAATAGGATGAAAGAGAAAGCGATAAATGCTAGTGGTGCAAAAAAGAGAGGGAATGGAAGAGAGAAAAAAATGAAATTTTGCTAAAGTTACTCAAAATAAGAGTGTCTGGAAAGGGATTTGGGAACCATAAATTAATAAAATAATGTGTAGAATAAAACTAGACTATATTTAGGTAAGGTATGAATTGAGCAAATTATTAAAAATAAAATTAAAAAAAAAAACTCAAAAAGGAAAGTAATCAGATTAAAAAAAACACAGAGGGAGTACATCTAAAGGAACAAACTGGCTATATCTGAAGTGATGGTAAAAAAAACCACCACATAGGCCCTGGACTTAATTTCAGAGAAGTTCAGTTTAGATGCATTCAATTCAATATAGTCATGTTTGCAATGGATAACCAGAAAAAACTGCTCATAATAACGGAGGGGTAATCAGTCAGGTACTCAGGTTCCATTGGCAATGATTGATTTTCATCATAACTGGTAAAGTACCCAACCAATAACCAAAAAAAAAACATACATACATTGTTGTCATCAAATACTACATCTTGGCAGGTTGTAGGAGTACAGATCCGTGAAATTTGTTCTGAAGCAAGAAGATTCCACACAGATAAACTCTGTCCACATCCAAAAGCCTGCAAAAGCAAAACTTCAGTATGCTTTATGCAAGGAAAGCATCTTATAGAGGCATACACATGCAGTCTTTGAGACAAGAGCACCATATCAATAAACTGATACCGGCCATAGAGCATACATTTAGTTACTTGGACTGCAAATTTCACTTTTACAAAAATAGATAATCATTTGTTTAGAGACACAACTGAGAGATGATTTATTATTATCAATAGTAAAAAGAGAGTAAGGGATAGCTTAGGTGGTTAGAGCTTTCCTCCCGATTTCAGGAGATCCTGAGATCGATTCTCATCCCTACCATTGTGGCTCTTTAAACACCAAAAAAATAAAATATTAATAGTAAAAAAAAGTCTTATATGATAACCATTAACAGGATAAGCACAAATGTTTGAAATAGAACTAGAAATACTAATGCTGCATTCTAATTGACCCTCATTGAAATATCAAGAAATGTCAAGGTGCTGAAGCACTAAGCCATCAGACATTATATGGTTAGACCAACATAAATTATTCATTATTGGAATCAATATTCAATTAGACAGTTTACTAGTGTCAAAAATTACAATAGCAATTATAAAATCCATGAAGAAAAGTACAAAACTATGAGAACCGATCACCTATATAACTATATTTTTGTTCTGCCAAAAAAGTGATAAACATCTAAATGATCTAATACTTGCATCATAGCAACAAATATTCCACAAAACAAGGAATCTGCTAAATATCGCAAAGTGAACTTAGTATTTCTTGATTTTCGAGCAATCAAGGACTCCCAAAAGCTGCTGTTGTATTTTTATTAATTTCTCCACAGTCCATACCTAATTACAACCTAATAACCTATATTTAAAGACAGCAAAACCAGTACAAGGCCCACAAGCTCCTACAATTATTAAAAGACTATTCTACCCTTACTAACAAAATAACAACAAAATATACAAAATGCCATTATAACCCACTAAGGTACATAGCAATACCCCCCTCCCAAACAACCACCTTGCCCTCAAGGTGGGGAATAATTGAGTTCGACTCCAGATTCCTTCGCCAATGTTTCATCGCCATCCGCTCCTTCCTCATGAGCCACCAACACACTCAGTTCCTTCCGGCTGCACCTATGGCCGATAGACCATTTTCTGTCACATCGGAAGCATAGACCCTTTTCACGTTTCTCCTGGAGTTCTTGGTCACTCAACTTCTGTATCCCTGGTGGTTGCTGTGGTGAGGTTACTGTGCTGAAGATGAGTTTGTGGGGTGGTTATGTGCAAATGGGGGCCGTGGATTGAATAAAGGGGAAGAGGTGTAATAGGAGTTGGCTGACTTAGGGGAAGTAGATGGGGATTTTTGTGGGTTGATAGATGGTGTGGGCTGAATCTTAGGAGAATCAAAAGAAAAAATGGGCTTAGATGAGACCGGCCCAAATGAAGACTTGGGGTCCCCTCTTTTTGTATGGCTGTCCAAAGTTTTGGTTTCAATTCTAAGGGCTAATTCCATGGCTTGTTCAAAAGAGGTAGGTTGCAAAACCCTAATTTCATTCTTGATTCCCTCTTTTAACCCATTCACAAATTAGCCCTTGGCTACTTCCTCAGAAATTCCTTCTAATGGTTCCATGAGTTCTATGAATCGCCGCCGATACTCCACCACCCCTTCCAGTTGTCGGTGGTCCAGCCACTGTTCGTACAAGGAGCACGTGGTGGCGCGGAACTGCCGGAGGAGCAGCCCCTTCAATTCCTCCCATTGGTAATTGGACGACGCCGGTGCTCCCATTGGTATCAAAGTAACGCATCCCCATCAAGAGCCACCACCGCCGCTTCCATTATCTCCTCCTCCGAGAGGCGGTAGAAGTAGAAGAATCTTTCCACTCGCAAGAACCACCCATCGGGGTTGTTCCCATGATCCCATCAGAGAGGTATGTCCAACCTCTTAAATCGCCACCCTCCTCCAATCGCAAAGCTCCGACCACCGTCGCCTGGTGGGCCCAGTTCACCCACCTTTTTTTGTACCCTTCTCCTGATATCTTCTTGGAAGCGATCTTGATATGCCCTTATTTCTTTAATTCGAGCCTCCAATTCGCCATGCTTCTTTTGTTTTCTTCCTCCATTATATCGGATGTAATCTTGCTTTCCGTTCGAAGAACCCCAAGTGCCTTCTCCAGACTCGCGAAAATCTGGCCGGCCACCACTTGTTGCAGTGACGTGACGGCCTTCTCCACAACGCCCTTAATTTCCTTAGTTAAGGCTTCTCGTAATCCTATCAGGTTGCCTCCAATTGATATGGCTGTTGAGAGTGCATTGTAGCCACCATCGCCACCACGAGGACCGTCGCTCTAATACCAACTGCTAAGAATCGCAAAGTGAAATTAGTGTGTCTTGATTTTCGAGTAATCAAGGATTCCCAAAAGCCACTTTGTATCTTTATTAATTTCTACACACCTTATTACAACCTAACAACCTATATTTAAAGACAGCAAAACCAGTACAAAGACCCACAAGCTCCTACAATTATTAAAATACTATTCTACCCTTACTAACAAAATAACAACAAAATATCAAAAATGCCATTATAACCCACTCTAGTAGAATCTAAAGATAGCTTCACCAGGCCAGGAGAAACTGATGAAGAAACCACCACTGCAAGTAAAAAATTTATAGCACAGTACCACGAACTCACTTCAGGCATAAATGCAACTCATGTTGCTAAAAATATGAATTGTAAAATTCAGATAATAGATACAATCACCAGAAAGCATGGCATTCCCAACATTACCAGCCAACTCTCACTCGCATCAAGAGCAATGCAACTAACACTGGAAAGTTCCTTTAGACTCTTATTCCTATCTGGAGATATCAACTGAGCACACTTTCCACTTCGGCAGTCTAAAAGAGACAAAGAAGCAACAGTTAGTACAATCTTATTTGGCAAAGTCTAGTATAAATCTGATGCACACTAATATTATTGTACAACAACTTAAAACACGTGGAAAAATAAAAGGAAAGTTCATTCTTTCTTAAATATTTTTTCTCCTCTTCCATTTTGTCAACCTTCCTTCTTCTCATCTCTCTCTTTTCTCTTACCTCTTTCCCCCCATGTTTTCAAACTTCTTCTCCTCTTTCATTTAGTCATTCTTTTCCTTGAATTTTCTTCTTTTTTCCAATATTAAATCAATACAGTTTTCCTTATTTTTTTTCATTTTCGATTTCATTTGTAAGGGTATTACTAAATCAATACACTCCAGTTATTTACTGTTTTAATGTCAATTTTTGTGGTTAATTTTTTATTGGAGTAGAATTCGTGCTTATCAATTTGATTTTCGGATTAATGATACTGAATGTTACTATTTTGCGCTTTAATTTTTGTCAAGAGAATATTTCTACTCTTGAGTTGCAGTGGATATTATCAATGCAGTGAGTCTTATTTTTGATATGGTGTTTTTTAGTGTTATAATGACCTTTTTTTTTGACATCGTGACTATAATAGTGGTTATTATATAAAAAGCAAAAGGGTCACTGTATCAACATAATAGTAACTATATAATGCAAAAAAGCCACTACAACTAAACTATAAAGGTCATTATATCAAGAAAAAAGATCACTATACATCAAGAAAAAAGATCACAACATCAGAAGAACAAAAAACATATCTGTTCACACGTGGGACAGTCTCGGTGCACATTAATCTTATTGTGCACCAGATGCACCCAAGTTCTTCTCATCTTATTTTTCAAAGTAATAAAAAAGAGATAGCAAGAACATTTCAGTCACGAAAAGGGGAAAAGTTAAGTAGTTGAGCATCTTCCAGCACGAGTAACGAATTGCCATCATACCCCAGATTCTTGCTGTACCATCCTCCGAACCAGTTATGATCTGAAACCCAAACAGCAGTGGTGAGTTTAAGGTTTCATATTGATGCAATTACTCAGAATTCTACATCATCTACAATCATGTGGCTTTTTTAACACGTGAATATAAAAATCACATTGATGAGATCGGTTTTTTACCCTTCTCAGGAAACAACTCTCAAAAAGAAGATATGCCAAAAATTCAGAAATTAAATTTTGACATGAATACTTTACCTGATTGCTGCCCTTGCAAGAAACAATGCAATGCAAATAATCCAAATGTCCCTTAAAAACCATCTTGATCTTACTTGTCTCCTGAGAAAGATGCAGAAAAACCTGTCAGA
This sequence comes from Salicornia ramosissima, assembly GCA_951394345.1. Classification (NCBI taxonomy): domain Eukaryota; kingdom Viridiplantae; phylum Streptophyta; class Magnoliopsida; order Caryophyllales; family Amaranthaceae; genus Salicornia; species Salicornia ramosissima. The sequence goes on from OX596232.1 coordinate 64,726,823, forward strand.
TAAAGAACTGTGGAGAAAGATGAATCTGACAATAAACAGATGTACTTGGTAGGGAATAACATTCACAACAGAATACTTACCAAAAAAAAAACATTCACAACAGAACCCAGAAAAGTCTTGTTATCAAAAATGTTAGTTACAGTTACGGGGAAAAAAATGCTTTCATTTGTGAATGATAGTTCCACTGAAGAATATATAAGCATTTTAAGTGTGACCGAAATGAAAGACACGAGATACATACCACATCCCAGCAGTATGCACAAGAATCACCAGCGGCAGCAAATATGGATCCTCCCTGGTTAGGAAGAAAATATAACACTGGAATCTTAGGATGAACTTTATTTATGAATTAACAATTAAGGAATTTATCAGTCAGGCGTCAATAACAATTTGCCAAGAAAGCTCGAGGCAAACAAACTATCCAATAGTCATTAATCAATTGAAAAGTGAATGACCCTTGTATGAAAAATGATAGATCAAGTTAGTTACCACCAGTGTCACATAATGCGGTCCTCACCCCTGCGAATTCCGCTCCCGAATTCGTTCCGCTTTCTGAAACGAATGCCGAATTATCAATAAATTCCGCTAAACCCTAAATCTATGGGTAACGAATTCCACTCCCAAATTCATTCCCGCCTTCTGAAACGAATGTCAAATTATGTGACACGACTTATCAATCCTATATGGCGCAACACATCTTATATAGTAACTTGGTGGCACATCTAATTTTCCTCAAATTGAGTGTCATGAATATTAAAATAAATAAAAAAAACAAATAAAAAAAACCAAAGGGTATGTCACTCCATTTCACTTTTATTTTCCATATATTTCTGTAACCTGGAATAGAGAGCAAGGAAAATTAAACGAAGTATAAGAACAAAAGGCCATAGCACTTCGAGTGGCTCCCTACTCCCAAAATAGCTTTTATTTTCATTCACCTGCCTCACTTTTTACAGAAGCTATTTATAATATGAATTTATCACATAAGCTTCTAAAAAATAACCCATAAGAATTTGATAACTTGGACAACTCATCACTAACCCAAATTCCTCCAAGGATATTTTACGACTTTGCTGTTAAATTCCCTTCCTGAGCCACATCAGCACTGGACCATAATTTATTTTGCCTTTCATACCTCCTAATGGATGGTGCCTGGACTGGGTGTGTTGCGTTGCATTGCATTGCCCCCCGCCCGAAGATTTACCTTGTCCTCAAGGTGGAAGGCTGGGTATTGATGCAGAATAGTATTATACAGCTCCCATGTAGCCTCCCGGGATGGCAGGGCACGCCATTTGATGAGGACTTCAGTTGCAGCAGCACCGACTTAACCTGTAGAGCGCACGTCCATGAACATCTCCAGTTGAGCCACCAACTCTAGATCTACTGTGAGCCGAGGGGATTGGTAGGAGATACATTGTGACTGCCAACAACTTTCTTAAGTAGGGATATATGAAAAATAGGGTGCAGCTTACAGTCAGAGGGTAACTCCAGCTTGACAGTGACTGGTCCTATACATTCCAGCATTGGTAGGGACCAATAGAAGAGGCAGCGATCTTCTCATAAGGTCGTTAAGCCAAGGACTTCTGACTATAAGGCAGACGTTTGAGATACACCAAGTCAGTACTTAAAACTCCAAATCCTTGGGAAGGTTACCCGCGTGGGGCTTCATGCATTGTTGAGACCGCAGCAGATTCAGGCAGAGTTCATTAAGGATGGCATCCCTTTCTTGTAACACGGTCTCCAAAATGTCCACCGGAGTTTGCCCTTGGCCAACGGGCACAATATGAGGAGATCTCTTCACTATAGTACCTTGAAGGGAGACACCTTAGTTGAAAGATGGGGAGACGCGTTATCTATAATTCTGCACAGGGAAGCCAGGTGGCCCAGTGCGGGACTAGGAGGAAGCAAAAAAACCCAAGTCTCCAGTGCCTTGTTAATCACTTCCGATTATCCATCCATTTGGGGATGGTAGGCGGAGCTATGCTTCAACTGACTCCCTTGTAGCTGGAACAACTCAGTCCAAAACTTACTCATGAAGATCTTGCCTCGATCGGAGATGATAGAGAAAAACCATGGAGACGAAAGCCCTCCTTGATAACAATAAGGTCACTGAATGATCTGTGAAGGGGTGCTTGAGCCTAAGGAAATACCCAAATTTGGTTAGCCTATTTACAATCACCAAGATTGTATTAAGTCCTTTGGATGAAGGGAGATCTTCTATGAAATCTAAAATGATTTAATCTCAAACATGTTCTAGAAGAGGGATTGGGCTTAAGAGCACAGAAGGGTGTTGTACCAAGGTCCTTTGCAACGTAGGACAAAAATGGGCACATATTTGCCGATACCATTCCAGAAACAATTGACGGCAATGCATAAATAAGTTTTGAAGACTCCTGAACTTAGTTTTTAAGGCGCGCGACTAGGCACAGGGCAAGGTCAGGCGTGCAAAAAATTGCGTTAGGTAGGTCAGGCGCAGCAAGCTCCATAAGGCACGCGCATCAAGCGCCCGCGCCTCCAAAGGCACGCCTCATGTGCTTTCTTGATATAGGGCGCGGGTCTGACTTGGCTTTGTATTTAAAAGAAACAACTTTTACTACTAAATCCTAAATACACGTGATGACAAAACTCCCCCAATTGAAGAGAAAACATCTCCCTCGAAGAACCCTAGATTTTTAAAGGAGAAAAAAACCCTAGGATTTCACATACCGGAAACCGCTGCTCGATTCTCACCAGAAACCGCTGCAATCTCGCCGGAAACCACTGAGGCATGGTTCGCAGCTTCTCTTTCTTCTTTTTCCTTCCTTTTTCTCCTTCTTTTGCTCAACATGGCAACTTCTCTTTCTTCTTTCTTTCTCCTCTGCTTTCTTTCTCTTTTTCGTATGCTTTCTTTCTCTTTTTCTCCTTTCTGCTCTACTTTTCTATTAAAGTTTTTTTTTTTTCCTTTTGTCTTTTGTTCCCTTTTTTTTCTTTTTTTGCTCCTTTTTATGTCATTTCTTTATTATGTAGTATTGTATTAAAAAAAATGTTATACATGATTACATGGTAGTGTTACTAATTAAATCTTATACAATTTAAATGCAGTTTAGTTATGAATAATTCACAATCAAATACAATCTCCACCGGGACAAATGAGGGTTTGGATCCGGCAAGAAAATTTGGGAAGCCCGATCCTAATAGCAAGAATAATTTTCAGTGTAGTTTTTGTGGAAAAATTTCAAAGGGTGGAGCATGTCGGATGAAACAACATTTAGTTGGAGGATACTATGCCCTTCTTGTCCGGAGCATATTTGAGAAGAGTTTAAAGAATTAATGATAAAGAAAGCCCAACAAAAATCTCTTAATAATATGACTCCTCTTGTTAATTTGGAAAGTGATGAATTTGATAATGAAGAAGTAATGGATTGTGATACCTTGCCTAAAAACCAAGAGTCAAGTGAAAGTGGTATTAAAAAACCAAGAGTCAAAGGTCCAATGGATATGTTTATAAAATCTACTCCCCCTGATGTCTTGAAAGGTAGGAAGGAAAGGTATCTTTAGAGCTAGTGATAACCAATTGAGAGAGAAAACTTGTAGGGCTATATGTAAGTGGTTTTATGATGCCGGTATTCCATTTAATGTGGTTAATCATGATAGTTTTGGAGAGATGATTGAATTAATTGGTCAATATGGTGTGGGATTGAAGCCACCAAGTTTGCATGAGGTGAGAGTTCCTTTTCTTAAAAAAGAGGTGGATGACACTCATAAGCTAATGGGGCGGATCACAAACAAGAATGGGCAATAAAGGGTAGTTCAATACTATCAGATGGTTGGCATGACTCTGTAGTCCAAAAGGATATTGTGAACATACTTGTCAATTCTCCAAAAGGGTCCAAGTTCATAAAATCCATGGATGTGTTCGAAATTGTCAAAGATGCAAATTTGTTGTATCAAATGCTTGATGATATGGTTGAAGAGGCAAAAGCAATTCAAGTGGTAACGGACAATGCTGCGAACTATGTGAAGGCAGGTAAGGAAAAGCATTTCTTTCAATTTTTATTTTTATTATTTAATTTATGTGACTTGTTTTTTGTATCTAATAATTCTAATATAAATGTACCCTTATGTTTTCCAAGGTAAATGGTTAGAGGCTAAAAGACCACGTCTTTATTGGTGCCCTTGTGCGGCGCATTGTGTTGATCTAATGTTGGAAGACATAGGGAAAATTCCAAGAGTTAAGAGTGCATTAAAGAAGTGCATGTTCATTAATGGCTATATATATAGTCATGTCTGTCTTGTGAACACGATGAGGAGGTTTACTAATTAAAGAAATTTGCATAGGCCAGTCGTTACTCGATTCGCTACTTCTTTCATCACCCTTGCTCAATTTCACAAGAAAAAAAAACAACTTAAAAAAGATGTTCACTTCTTAAGAATGGACTTATTCCAAGTGGCCAAAAGAAGCAGAAGGAAAGAAAGTAGCTACATTTGTTTTGCAAGAGAACTTTTGGAAGAATGTTCTTAATGCTCTTAAGTTGACCGGTCCACTTGTTAAGGTACTTTAGGATTGTGGATGGTGAGAGAAAGCCAACAATGGGGTATATCTATGAGGCCATGGATAGAGCTAAGGAGGCTATTTCCAAGAGTTTTGGAGATAAGAAAGAGCACTATGAAAAGGCCTTTGAATACATTGATTCAAGGTGGAATTGTCAACTTCATTGACCTTTGCCTGCGGCCGGGCATTTTCTTAATCCTAAAATCTTCTATGACAATCCCATCGAAGCAGGTTGTGAAGAAGGCTTAAAGGGTTTCTATGATTGTGTTGAAAGATTAGTTGAGACGTTGGAACTTAAAGACATGGTACTCTTAGAGTTGGATTCATATCAAAATGCAACCGCTCTTTTTGGCCAAGACATGGCAATAAGGCAAAGGAAAGCAAAATCACCAGGTAACATGATTTTACTAGCGAATACTAATTTTTGTGTTTGACTTTTTAAAGACAAAAACTTACTTTAAATTTATTGTGTTAGCGGAGTGGTCGAAGTCCTTTGATTCTTCAACTACCAACCTCCAAAAATTTGTAATTAAGGTCATGGTTTGAAAATGCGGTTTCAATCGTGATCGCGGAAACAGTCGTGATGTTTCGGTAACGTAATTGATGCGCTTATCACGGACCACATCGCGATTGTCGCGCAGGAATTTTCAAACCATGACTTTAATTGCAAATTTAGTTATAAATTCATTACCATTGGGGAGGGTGGTATTTGATGGGAATGGATATTTGATTGGTGGTATTTCGAAACTACCATTTCTTTCCTTTTCTACACTTTGACGTTGAGATTTCTGGCGACTCTTAGCTATATCGGCTAATACAATTACAAAATGCAGACTATGTACAAACAACGTTACCTACCGCCAAAAATCGTTTCGGGGGAAATCGCATCCGCATCACCTCGCCCGCATCGCATTGATGCGGCCAATATTTTGAACCATGATTAAGGTGCTTAGCCTCACTTGTAGTGCCACCGGTTGTGAGAGGAATTGGAGTGTTTTTCAGCTTGTAAGTAACTTTAACTTAGTTTTATTATGTATTTTATAATATTATTCATTTTACACGGAACTTATGACTTTTAAATTTTAATGTTTAACATCTTCATACTAAAAAAAGAAATCGATTGGCTCAAAGTCGATTAAATGTTTGGGCTTTGTGAAATATAATCGAGCTTTGCAACGTAAACATACCACCGATCCTATTCTTTCAAATGAGATTGATAAGTAATGAATGGTTGCTTGGGAGGATGGAAGAGAATTCTTTTAGGGATGAAGATGATGAGTTTGTGTTTGAGAATGAGGACTTAACATGGAAGATGGTTGATAGAGCTAGTGGAGCTAATGATCTAGCTACTACACAAGGCCAAGGACAAGAGATGGTTCCAATATTGAATCTACATCTAGAATTGATAAAGGGAAAGGCATTGCTACTAGCTCATTTCAAAGATCAACTCGTAAATCCTATGTGATTGATGATGAGGATGGTGATGAGATCAAAGAGGACGTTAGTGGAGATGACGATTATGTAGTTGATGAGTTTGATAATGATGATGACATGGATTATTAGTGTTTATTAGGCTACTAAACAAATTTCAAACTTTATGTTTGCTTCTCTTGTTACCTTTTAAGCTTATGTTTTAGTCTTTATTATGTGCTATAGACTTTTAGTATTGTTCTCATAACATATTATGGCTCTGTCTATTATGCACTTCTAATATATATTATGCTGTTTTGAGTATATAATGAGATTTAGAATTGATTTCTATGGTTTATAGCAATGAAAGTGTGCCTTATATCCAAAAGGCGCGACTACGCCTTGCACAGAGGCTCCAGGGCCCCTTTGCGCCTCGCACCCTTTAAAACTAAGCTCCTGTGTGGCCACACACGGGAAAATCATGGTACTTTCAAAATTTGAGGTATCAGTGAGGATCCCCGTGGCACCACCATGTGTCCTTTATACAGAAGCTTCCCCGCCACCAATGTAAAACCCACATGTGAGGATGAGTAATGACTAATTGCTTGATCTTGCCCAGAAAAGGATCCGTGCCGATTTCTGCTTGAATGGAAGCCGAATCGACCACAATGTAGAAGTTAAGCAGGCTCCCTAGTTCTGCAGTTGGGCCAGACTTACGTGATAGTCCACCTGCCACTTTATTAGATGACCCAGCCTTGTAGAAGAACTCAATCAAACCCAATAAGCTTGCTAAGCCTTTTTAGTAGTAGGCCCCTATCTCCCTCTACTCTATCAGATCTTTTAAACTTTGTGGATTTGTGTGGATAATAAAGTGATAACAAAAGCGGTAATAACACCATTTTTGGATCGCCAAACAAATAGCCATTAAATCTTTTCCGCACACGGACATGAAGTAGGCTTTAGGGCCGAAAAGACTTCTGTAAAAAGCGACGTCCTTTCTGCATTAACACTGTTCCTAAGTCAAAACTGGAAGCATACATTTCCAAGATGAAGGGACACAGGAAATTTGGCATGGCCAACATTGGGGCAGTAGTCATGACTGCTTTTAAAGCCTCAAAAGCATGAGTAGCTTGCACTTTCATCCAAAACTATCCTTCTTGAGCTATTGCGTGAGTGGCTGTGTAATTTGAGCATAGTTAACTATGAACTTACAGGTAATAGCCAGTAAGCCCAAGGAAGCTTCGCAGCTCTTGGAGATTGGTGGGCTGATGCCAATCTAGCATGGCCTTGATTCCTGGTCTACTGAAACTCCTTTCCCGATATTACATGGCCTAAGTAGGCCACCCTTGATTGCCCAAATTCACACTTTTTCACATTGACAAAAATTTCATGTTGCTCCAATAGCTAAAAGACTTCCTACAGGTTGCCACCATTGTCGATCGCATTAGCACTGTAAATCAATATAATAATATATCATCTAAGAAGACCAAGACAAATTTGGGGAGTAGGGGGCGGAACACATCATTCATGAGCTATTGGAACATCAACCGGAGCACTAATTAATCCGAAGGGCATACCCAAGAATTCATAGTAGCCTTCATGTGTGCAGAAAGTCGTCTTGTCAGTGTCCTCAAGTTTGAACCGCATATGATGGTAGCCAGTATAGGACCACCATGGAGAATACTCCTGAGCCATGTAACTCGTCCAACAACTCATTGATCAAGGGAATCGGGTAATTATTGGGTACCGCAAAGTTGTTAAGAGTGATAATTGACGCAAAAATGCCACGAACCATCTTTTTAGCCAACCAACGGCCATGCTCGAGAATAGGCTGCAACAAGGTTGTATAATCCATGCTCCAAACATCTCCTTGATAAGGGTCTCAATCAGAACCTGAAGGTAACAGTTGGGCCTGACGCAAACTGGATTACACCCCTCCTTCAAAATGATGGCATGCCCGTACGCCCGGAAACGTGGCGATTGGTCTAGCTTCTTAAAGATCCCATCATAACAGCGAGCAACCTCCTTTAAATTTTCTAGAATGCATGCCCCCCATCCTAGCACTCCAATTAATTCGGCTCCATCAAGATTCCTCCTCCCTTTTTGCGTAGAGCCTTCACCATGGCCTTTACGGCCCGTTTGGTTGTTGTTAATAAATTATGGTAATGGTAATGAATTTATAGTGTAATTTTGTTAAGGAGGAACCGTATAATCTTCATGAAAAACAAATTTTCATTCCCAAGCTTCAATTTTCTTCTCGTTTTTCATTCTTATCCATTACATTTGGGGAGGGTGGTATTTGATGGGAATGGATATTTGTGAAGAAAATTAGATAAATTGGAGCTAAGGTAGCACCAACATTGGAATCGATTTTGATTTCCTTTCCAAATTTAGTTATAAATTTATTCCCATTACCATGATTTATAACCGGCAACCACACGGGCCGTTAATGTAATATGGGTGTGACCTAAAGTGAAGTTCCCCATACGGGTGACCTCCTTTCCCTCCCACCAAAACTTCATAAGTTACAACTTCCAATTAGTGGTGACAGCCCCCAACTTCTCAAGCCACTCCACCCCAAGACATTCCCCAAATTAAACCACTTAGTCCCCTTTTCCCAAGGACTATAAAATCTCTAGTCCCTGAAATGGATAACCCGAACTCGTCCACCAACTTCAGAGAGACGAAGTAATGCATGGACCCGGATCTATCATTACCAGTTACCAACACCTCTTTCTCCCTTATCCGCCCTTTTAATTGCACGGTCTTTGGGTTGGATAACCCCATAATTCAATTCAAGGAGATTAATATACTAATCTCTTCTTCCACCGCTGCGTCATCCGCTATAACTTCCTCTGAATCCCCCAAATCCGTCGATGGCTCTCTAGCCACCAGCACGTTCGGCTCCCTTCAGCGTTAGAAGTCCCTACTTGCCACTTCTTATCACAACAATAAGAAATTCCCTTCTCTTTTTTTCTTGTAGTTCTCTTTCGGTGAGACTTTACATTCAAGGGTGCGTTTATTTTTGGATATTGGGCTACATTGTGTTGAATTGAGTGAATGTGTGGGTTGGGTGGTTTGGGAGGTCTAGAATTTAGCTAATGGGTTGGAATGAGGGAGTTGCGTAGTTTCGTGGGCTATTTTGTAGGGTGGGATTGATTGATGGATTTTTACGAAATATAAGGGTGTTAATCTACTTGAAAATTGGGCTTAGGCTCCCATCCCACGCTTCTCTTCAATATGGATTGCAAGGCCCATGGCCTACTCTAAGTTAAGAGGGTATGGCATCCTGACCTCCACCTTAATCTCCTCCATAAGTCCATCTACGAATTTTCCTATCAGAACGGCCTCTAACACATCATCCAACGAAACCACGAGCCCGATGAACACCTACAGCCACCGTTGCCTCCTGAAAAATTGACATGCTTTGTTCATCAAAAGACACCAAGTGATCTAGTCGAAATTGTTGTCGCAAGGTTGTCTTAAAATCGTCCCATAGCCTGATGAAGAACCAACTTTGCTCCCACTAGTACCAAGCTAGTGCCTTCCCTTCAAATACTTACCACAACCGCCTCCATCTTCTCCTCATCACTGAGCTTGTAAAAGGTGAAATACCTTTAAGCCTGGAAGATTCACCAATCCGGTCCCATTTCATCAAAGGTGGGCACGTCCAATATCCAGAATCGCTAATTGGACCCGCTACCATCGTTTTCAAAACATGGCCGTGTCTCACAGTTCTCCCAAGAATTCCGAATTCCTCGAATTCAAAGATCAGCCCAATCCACCATCTTCATTTGGACTTGAAGACAATCGAAGCTAGCATCAATTTTTAAAGACATCTCTTACAAGCTTTGCTAAATTTTCCCTAGCTCACAAGTGAGAGTAGCTGCTAAGCCACCCACATACCTATAAAGTAATATAATTACTTTTGGATTTTCACCGTACATTCATTCTCTATTTCTCTTCATATTATCCCTTGTTCGCTTATTTATAACAAGTAATTAGAACCATTTGATTTATCCATTTTAGTAAATACAACACAAAAGAATTCAAGACATGATTTCCCAACCATTATCAATCATGCATTATATTACTTGTTTTGTAATCTATATAATAATTTAGGAGCCAATTAGAGACGCCTACAAACCCTCAATGGAGGCCTATCATGTAATCCATCCTAAACCACCCTTAAAATTTAATAACAACAAAAATGGTAATTATCTATAAAAAAAATAAAAAATAAAAACACCTATTAACCTATAATCAATAACTACAATGAACATAATGAAATTTTTTAAATCACATACCCCTAGCACTTAAGAGTAAAATAAAATAACTTCCTTAACCTATAATAAATAATCACTAACTATCTACACGCAACTAATTGAAATTTCTACAGTTAAAAAAAATTAAACTAACTGCAATTTTATATATATATATATATATATAGAACAAAACACTAAATAAAATGACATTTCATATTTACCGATCGATGAAATGCAAATTGCATTTTTTGACTTTTGAAATAAATGATGTAAACATGTTATCAAAACATTCTAAATATGCCCGGTGCATTTGCACCGGTTCACTTGGTGAAATTATACATTATTAGTAGCTTGACATAATAATGTATTGGTCATCATGTTATTATTAGAAGAAAAATATAATATTTGGTTAACATATTTAGAAATTTTGTGAATACAAATTGCCCTTGTTTTCTTATTTATAACAAGCACTTACTTTTCTAGTATCTATCTCCTTTCAAATCTACTTTTCCACTAAGAAAACAATATAAATTCCACATGATCTCCAATCATCTATTTCTATGTTAAATAAATTAATGTTTAGTACATGTGAGAATAGTTGTACATGAGAATCTAAACTGTCGAATTCTGCTGATCTAATGGCTATAAATTTATAGAGTAAAATTTATTCATTTTTTGTTGGAAAAATAGTAGTTTAGTAAAAAGAAAAAAAAACGAAAATCAATCTCTCCTCGCACTCCTTAAAAGCTGAAAAGTCTATGCTCCCTGAAATAATCAACATCTTTTCCAACTTCAAACTAATTCTGTAAAAACTTCTGCAAATATTCATGGAAACATCGAAATCAACTTCAAAGTTCGTGGTAGAAATAGGTAAGAGCAATTCATAATTTTGAACATATGTACACTTTTTTAGAACACTAAACCAAATTTTTAGAGCATGAATTAAAATAGATCTAGACTGTGAAAAACAAATTTATAGAACATAGAACCTTAAACCAAATTTTTGGTTCAACCGAAATTTTAGAACATGGACTACTGAAAAAATTAGAACATGCAGATTTACAGACTGACTTTTTCATGAAAACGAAGTTCAAATTCGAACTCAAAATTGAATGTCTGAATCATCTTCAATCACGCAAATTAAACGACAAATAGCAAATGGCAATCATATTCAAATCACATAAATGATTACAGCAGCAACATGCCATTCATTCTTCGCCATTAAAGATGGTGTTGTTGGTGCTACTGAGCTCGACTTTAATGGCGGAAATACAAGTACAAGGTGATGTTAATGGTGATAGAGTTACCGCAGCAGGCTGACTTGATCGTGAAAGATAGAGTGCAGATTGACTTGATGAGATGACAAAGATGATGGAAGTACTGGTGGGAGTGAAGTAGAAGATGACGATGGTGCCTTGTCATTCCCAATTGACTGAATTATTTTAGGAAATTGTTGAGGAGAGAGAAAATGAAAGATTAATTAAGAGGGATAATCTGATTATTATTTTTTTTGGTGAAACGTAAGATTGGACTTTTATTGCACCAAACCATTTTACAACCTAAAGGATCCTCTTCTCCCAACAAGTCCTAAAAACAATCAGGCTGAAATAAGCCAAACTACCAAACAGCAGCTATAAAGCCTCAAGCCAACAAAGATCAACCCTTTTAATCTTGCTATTCACTTGCATAATCCTATTTTTGACTAAGAATTTAATCTGTGAAACACTAATATTTACATTACAGTTCTTATCATTCCAATGCTTAGCATTTCTACAGCTCCAAATCAGATCACATCAAGCAGCTAAGGCTGCGTAATACACTTGATTCCTGACCTTACTCGGTCTCCAATCTCTATAAATACATGTCATGGCCTGGTAAATGTCTTGAAACTTTCTGTGAATTCCCACCCAACTGCAAACTTCCGGTAAGCAGGCTTGACTGGTTGGGCAGCCAAAAAACAGGTGACTGTGGGTTTCTTCATAGGCATCACATAGACAACAAACATTATTTTCAATCACACCCCAATGAGCTAGCCTACTCCTTGTAGTTAGCATTTGCTTCATGATAAGCCATAATATGAATCCATGTTTAGGGATGGAGAACCTGTTCCAAACCACTGTACCCCATCTCCAGTGGTGCCTAACAGGCCTTAGAGCCTCATAGGTTTGCTTTATACTATATTTAGTCCCTGGGGACGGAGAGATGAACTGCTTCATAGCCTCTTTTGCCTTAAAAATACTCTTCCAAAACCCAACTTGCAGCTTGAGGGCATTTGTAAGATAACCGGTTCTGATCTTTCAAGTAGACTGTATGGACCCATTTCACCCAGATATTTTCCTTATTATGACCTATGACCCAAACTTGCTTACCCACAGCAGCTGTGTTCCATAGGATTATATTCCTCATGCCAAGACCCCCTGCATTTTAACGATTACAAACATTATCCCAAGCCACAAAACCAGCTTTTGCACTTTCACATATGCCATGCCACAGGTTGCTCTTGCATATAGAGTTAATTTGCTTCAGGACAGCCTTAGGAAGGATGAAAAATTGGTACGAATAGACACAGATAGACATTAAAAATGCATTGACTAATTGAACTCTTTCATTGTACGAGAGTCGAGAGGTGTCTGCTACTCCATGTTTTAATCCTGCTATACATCTTATCAATCAATATATCGCAGTCAGCTTTCTTGAGTTTCTTAGAAGTAATGGAAACTCCTAAATATTTGAAAGGGAGAAAACAAAGTTTGAAACCAGAGAATTTTTCCACCCTAGCCTTTTGAGCTGCATCCATGCTAGTGATATTGATCTCAGACTTCTCAGGACTAATGCGCGAGCCAGTAGTTTGAGAAAAGAGTTTCAAGCCACTAATAAGCATCATAATTGAAGGAATATCTCCCCTAGAAAACAGTAGTAAATCATCTGCAAAGCATAAATGATTTAACTTCATCTGCTTGCATCTTGTATGAAACTGAAATTCAAGCCTGTTACCAATCTTTGTGAGTAGTCTAGAAGCATACTCCATACAAAGAGTAATGAAAGGGGGGAAAGGGGAATCCCTTGTCTCAATCCCCTCTTTGGAATCACTAGATCACTAGGACACCCATTTAAAAGAATAGTAAATCTTGGAGTGGTGATGCAAGTCATGACGAGCATACTGAAGTGCTCAGGGAACTGCAAATGATTGAACATGCTTCAATATTTCCTCGATAAAACTTCATTCCACTATGTCATATGCTTTCTTGATATCTAATTTTAAAAGACAACAAGCTAGTTTTTTACTAGGTCTATAAACCTTAACCAGATCCTGACATATCAAGACATTATGTAGAATATTCCTTCCAGCAAAAAAAGCACCTTGGGTGTGACTAATAATATGACGAAGCACTAGATTTAACTTCTCACACAGCAACTTGGTTATACATTTGTATATAGTGGTACAGCATGCAATAGGTCTAAAGTCACCAACAGAGTTAGAGATTCTTACCTTAGGGACCAAAGTGATAGTTGTGACGTTAAGCTCCCAGAGTAGTTTACCAGACCGAAAAAAAAACTGGGACAGCCTCAGCTACTTCTTACCCTACAGGGCTACAATGCCCCGTGCAGCCTTGAAAAAACCACTACTGAAGCCATCAATGCTAGGACTTTTGTTTATAGGGATCCCCATAACCCTCTTAACATCAGCTTTAGAGAGAGAAAAAGTCAACTGGTTGCAAAGATCCACAGACAAGGTAGGCCCAAGACAAACAACATCAGGATTAAACCTCAATCTGTCAGCCAGACAAGAGCCCAGGAGGCTATGACAGAAGTGTCTACCCACACACCAACCATAGTAGAAATACCATTAATGACATTCATTCTTTGTCTGACTTTTACACTTGAGTAAAAAAAAATTGAATTCTCATCCCATCCTTCAACCAGTGCAATCTAGAGAGATCAGACTCTGATCAGTAGGATGCTGATGTAGACAATCTTGCATCTTCGATAGTGAATCCTTGGCTATGATCATAGCCTGGCGAACGTAATCATGGCCCCTATTATCAAGTATTTTAAGTTTAAATTTGATCTGTCTCAGCTTGCTCATGATCTGAAACATTTTGCATCCCCTAACAAGTTCACATCAACCATCTGCCACAGCATCAAGGAATTTAGGATGAATAGCCCAATGGTTTTTGTAAGGCCTTCTCCCAAAATGATGTGAATAAGCCCTAATTAGCATAGGACAATGGTCAAAATCCTCTTCAGGCAAGAAATGAACCTCACTTGAAGGAATAAATCCAGCAAATCAGTATTTGACATCAGCCTATCCAATTTTGAAAATATGCTAAATTCACTTGAAGGGAAATGAACCTCACTTGAAGGGAATAAATTCCGCACAACCGAGCAACGTTCCGCTCTGATACCAACTGCTACGAACTGACATTCTGACCAGAAATGTAAATGACAAAAAAGAGAATAAGAGATGAAAATGATTATTAATAGAAGATAATGGAGATAAATCTGATGGATTAAAAGATGAAACACTAAGCGAGATAACTATCAAGCATTCGAGACGCTTGATTCTCTCCTACGCATGAGCATTTGAGAGGCTCATACTCTCCTAAGAGCCTTCCCTCAATTGCATTCAACATTCAGCATACATTCTACCTCCTCGTAACCGATATATATAGAGAATTATTACCCAAGACACTTTCTAGATTTTTCATCAAGTTACTAGTAACATCTTATTAATGTATTACCCAAAATAACCCTCTTACTAATATTATTTCACAACAGCAACTCATAAAAACCTTGCTAGAAGAGAGAGAAAACATGGGAATAGCCAGATAGGCATTCACTCCTTGAACAAAATAGCCATCATCTTCATTTTTCGATTAACAGCGCACCCTTTTTTCTCTCTAACTGTTCTCCTCCGTCCCTATCTTTCCGCAAATGATCTCAAGAATGTGATTTGGACCATCTGTAATCTGATTCACAGTTCCTATCGATCAGGGTCACGTTTGTTTTGAGATTGGGAACCATGGTTCAAAAATGTGGTTTCGGTTGCGATTGCAGAAATGGTCGCAGTGATGCGGTAACGGAATCGATGAGTTAATCGCGGACTGTGTCGCAGCTGTCGCATACGGATTTTTATTTTTAGCTAATTTATGTTTTATAATAATTTTAATTAGTTTTGTTACTAGTATGACATTTTTTTGGTTATTATGATTATTACTACTAGTATTTTTTTTTAATGGATCTATAAGTACTACCACTATTAATATATACAAGTAAAATAAGACATTTTAAATTTAAAAAAACAAATTAAAAAAAAACTCTTTATTTTAAAAAATAAAAATTAGCAATATGTTTACTACAGTAATTTATTTAATAAAAAGGGAAAAACAAGACATCTATCAAAACAAAACAAAGGAAAAAACAAAAGAGAGAAAAGAAAAAGGAAAGGGAATAAAGTGGGTTACGTGGGATTGAGGGATACCAGACAAATAAAGAGAGAGAGAAAGAAAAAAAGAGTGATGCTTGCCAAAAGGAAAAACATAGAAGAAAGGAGATGAAGAAAGCCACAAGAACACAATCAAACGCCGGAAAACTCACGTGAAACACCGGTTGAAAGTTGACGCCGTCAGCGCCACCCTCTTGTATGCAAATCGGCCACAAGCATTATCAACTCACAATATTAGTTTACTCATTTTGTAATTAGGGTTTTAATTTAGGGTTAAATTCAAAGTGATTGAAGTAATAAAATAAGGGCTTTTGATTGGATCTGCATTTTAAAGACAAGGTAAGCTTTAATTTGAATTTTGAATGGTTTTCTGATTTAAATATCATATTTACTTTGTCTTTTTCTCCTTCGTGCTCTATTTTCTATGCATTCAGCCATTCACCGACAAATTCGGGTGAATTGTGTTGTTGTGGCCATACCGGACGCATCTGTCCAAAAATGCGGGTTATCAAAATACCCCGTTACAAATCGCCAAATATCGGTGCGGTAGAATTTAAAACACTCGGCCGCATTTTTGCAGCCTGTTGGGAACGGACAACCTAGATCGAAAATGGTGCCATCGCCACACTCACTTTAGTTTTGAACCAAAATTTATTTTTAAATTTTATATTATAATCAATTGACACATAAGCTATCACATCCTACTATTTATAGTTCTAGACACTCGTTGACCATAGTGTCCATAATTTATGTGCATTTATTCAAGAAAAATTTATATTAAAAAAAAAATATGCTAGGCACTTGGATACAGAGAGACTAAGTCAAATACAGAAACATTCAACACCCATATACAAGTCCAAACATCATAAGAATCACATTTATTATTTACGAAACAAGAGAAGGAAATAAAACCAACATCCTTTCAAGGCGCAACAACCAACAAGCATAAAACAGAAATGCCAACATTACATGTAGTCCTATTCGTGCCCTACAGCTCGAATCAATAGAATATAAAACCCATAAGACACTAAAACCGATCAACATAACACTGAAGAAGAAATAAGACAATCATTTAAAACCTGGTAGTCAACAGCGATTGCGTTGTTTTCAGAAATTGGAGACATAGCATACCACGGACCACTGATACAAGATAAGATAGAACATATTTAAGAAAGAAATCAAGAATAAAAACAGGATAGAATTGAACAGTATAGCTACCCTACATTGATAAGCATCAAATTAATGTTGTATATTTAAGAAAGGGACACATTTAATGAAAATCAAGTTTGCACACTACTCGAATACCAAACACATACTGAAAAACTGAAAAATTGTAATAATTCCAAGTTTTAAGATGGCCATATGAAAGAACCCTTATTAGTTCAGGCCCTTCTGCAGCACACTCAAACTTAAAATGGAGAAAATTAAAAATAAAAATTAGGCACACACTTGCGAACTTTTCGAGATGTAAGCAAATCTCATCAAATTCCACTGATATTTCTCATTCATTTCTCCTTTTCATTAAATCACCCATTTATAATCTCACCCATGCTTACAAAGACTCATGAACCCCAAATTTCCGGCTCAACGGTAAAAAAAAATAATGGAATTAAACCAATCACACTCTTAACAAACTTTTAACATCATAACAAAGTATCAGCTTCACTCCCTTCTAGAATATGTATACACTATCTTGGGGCTGGGTTGATGTGCAACAATACCCTCCCCCAAAAGAGTCATCCTGACCTTAAGATGGAAGTCAGAGAACAACCGAGCCACTGCCTCAAAATCATCATATGTAGCTTCGAAGAGATGGAGCCCGTGCACCTGTAGTAACACTCGGTGGGAATGTTGACGAGTTAAACGGCCGGACACCTAAAAAAGTTGTTGGTTTCGCTTCCAACACAAGGTCAGCATTAATTTGGGAAGGAATGGCACCTAAGATCGGGGCAGATCCAATTACGGGACCTTCAGAAGTGAGACATGGAAGACAGGACAAAGTTTGAGTTTATACGCCACTTGCCCAATGTGATCCATCACCTCAAAGGGCCTATAAAACCTTGCAGCCAGCTTTTCACATGGTTTCTAAGCTAATGAGGGTTGTTGGTAAACCCAATCCCCAACCTTGAACACAACCACATGCCATTTGATGTCATTATAGGATTTCATCCGTTGTTGATTAGACTTTGAATAGGTAAGAGCATAATCACCCAGGATAGCTTCACAATCCACAAGCATCTCATCAAGTGAAGAAAATGGAGTGTTGCCTGGTGCAGCCGTGCAAAACGGATGAGCTTAGGGGGATCCCCACCACAAAGAGCCTAGAAAGGTGTAAGTTGGTAGCCGAGTGGAACGATTTGTACAAAATTTGGTCCAGGGAAGCCATTTTGCCCAAGAATTCAGGTGTGCAAAAGCAAAGCATTGCAGCTACCCCTTCAACACCTTGTTTACCACATCAGACTGCCCATCAGATTTTGGGTGGTAGGTAGGCCTTAAACTCGACTAAATAAGTTGTAGCTTGAAGCCAGAAAATGCTCAAAGAAAACTAGCTCTTAATCAGTCAGTATTATGGAGGGAGGCCTATGCATCTGACAACTTTGATGAATGTCACGGCCACAAAATGGGTGGTAAAAGGGTACCTAACACTAATAAAGTGGCCATACTTGGAAACGCGATCCACAACCACGAAGAAAGCATCAAACCCAATTGACTTTAGTCCGCCTTCTATCAAATCCATGGTGAGATCTTCCCACACATGAGTGGGTATGGGACCATGGGCAAAGGCTACGGTAGGCCTCCTAGGCTAAATAAAGAAAGCTTATTTTGTTGGCACACGTCCGTCCTCATGCCTGGCAAATACCACTCCTTGAAATAGAATTAGGAATAACCAATCTTCTTTTGTAATTCAATATAACCCCATCAATCATGTGCCCATTGGATACAAGCTTGACAAAGCCTTTACGACCTACCGATCTCTTCCCAAAGGACCCCACAAGAGGTGACCAACGCACCCAACTTCGTACGACCTTCAGATCTCCATGGCAGTGCACACAATGTCAAAATCATGGCCAAGACACTTGCTCACCCACTTTTGATAATCAATATACACCTCCTTCTACTCCAAGAGGAACTTAGACTTTGATGGTCAACTCCTACATAGAACTTCCAGATCAGTAAAAAAAATTGTGCCATTTTTGTATGGCAAGTACGATCCCCATCAATTCCTTCTCATAGATGGATTTCGCTTGAGCAGTGGGCCCTGAGAGCTTATCGAAAAAGGCAATTGGGTGGCCCTCATATTGTAGCACTACCCTACCTCATTGCACGTGACATCAGTCTCCAACATGAATGGTTTAGTTAAGTTGGATAGAGCAAGAATGTGGATTGTGGTCATAGGGCTATTTTGAAGGGCATGAAGGCAGTAAGCTATGTTATCCGGAAAGGGCAGTTTTGGCGTCATACCCGAGTCGATACGATGCGGCACGGATCCAGATACGAAATCCGGTCCGGACACTCCACTTTGCTCTCGAGTACCGTGGCCATTGAAGAAGCTGAAGCATGAACGGATTTTAGAACTGTTTAGACGGTTCCCAACCAACTAAGAAGATGAACATGGTTCCCAAACAAATTTTGCTATCGTAATTTACTTTTACCGCTGTATAATTTTTGTACGAGTATTTTTTCTTTTGTACAATTAATTTTAAAACTGTAAAAAGGAAAAAAATAAAAAATTTGTGGGCTTTGTTGCTTCCCAAGAAAAAGGTATAGTGTAGTATGAACTAATTATCTTATTATATTACTAGTTTGGCTTCCCAAGAAAGGTTCCCAAGATTTTTGATATATAAAGTTGATATAGAATGCTATATTATTTATGCTTATGCTAATCTAAGTAATTAAAAAATACGGAATAAGTACCAAAGATTTATTGAATAAAAAATAGCCCTCCAAAGACTTCTAATTATATCAAGAAAATATTTAATCTATATTTATTTTTTTAAATTGACATATCAGTACCCAAGTCCAAAGTTAAGACGGTGTCCACGTTTCCTAAATTTTATAAAATGACGTATCGGACACTTGGAACAAATGAAAAAAATCACAGTCGCGTTGTCACGAAAATGACTCATAACGGAGTAATAGAACGAATCGCAACTTTCGCGGCGTGAATTTTTTTACAATTTTTACTTAAGTTTAAATTTTAAGGTGTTTTATTCAATCTTTTAAGTGTTTATATCATATAATGCACAAAACATTGTCATTACTAATTACCATCATCTTCGTCATCGTCATTATTATTATTATTACATTATTATTATTATTATTATTATTATTCTATTACTTATTCTGCTTTGATATACTAAATTTAATAGAAGTGGCATCTAAATAAATTTTCGACAATAATTTTTTTACGTTTCCCTATTATTAATTTGTAGGAGAAAAATAAAAACACAGCTTTAAGTTAAAGAAATAAATAATCATGGGAAAAGTTGTAGAAAAACTAAGTTGCATTGTACCTTACTTAGTTTTAAAGGGCGCGAGGCGCACCGAGGCGCAAAGGGACCCTCGAGCCTAGGCGCAAGGCGAAGGCGCGCACCTTTTGGATATGAGGCACACTTTAAGTGCTATAAACCAATGAAATTAATTTTGGACCTCATTTTATACTCAAAACAACATAAAATATATATTATAAGTGCATAATAGACAAACGAGTCATTATATGTTACTAGAACAGTATTAACAGTCAGTAGCAAATAATTAAAGACTAAAACATAAGCTTAAAAGGTAACAAGAAAAGCAAACATAAAGTTTTGGAGCTTGTTTAGTGGCCTAAATGCCTAATAAAACAATCCAATTAAAATGTATAACATATAATCAATATAAATCTACCATGTATAACAACTCTTTTTAAATATAAACTTTTTGACTAAAATAAAGCTTAAAGACTAAAGAAAAGGCAGTTAGACAGATTAAGGAGAGAGGAAAAAAATAAAGGAAAGAAAAAGGAGAAGACAGATAAATTTGACCAAAATAAAGGGTAAACACTAAAGAAAAGACAAAAAAAGGAGAGAGAAAAAAAACGATATTTTTAAGTGCTCAAACAATGGATCAGAAAAAGGGAAAGAAAGAAAAAGAGAAATAAGAAAGAATGCAACACGAAGTGAAAGAGGGAGAAAAAGAAGAGAAAAGAAAGAAGTAAAAAAAGAGAGAGAAAGCACAAAGCACAGCAGAGAGAAAGCACGAAAGAGAAGATGAATGAATCGAAAATTCAAAATAGAGTACTTGAAAATTTCGAGCACGACTCGAAAATTTCGAGCAAAAGAAGCTGAAAAAGGACGACGAAAGAAGAAAGAAGATCACCTAAGCTTATCAAAGTTGTGGGCGGCCATATACCGGTGAGATTGCAGTTGTTTCCGGCGACTTGGAAAGGCAATTGTAAATCTAGGGTTTTTTTTCTTCAATTTCGCAGAAGCCCCTTCAACGTTTTCTTGAATTGTGTTAAAGTGAGACTCCACATAAATCCACATGAAGAGAAAATGAAGCCTTTTTTAAAAAAAGACCCTTAATGCCCGAACAGAAGACCAAAGTATGCCTTCTATCCAAAAGGTGCATCAGGCCAAATCTGGAGGCGGAGGCGCGTGAGGCGCACACCTTTGGGAGCTCGCCTCGCCCAGTCTTCACGATGCGATTTGGAGCTCACCAAGCCTAACCCTGCGCCTGGGCACGCCGTACCTTATACATATAAATAATTTTATATTTAAAAATACAATAAATAAATAAAAGGGAAATGCCTACCAATAGCCTTACAGTAGCCACATAAAAAAAAATTGTATTCAATGTTGTACAACTGTCCTACCCATTATACATAACGATGGAGAGCTATAAAGAAAAGTAAGAGTCAAAGAAATGATAGGAAGGCAGTAAGAAAAGAAGAAAAAAAAAATAGAAAGAGAAAGAAGAGGTGTAGACATCGTCATGGAAGAAAGAAAACCCCAGGAGCAGTGAAGATGGACCTTCAACGATCGTCGACCAACGTTACTGCCGGAGATGGCTCGCGCTCGCCAGCCTTTTCTGACATCGTCATGAAGGGGTGTTTTTCAATTAAAAAAGGCTAAATTTTTCTTCACGTGCATTTTTTTAGTCTCACTTTCCCCCAATTAAAAAAAAAAAGACTCCTGTGAAATTGAAGAAAAAAAACCTAGATTTACAATTACCACTACAAGTTGCCAGAAACAGCTGTAATCTTACCGGAAAAACGGTTGCTGACAACTCGGGTAAGCTTCTTTCACCTTCCTTTTCTCCTTCCATCTATTCTTTCATGATTTCTCTTTGCTTTGCTTCTTTCTTCGCTCTTCTTTTTCTAGCTCTTTCTCTTCGTATTGGACTGATTAATTCTTTCTTTTTTCTCCTTTTCTACTCCACTGTTCGAGCACTTGCAAAATATTCTGTTTTTTTTTCTTTCTCCTTTTTTGTCTTTACTTTAGTCGTTACCATTCATTTTGGTCTAAATTTGTTTTTTTTCTTTCTCCTTTTTTTTCTTGTCTTTAGTCTTTACCCTTTATTTTGGTCAAAATGTTTATATTAAAAAAGAGTTGTTATACATGGTAGCTTTATATTGATTAAGTGTTATACAATTTTATTTTAGTGTTTACTAGGCCACTAAACAAGCTTCAAACTTTATGTTTGTTTTTCTTGTTACCTTTCAAGCTTATGTTTTAGTCTTTAGTATGTGCTATTGACTTTTACGGCCTGTTTGTTTTTTGGTAATAAATTGGGGTAATGGTAATGAATTTATAGTGTAATTTTATTAAGGATGAACATTATAATCTCCATGGTAAACAAATTTTCATTTCCAAGCTTCAATTTTCTTCTCATTTTTCATTCTCATCCATTACCATTGGGGAGGGTGGTATTTGATGGGAATGGATATTTGTGAAAAAAATTTGATAAATTGGAGCTAGGGTAGCACCACCATGGGAAAGGATTTTAATTTCCCTTCCAAATTTAGTTATAAATTCATTCCCATTACCATGATTTATAACCGGCTACCAAACGGGTCATTAGTATTGTTCTAGTAACATATAATGACTCTTTTAGTCTATTACGCACTTTTAATATATATTTTATGTTGTTTTGCGTATAAAATGAGGTCTAGAATTGATCTCTATGGTTTATCGCACTTACAGTGCGCCTCAAGTTCAAAAGGCACGAGCCTTCGCCTTGCGCCTACTCGCCTAGGCTCCAGGGCCCTTTTGCGCCTCAGTGAGCCTCGTGACCTTTAAAACCTTAGTTTTAAAAGCCGCACGATGTCCCTGGAGCCTAAGCGCAAGGCGCAAGGCGAAGGCGCGCGCCTTTAGGTGGTGAGGCGCACTAAATTTTCTAAAACATTCATTTTTTTAAAACTAGATCATATATTTACTCAAAATAACATCATACTCATTATAAATGCATAAATGACATAACAAAGTATAATTCATATTTAAAAAAGGCGGAAGTCTAAAAGATGACATAATAATGAAAAGAAAAAAGGGATAGAAAAGCAAACTTGGTTCTCCAAGCTCATTTTTTTGCCTAAAGTACTAGAACAATCATAATCCAAATCATACTCATCACCTAGGTTCCAATAGTACTCACCCACTATAAGAGCGCATAATATATGCGCTCTCGCAAGTTCAACGATTTACAATCATTGAGATAGTGCAAAAGGATAATTTAAAAAAATTAATGGACAAAAGGTCAAATTTTATTCAATTGTAACAACAAACATAATATATGCAAATGTAATGTTCAATTAAGGCATGTTTTATTCAATCTATTGAAGCACTCGTATGCTAAAAGTTAAAATTAAGAAAGTATTCGACGAAACAAATCTAACAAGACCTTACTTTGAATATAAAAATTTGGTCAACGTGAAATGTGTGATAATGCAAAAAGTAAAATTGTTGTATGCATCTTCTGACGGAGAATGTACTTTTGTTCACACAAAAAAGTAATCAGTGTTAATAATCCAAAATAACAAATTGGCGCCCATTAGTAGCACAATTTTCAAAAGCTGATACATTTACACACCTAAGAAAATGTCCTAGTAGATCAAATAATATAAAACACATCGAACTAGATTAAGTTAGATGAAAATAGGTTAGATTGGGTAAACTGGACATAGGCTAAATACTGCTAGCAAAACTATAGCAATTAGCAAAACTGATCGGTAAATAACCTGTGTTGTGGATTTATCAAGTCAATAACTGGCTTTACATGGGAGCCTGCACATATATCAACAACAAAAAAAGAAACAATTTTATGACCAAAAAAAAAAAACATGTTTATGGTTGAACAAGAAAAAAATTAGCAATGAGATGCTCAACTAAACTAATGCCCATGGTTAAAAAATGCGGATTCGTCGCGATAGCGGTAATGGTCACAATATCGCGGTAACGAAATTGATGCATCAATCGCGAACCGTATCATGGTTGTCACGAAAGAATTTTGATTTTTAAGATTTATCATCCTGGTCATCATCGTCGCTTCCGTCATCATCATTATTATTATTACTACTACTACTATTATAGTTATATTCATTATTAATACTACTACTTCCATATCGCAATACTCGCTACATAAGTATGCGATACGGACAGATATAGTGAAAACTGAATAATTAATTGGCCCCACAACAAAAGTAAAGTTAAAAAAATTTAATAAAAAAAAAACAAATGGGTAATTTTTTTATTAAATATAATAAATAAATATTAATTGCAAGTATTGTGTTATAGACTAAAATGACAAAAGTTGTGAGTATTGCGATACAGAGGTAATATTATTGTTGTTGATGTTATTATTATTATTACTACAACTACAATTATTATTATTAAAAAGATCATTAGTACCAAAATAAGATATAAATAAATTTTAAAAAAAAAAACTTTTACCCACAACTAACCTAAAGTCTAAACTACTTATATGTGGTTAATTAAAAGAAGAAAAAAGAAAAAGGAAGTGATGGACAGTTGGCCCACGTGGACCTCTTTTCCCAACATATAGTAGGTCAACAATTCAAATGTAAAAAAAAATGAAATGATGGACAGCTGCCTCCCCACTTTAACCAATTTATTATTTTTTTTTCCATCTCACTTCCTCTCTTTCATTCTCATGCCCAATTTAAAGTTTAAAACACTTTCTTCACCGTCATTTTTAACACATAAGGCTTCAAAAAAATGGCGAAAAAAGTTTACAATTCAGTTTATTGAGGTGGTTCCGGGCGACTTAGGTTTGTTGCGCTTGATTCGACCAAGATCTCGTTGTGTTGCGCTTGAACCAATCGAGATCTCGTTGTGTTCAAAAAACCCGACACAAAACAATAAACATCAGTTCGCTAAAGTTGAAACCCGAATCAAAACGACCGATTCGCAACTTCACGGCCTAGTTTTTGAACCATGCTAATGCCAAACATAGCCCACAATAGGCCTAGGTTGTTATTAACTCTAGGAAGCATGGGATGAGCTTCCAAGAGTTGTCTTGTATTAATGATGTGGGCAAAAGAAGTTCCTAGTACATTATGGTTGAAGTGGGATGGAAAAATAGTTCGAGGACATTTGTGCGATGGGGTTATTGGTGCAGGGGTTGTTCAAAAATGATAGGAGAGCACAATAGCCATTCCCTGCAGTATTATACTATTCAAAGGAAATAGAAAATAAAAGACAAATTTTAGGATTTTGTAAAAAGCACTTTTTTCACTTCCCACCTTTCAATCTCTTATCATATCAGTCACCAGGGCCAACGCTTGATCGGGGCAGAGTGATCGACCGTGCAGGGCCCTGGTTCGGCAGGGGGCCCCAAGTTGAAATGGTACGCGAATCCGACCGCCTATGGTGGCGTACTTGTTTTCATTCTCTTCTGTCCTAAATTCCATGTTAATTGAGCCTATTTTCAGATCTAGGGTTTTGTTGTTTACAAGGGTAATTGGAGCTTTCTTACCAAGTTTTAAATCTTAAAACATTAGGGATTTTATTTATCTAAATGAAAAGAATGCTTCTAAGAGTTTAATTTTGACTTTGGTTCATTTTTGCAATTTCAGGATGAAGCTTGAAGGCTTGATAATGGAGTTTGGTCGAAAGGTTTAAGGTGATAGTCATACTCTGATGGAAAAGAAAAGGAGATAAATTGTTGATATATTTTTTTAACTCAATTGTATTAAAATATGATTTTTTTTTGGTTTACTTTTTACAGTATTAAAATATCATTAATTAAACTACTCTTGGGGGTAGTGTGTAGATTGTAATTAGTATTCATTATCATAGCCCCTCCATTTCCGAAACAAAAAAGTATTGGGTTATAACTAAAATATTTGATTTAATTTTAGGGCCCTCATTTTATGAATTCGAAGAGGGCCCCTAAAATTCTAGCCCCGGCCACTAGCAGTGGCTTACCAACATCTACACCGGTTTCGGCGACTAGGTTCCATGCCCGATTCTCTATTTCTACATAGCCATTCACTCTCTAGTCTCTATACATGCTTTCATTTATTCTTCTCTAGTTCTCTTATCTATTTGATTTTCACAAGTTAAAATGATTTTAGTCCTTTTCATGCGTATCATTCCCCTTTTCAACCAAATTTTATCAATATTTTTTTATTTTTTTTCTTTTCCCATTCATGTGCTTTACAAGTTTATTTTTCTTTGTGTTTTCTTTGTTCATTATTATTTAATATTATTGTTAATTGTTAATCTTACGTTGTTCTTATATTGTTAGTTATAACTTGTAATGCAATTTAGTGTTCTAATTTCTTCTACAATGTTTATTCATCTTTGTTGTTTAAGTAATTAAAATTATTTTTGTAGTTGTAATGAATATTTTTGTATGAAACTTTTTCTTTAATTAAGTTTTTTGCCGCTCTTTTTTATTTTGACAACTTCCATCCCATCCCAATCGTTTTTTAATCCAAAATCCATGTCAAACTGCTATCTAGTATTCATGTATTGTATAAGTCAATAATGTATGTCAACTTAACTATCTAGAATCTTAAATACACAGAAAATTCTATATAAAATCATGCATAAGCACTCAACTATTGACATTTTTTAAAGTTTGCAACAATATCTACAGCAAAATCATTTTTTGTATAGTAGCTCATTTGCTAAAGTAATAGAATTTTGATTTAATCAAAATGAAAATTTTGATAACTCAAAAAGAATTTGATGGATCAATCCAAATTCAAGGGCAATGAGCTAATAGCAATTTTTGTTTCTACTTAGTACATGTCTTCACCTTATTCTAATTATTAATGATAAAGTAAAAATAAGTTCAATATGGGAAAAATAAATTCAATGAAAATCAATTTCAATCCATAAAAAAATAGTTTAAACTTATGCACAAACCACAACAAAGCCCTAGTTCCAAAAAAATGGGATCGACTGCTATGCATCATTATGATGACATAATAATCAAGAAAATTGTCCTCTCCCTCTATTCTTCCTTAGTTAATACTAAACTCTCCACAACTCCCAATAGCCTTACATCATTTTTAACCATCATCAGCTAAGTTTTCTTTGCTCTTCCTCTACCCTTCATCTTCCCCTCCCTTTGCCACTATTCAAACTTTCATACATTTTGGTAAGGGCGAGCAACAGTTCCAGGTACCTATCCACGGACCAGGACCCAGTTAGGAACCGGGTCCCTGGTTAGGAACCAACGGGTAATTACCTTGACCTGATTCAACCGGTTCCGTATCCAAAACTTACTACCCGGCCGCAACTGGTTCCAATTCCAAAAATTTTGGACCCAGTATTGGATTCTTTGCCAGTGGGTACCCAGTACCGGACCCGGTTGACTTAGGTTTTATACTTTTATCCAATTGTAAATAGTGAAGTATTGAAGTGAGTACTGACTACGCCTAAATATAATAAGCCCAATTTTTTTCATTCAAAATTTGTATGTTTATGACTTTATGTAAACTTCTATGTAATTTGTGCGAACTTGTGTTTATGACTTTATGTAGACTTTATGTTTTATTTTAAAATTGTAAACTTGTGTTTAGTGAGACTTTCTACGTGGATGTTTAGTGGTAAATAATTAAATACATAGTAGGTTAGGTGTTGCTGGCCATTAAGCTGATTTGTTATATAAATTTAAGAAATTGAACAAAATACAAACCCATTAAAGAAAACCGGGTACCCAGTATTGGAACCAGTACCCGGTGGTTCCAGTTCCAGAAACATGTTACACAGTTGGGCCTGTTCCAAATATTTCGGACCCGAAGGTTCCCGTTCCATTGAAAAAGACCGAGTACCCGATTTTGCTCACCACTACCTTTTGGTGCTTAGTTTTCATCTTACATGATCCCAAAGCTATCTTAACCAATTCTCAATCGTTTTATTCACAATTAAAGTAACCCCTACCTTCTTCCCAATACATTTCTTCCCTAGGCTAATAGTATCCCGATGCGAACATATTAAAACTCCTTTACAATGCCCCACTATTTCAACCATTTACTCAACACCATTCCATTACATCCGGTGGTCAATCATTTACATTGCTGGAAAAAAATATCAAGCCTAACTTCCCTTCCAAAAAAAAAATATATAAACATAAAGAACTTACCATTTGAATTAGCCGACCCAAGAACTCCACATGATAGTTCTGCTCCACATATTAAAGCCCTTCAACAAACAAAGAACTAGAACCTAGGAAACACGGGGACGGCCTTTGGGCTACTGTACCCGTACTGGGACGGGGTGGGGACGGGGATGGTGCGGGGTCGGCCGAAAAACGCACCCGGGACGGCTTGGCTGAGGTGGGGACGGCAAGGGTGAGTCGGGGACGGCTGACTTCTGGGCTAGGGACAGTTCCGGGACGGGTATTGGACGAAATAACCGTCCCCAAGGTGCTACTTTGGCTTTTAAAAAAAAGTGAATGAAAGGTTAAAGGAAAGAGAAGGTGAAGAGTCTGCTAACCTTTAAAACCCAGTTTGACTGAAAAACTCAAAAGAATAAGGGGAAAATAATTAGGGTTTTGAGAAGAAAAAAGAACTTGCGTGTTTTCACTTTCAGCCCTTTTGTCACTGCGTCGCCCACCATCACCGGTCGCCTCTGCGTCACCCACCACCACCGTTCGTCTCAGCGTCGCCCACCATCTTCGTTCGTCTCTGCGTCGCCCACCACCTCCGTTCGTCTCTGCGTCGCCCACCACCTTCGTTCGTCTCTTCGTCGCACACCACCTTTGTTCGTCTCTGCGTCGCCCCGGTCAGCCACCATTCCAAGTTCTATATTTTTCTCTTCTCGTTTGGTTCAACTTCTCTAGTACAAAGATCTATTCCAATTTCTTTTTTTTTTTCTTCTCCTTTGCATCTCTGTTCAATCCTTTTCTTTTTTCCCCTTTTAGTTTGAAAATTTAAATCTCTATTTTACCCCTTATCCCTGTTAAAAGTAGTTGATAACTAGGCCCATGTGTGTGTGTGACTCACACACTTCGTGTTCAATTTTTTTTTAGTTTAATACTTTGTATGTGTTTTTTATTGCATAAGACAAGAAATTGATTTATCTTTTGGTGTTGTTTTTTTTATTTTTTATTTTTTTTATATATTTTTTGCCGTCCCCAAGCCGTACCCGTTTTCAAAAAATTTCATTTTGTCGTTTTCCGTCCCCGTCCCAGTACCCGTTTTTGACCCCGAATCTGACTCCGTGCAAACTAGACTAGAACCTTCCAAACCCACCATACCGTCACCAATTCATCGTTGCCAGAACCACTATCTAATTTTAATGGTACCTCTTTCTTTGAAGGGTCTTTTTTTGGAACTATTGTCCGGCTTCTTTTCGCTTGTTTTTTATACCTTTTAAACTTGATTTTGTTGGCTTTTCATATTTTAGTGTAGTCTTATCTTTTTTCGTGTTCTCATTCAATAATGTTATGCTTTAGTTGTTTTCATGAATAATTGGGGTTGAATTGAAAGCATTACAAGTGATTTTGCTCAATGGTCTGATTCAAACACACATAACTTTTTACACATAATTCCTTTTCAGGCGATTTAAATTGGAAAAGATTCCTTGTTCCGAGAGCTTCGATTTGGTATATTATATGGCCAGTTTTGCTGAGAAGCGAAGGAGAAATGAGCATTTAAATACCGAATGCACAGTCAGGAACCTTAGATCGGTCGAGCCAGTCCTTACTCGGTGGAGCCAGACCTTACTCGAATGAGCCAAGGCCCTGTTGAAATTTTAATATATAGATAAGATAGGGGAAAGAAGAAGAAAATTGAAACTGGAACAAAAAACTTCATTCAATCCAATAATACTAAGTACATCAATTAGTAGACTTTATATAGACTCATGCAAATAACTAATAACAAGCTAATGGCTAAAATAGAGGAAGCATGATCCCATGAATCCCCACTAACAACTAGAACCTCCCTTACGTAATATACCATAAACTAAATCCCTAGAATTACTCTAACTACTCCATTGACTAAATAATAACTAAACTTCCGACATAATAGAAGTGCAAATTACATACACACACATATATCACTATTTTGTAGCATTAAATCCAACAGGCCCCACTCGATTTAGCCAACTCGAACCATAAGCATCACTTCTATTATATCCGAGCTTTTGAACCTGGGTCGGTCAAGCTAGACATTACTCGAACAAGGTCTGACTCCGTCAAGCCAGGCCTTGACTCGGTCGAGCTGGGAATGTATTTTTGCTCGACTCCAAGGACTAATTTTGACTCAGGCGAGCCAAGGTTCACTCGAACAAGCCAGCCACCTGTACGTGTACGGGGTAAGGTTTTCCACCTTATTTTCCTCTTTGTTATCTTTTAGGGTTTTGGGTAAAAATTTCCATAGGGAGTCTTTTAAAGGGTTTTGGGTAAAAATTAAGCATGATATTAGATAAAATAAAGTAGTTTTAGGTTTTTCTTTCACTCTCTAGATTTTCTCTCATTTTCTCCATTGTTATGATGATTTTCTCCATTAATGAAATTCATATTCCTTTTTCTAGGGTAATCTTTTTCTTTACTTTCTTTTATGCTTTGTTTGTTTAATCTTCAATCTATGTTTGTAATTTACCTTCACTTTGGATTTTGTTGATTTTCTTTAAATTCTCCTTAAATCTAGTGTTTGTTGCTCATTTTTTCTTTTGATTATATTTTCACTTAGTGAATAGTCCTATTTCACTTAAGTTTCGGTGAAAACCCCAACAATCTATGATTATGTTGATGGTTTTGAGGACTATGTTTGGTTGTTTGATCAAACCTTTAATTTATTTAAACACATCGAAATATAGGCTTTTACATAAACTGGGACTCCATGACTTTCTAACCAAAGTTTGTGGAGTATTAGTTAGATTTCCTTCATCAAACCTCTTAATTTTCTTTAGTGATTGGTGTTTTTAGTTTGATCTTCATAACCTTCTAACCAAAGTTTGTGAAGTTATGATTGGAATAATTTCATCAATTTCAGTTTCTAATATAAGTGTATTACAGTATTAGGTTCATGTGCATAATTATAATTTGGTTGCGGTGGATCCTAATCTAGGTGGTTTTCTCCATTTGATTTTCTCGATTATTTAATTTATTTTCTCCTTCGAACTAGTAGTGTCATCTCGGTGATTACCACCCTCATCCTTGTGGATCCAAACTTTTCTTACCTTATACTCGTGTAAGGATTTAACTAGATTTTTCTTAATTTAGGGTGTTTTATCTAACGACGTAAAATATCCCTCCGTCATTCTTCCATTCAAGCTTCCCTGAGGGCATATAGAAGGATTTTCGTTCGACTAAGAGTTAGCATACATGGAAAAGTCACATCAGCTATGGTCTTATGACATAATAAAAGAGTGTGAGACAAGGGGAGAGAGAGAGATAACGCGTCATATTATCATTTCCCCCCATCAACAATTTTGTTAAGTCTAAGTTCATCAAAAAGTTGACACATAATAATAGGGACAATGATAACAAAACTAACATAAAAAGGAAGTAAAACATGCACCTTGTTCATGCATAGGTGTCTCAGACTCTTCAAGTTCCTTCCATTTTAGGGACAATGATAACAAAACTAACATAAAAAGGAAGTAAAACATGCACCTTGCTCATGTATAGGTGTCTCAGACTCTTCAAGTTCCTTCCATTTCCACCCGCGTATCCGGCCATCATCTCCGCAGCTGGAAGGTAAAAGTCCATAATTTTTCAATCAAAGGCGGACCCAATAAGGTGCAAGTGGGTACAGCTATACCCCCATTTTCAAAACACAAAAGTTCAAAAAAATATTATTGGCCGCCAATAAGAAATTACCAACCATTTTTCGATTTTTCAAATCTGTTTAATTGTTTTTGTTAATTGTTTAATTGACAACCATTGTATATTTATTTAATTGTTTCGGATGTTGATTTTTTTATTATTTGCTTTTAGTTATTTCTGATTTTTTTGTTTGATTAATTGATTCTGAATTTCTAATTTTGTCATTTTATTTAGTTTGATTGTGATTTTAGCATGATTTTGATTTAAGTTTTTGATTGTTTAATCTGAGTTTGTAACTTCTGGTTCTATGTTGTAAATTCTCTTTGAATCTAATTATCGTTTTTAGTTTCTGCTTTAATGAGTTTGTAAATTTGTAAATTTTGGTTGAGTCTAATTTTTTTAGTCTAATACTTTTTTTAGTTTGATTTTTCAATATTCGTATCATTTTCTGATTATTTTGGGGGGGTTTTTAGTTTGGATTGGTAGATTTGCTTGGTTGTTCAAGTCTGATGGATAAAATATATCTGCTATTTTTTTTTTTATATACTTGTATGTGAATTTTTGGTTTGATTTTATCCTCCAAATTTCATAACCAAGAGCTTCACTACAGCCATTTTGATTTTTAATAATGATTTTTCAAATCCAAAACAGATACATTTTCAGTGAAATTGGTAGTAAAAGAATGTTACTAATAACTTGAATGATTAGTTCAAATAATTAGGCAAGCAAAATTAAGAAACATTGAGTATCATATGCAGTGGGCATAGCTACACAAATTCAAATTAGATATGGTGCAATTCACCTGCATTGCCTTTTTGCATGGTATGATGTCGATTAGCCCATATTGAAATGGCATGTACCACTAGATTCAGTACAGTACAAGAAGCATTTTTCATACGCTGAGTTGATAATTATTGTATCCAAAAAGATTTGCAATAATAAACCAACTGTCATCACCAAAAGCACAAAGAAGAAAGTGAAAACTGAAGGAAACAAACCTCAGCAACATAGCATCGGCTCCATCGCCATAAAATTTAACATCGTAAGCAGGACCTTCATGCGCTTGAAGAAAGCAAGTGGGTTCAGCTGCAAGTACTCTTGAATCCAATTACACCAAATCAAACGTAACATAAACAACAGCAACATTAATAATTTACGAAACGATTATTATCCCAAAATGTTCAACAATTAACCAGTTACAAAGAAAACTTACTGTTGAGGACTCCAGATGCCATTGCTATTTTCCTGCAACCATAAACCAAGAAACATATTTTTTTAAAATAAATTCAAAAACGTGTGAGATGTAAGAGAAAAGTGTAATTGAGCAGATAAGTAACCGTACACGGGAAGAGAGTACAGCAGACAGAGAATAAGCGGCAACTAAACCATCGCTGGAAGCAGAAACCACGATGTCGGAATAGGATTTAGGATTAGGGTTTGAAGAAGGAACAAAGATGGCACGAAAAACAGTTCGATATTGAAATTCCCTCTCATGGAGAATGGTGCTCCTGTATGCGTCTTCGTCCCAGTTGGTGACGTCCATCACCATGATTGGATTGTACAGATTTTCCCAAAACGAGCTCCTGCTCCAAACTGGCAATTTCTATCACTTTGAGTAGTTTTCTATTTTTTTTTTTTTGAAACTGGCAAATTGCCATTGCCCCTAACTTATAAATTAACCCATTAATTGTGAAATCAAGCCCAAAATAAGGTAATGTTTGGATTATATTGATTACCTTAGTACTTAGTTTCCCATGAAATTTCCCATGAAATCAAGCCCAAAATTAACACATTATAATTCCTATAAAATTTAGTTTTCCACATATTTTAATTTTCTATAATAAAGTGTTAAATGTTGATTGGATGACAATGGGAAATAGAAATTTCATGGGAAATTCCATTAACATAGGTCCCTAGGTAAATAATTTCCCTCGTTTTGTGGGAAATGGAATTTCCTATGAATTTGTAATTCCTATGTTTTGATATACCAAACAACAAAGGAGGTTTAAAATTCATGGAAATTTCTATTTCCCATGATTTTAAAGTGAACCAAACAATACCTAAATTTCTTTCTAAATTTATTTTGGGCTTGATTTCACAATTAATAAAAGTTTCAAATTTCTAAAACATTTGATTTTGAAACATTTGGTAGGTTATGTAATTCAAAATATACACATGTTGTCATTTATTAATAATGTTGCCTCTTTTGTTTCATACATGAATACTAAGCAAAGTGGGCAATTGTTTTTCAATAGTCCTAGCAACTCTTATTCATCATTTTTTTTGTCCAATGGAAAATTATTGAATGCGCCAAAATGTAGTTACTTTTAAGGATTTGAGAGTTTGATTCTCTTTCTAATCTTATAGAGTTTGATTTGGGTGATTTAGATATCATTTTGGATATGGATTGGTTGAATACTTATAAAGCTAAAATAGATTGTGAGCTACAAAAAAAATTGTTTGAATTAGTGTGTTTTCCAAAATTGATTTGAGGTCAGGATACCACTAGTTGAAAGTAACCAAGAAAGACATCCCAAAGACTACCTTTATGATAAGATATGGACATCTAAATCTAAATCTAAACTTAAATTGTAACGACCCGACTTTTTAAGCTGTCGTTTGACGAAGGAAAACGACTTGCGGATCATTACTTAAGCATTAAATCAAACATTAATTATATTTTTAAAATAGAAACATCTTTTATTAACTTAAAAGTCTGAAATTAATCCCAAAAGTCAATAAAGGTAAAATACTTAAAGAATTACATAAACTGAAATTATTGTCTTCCCAACATGCTGGGATCATAAATGAAATAATGTAATATTGTCTTAAATCACTCTAGTAAAACTAAGGTAAAACTAAACTCTGCCACGCTTAAGCCCAACCATCGAAAGCCCGTTCTAAGCTGCTGCATCGTCACCTGAAACTGAGGGGGGGTCCACCGTCAGTGGGAAGTAACTAGGCTGTCCCGCTTAATTAAGGGACCGCTAAACACATAATATCATAGAATTATACATGAAAACCACACAAAAACATAATACATATTATACAGAAATCAATACGAGGTACGTATAAAAATACGTACAAAGATACGTATACAAATACGTACAAAATACGCATAAGAATACCTGCAGAAATACGGTTAGAATACGTACAAAATACACGTACAATACATCATGGAATACGTATACATTCGGGTATAACATACGAATACATACATTCATACATACATACATACGTTATACAAATACAAATATACACAGCGGAAGACTTATACTATTCGTAGCACATGCATTTCATACTTATCTTATATTATAAATACTTTTAACCTGGTTATCATCATTTCATTAAATCATAACTTATCTTAATCTTCTTAACTTATCTTACATCTTATATTATAACTTATATCACATCATAACATAACTTATATCTTATCATAACTTTCATAACGTATCGTACTTTCATATCATCTTTACCTTAGCTTATATCATATCATCTTATCTTTACTTCATATCGTATCATATCTTATCTTCGTATAATAACATAAATATCTTATCTTGTCATAACATAACATAACATAAACATCTTATCTTAACTTTGCTTAATCCATGGTCGAGTCAACATGCTAGTAGGGGATCTCGTGTGCACCCCAACTTTCCTAGAATATGCCGGGTCAGACTCATGTGTCTTTCCCAAAGTCTAAGTGGGACCCTCACTCCCGAATTAACGGCCCATGTGCCACTAATTCGGACGACAACACAAACTAGAATCAGTAAACCGACCAGAAAGCCTCGGCAGGTCGGTGGCAAAGACTTAACCCCGGTAACGAAGCGTGCATCGTCGGTGGGGTGACCACTTCATAAAACCTTAAAGAAAAATATCTTATCTTATATCATATGAATCATCTTAACATCTTATCGTATCATATCATAACATTCATCTTTACTTCTTAATGGACCGGTCACTATAACTCGTTGTGGATCCCGTGTGCACCACAACTTTCCTAAAACATGCCGGGGTGAACTCGTGTATTCAGCCCGTAGTGGATCCCATGTGCACCACTAAGCCTAAGCTATGGCCATAACTCCCAAATAGCAGCTCGTGTACTACTACTTAGACGACTACATATTCTAGAACCAAGAACTGCGCGGGGGAACTCGTGTGTTCGTCCCATTGAGCAGTGGCTTCGACTTAACCCAATCCGACGACTCGTGTATCATCGAATGGGCGTCCTTATCTTATCTTATATTTCAAATCTTATATCTTTCTTAAATCGGGAAATACTAGGTGGCCGTAATCGGAAATGAAATGTTCGAAGTCCCAGGAAAGAGAGGTGCGGCACGTATATTGGCCACCTTAAATACCAAGTCTTTCCTAGCCAGAGATCGAAACAATTCAAATTCCTTTTACTCCGTTTCCTTTCTTTCCCTTTTAATGTCTTATCATCCTCAATTCCTTATTGTAACTTATCCCTACTGACTTCCTTACTTATAATAATAATAATAATAATAAGTAATAAATAATAATAATAATAACAATTCCTAAAATTATCCCAATATTATTATAAGTCCAAAATAAACTAAAGTTGATCAAAATAAAAAGGCCACTCGACATTTCTTTAATTATAACATAATAATCAGATCAGCTCATTAACAATCATATAAACAATTTAACAATTAACAACATATATTACTCAAAATATGATAAAAATCCTATTTTTATCACAACAAGCCATTTGACACTCTTGAATAAAAATACCAAAATTATACTTTTAATCAATTGAATACAATTAACAACAATTGATCAAATAAACTTAATAATAAACAATTTAATTTACTTTAAACATTAAATCATAAAACATGGATTAAAACAAGATCAAAATCATTCCTTTATTTACATCACACCACACGGCTATCATAGGGTTCAAACAAGATCAAGATTGAATTCAAGAATTCAAAGTAACATGTTTTAATAATTTAATTACACTATTTTACACAATCTGATTTTTAAAGAATTAAATTAAGA
This sequence comes from Salicornia ramosissima, assembly GCA_951394345.1. Lineage (NCBI taxonomy): Eukaryota > Viridiplantae > Streptophyta > Magnoliopsida > Caryophyllales > Amaranthaceae > Salicornia > Salicornia ramosissima. The sequence continues at coordinate 64,763,727 of OX596232.1, forward strand.
ACGACCCTTTAAAGGTCTCTATTAATCTGGAAATTTTAATGAAAGTTAAATATAGGTTCAAGGTTTAACTTGCATAATTTTCGTCCAAAACTAAGGTCATGTACTATTTTTAAGGGATTTTATAACTAACAAATCAGATTAGGATGAAATCAGTTTTAGATTTTTCTTCCATAGAAAACGATCTTTAAAAATTACGAAAATTTAACACAAGTTGTAAAACACTATTACTGACTACCACCTAAAATTTCGTAGCCATACGAATTGATTAAGTATATTAATGAATTCGTAAACCAAATCTGGACAGTTTTACCGGTTTAAGAGATTAAATTATTTCAAGCAAGAGAAGGACGAATTTCGCCATGAAATAAATCTTTATTAAAGATCAAACAGTAAAGAAGCTCCTAAAATTACTCTAAGTCACTCGACAAATTCGAACAACAAGAAAAAAAATATTCATGCAATTATTCATACAAAATACATAAATAAATAAATTAATTTATGCATAGAATACCTTAAAATAAAATCAAGAAATATCATATTCATAAAATTCATAAGGTTCGAAATAATCTAAACCTAATCATGATACTAATTCTTTTACAATTTTCATGTTTTTAATCCTAATTTACTATGTGTAAAACTTGTACCAAAATTAAACAAGATAGCGTAGTTACCTCGATACGCTAAAATTCCAAGAAAAAATCACTAAATTAGTGATTGAAATGCACGGCCCTTTTTTGGAGGAAGGAGAGAAAGTTTATATTTTTTTTTTAGGGTTTATGAGTATTTTTGCAATTAGGAACCAAATGAATGATATAAGCCTTATTTATAGAAAAAGAAAGAAAAAAAAAAAACAACAAACCCTAATGATTAGTAAGGGGACCGTGAATGAGAGCTAACAAATAGTGAAAGACTTAGTTAATCTTAGACTAAGTTTTAGGAATTTTAAAAATAAATAATTTAATTAATTTAATTTAATTAATCAAATTAATTAAATAGAAACAAAACATATACTTGGCCCAAAAGAGGTGGGAGAACCGGCCAAGTCCAAAGAAAAAGGAAAAATTGGGTCATTTGGCCCAATTTGAGAAAAAAGGAGAACAGATTAAAATCAAACAGTCCAACTTTAATGGGCCTTTTGGACTTAGAACAAATAAATAGAACTAATAACCGCGAAATTTTCTGGCCCTAAATTTCGGGGTATTACATAAATATTTAAAACATGATCCTTTATGTGCTACATGTCAACCTCTAACACCTCTTTTGCTATTTACGCGCCACATGTCATTCTCTAACACCTCTTTTGCCACGTGTCCATCTTTTAAAACTCCTACCTATGTTTTTTTGCCACATGTCCACCTCTTGCACCCTCTTTGCCATGTGTACATCCTTTAATATTTCACCCTATTATTTAGGTTTTTTGTTTTATAAAAAAAACACATAATAAACCAAACAACTTACAATATTACCTTTTTTTAAAATCAAGATGCATGAAAAAAGAGTCAAGACAAAAATGGACTTGTGGCAATTAAAAAGCATTTAAAACTCCTTCCTATGCAGGGAACCCCAAGAGCCGAAGATGAAACGGTCGCTCCTCCGGATCTGCAACCCCAACCGGTAGCGCTGCTGTAGCCCCAACCGCAACCGCACCCAATTATGTCCCGCAACCCGATCCTTCCATTTCTTTTCATGAGTTTGTTCCTGTAAGGGTTGCAACTTTTTAATTTTTTTTTATTCAGTAAAAATAACGACAGAAGAATTGATGGACGAAGAGGAAATGTTGGCTCCACCGCAACCGCAGCCCCAACTACTACTGCAGCCTCCACCGGCAGCACCGACCCAATTGCATCTTCCACAGGAATCCCAATCGCACCCGTAACCCGTCCCTTCCATTACTGTTCCTGAGTTAGATCCTTAAATTACTTTGCCAGGAGTGCCATTTTGGAAGTTTTTAGGTGAATTACTGATGTTTACGTTTTTTTTGTAAATTGTTAATATTGTTTGCCTTTTAATTTTCTTTAGCCTTTTAATTCTCTTTAATTAGCCTTTTAATTCTCTTTAATTTGTTTTTAAATTTGCTTGGGTGTCCTGATGTACGTTATCTGTTTAGAATGTTAAAGCTTTTATTTAATTTTCTTTTACTTTTAATGCTCTTTGTTTTTAAAATTTTTTTGGGTGTGTAGGTTTTTTTGGTTTGGTTTTTTACCTGTTTATTCTATTTTGTCTTCTTATGCATTTGTCATTACTTGATGAATTAATTACGTAATTTAATTTTCTTAAATTAATGTTTGTAATTCTAATGTTTTTTATTACTACTTATTTCTTAGCTAAATTTAACCTACTATCATTTGAAAACCTTTCATATTTTAACTGTGATATATATATATATATATATATCTAATCTAGTTAATTTCCAATTAAAAAGCACATTTATTGCATTAATTATTGTTATTCAGTCATCACATACAGAGGGTTATCATATCATATCATCATATATATTTTCTTTTATGAAGCTGGTACCCCAATTTGACATAGTTGTATGTGTTGAAGGTAATTGTATACCAATTTCTTTTTTTGGTGTACTTATTTATCACTTTACGTTTATTTTTTTTACTCAATGTAACACCATCACACTAACCATTTTCTCTTCTCATTTTGCATGTTATGTCAATTTAGACCACAGACATTGTGATAATTATATAGGTACTCCTTTCTTTCTCTTTCTACAAATGTTGTTGAATTTTGATTACTCATTAGTACACAATGCTAATTTTCACTGTAAATCAGTATTGGTCAAGAAAAAAAACAAAAGTTTAGGAAAATAGATGTATTCAAAGTTTAGGAAAATAGATGTATTCAAATTTAGACTCTAACCTAAATTTTTGCACTGTGGTTTTTAATTACGTGAACTTATTTTTTAAATTTCCAAAATATTAGTGTTATGTGAACTTATTTTTTAAAATAACAAAATTTTAGGGAAAAATGTTTATTCAAATCTTGACTCTTACCTAATTTTAGGCAATTTGTGTTTTTATTTATTATGTTACTCAATTTACATTTTTTTTTGTTTTTTGTAAACTTGCATATTTTAATTTGACATTCTTAAAATTAGTTTTAAAAGTCAATAAAGAATGATATAACTACCCATATTCCATAATTAACATTATGTGTACTTACTTATTTATATTCCTAAATTTTAGGAAAAAGAATGTATTCAAATTTTGAATGTTAACTAATTTTATGCAATGTGTGTATTATTTTGATAATTTCCTTTGGTTAACTTGTATATTTTTATTTTACTGTCCTAAGTTTAGTTTAAAACATCAATAAAAAATGACATAACTACACATATTTCATGTTGTTTAAAAAATAGAAAAATCTGACTATTCCATAATTAGCATTACGTGAACTTACTTTTTTTAATTCCAAAATCTTAGGAAAAATTGTTTATTTAAATCTTGACTCTCACCTAATTTAATGCAAAATGTTAATTTATATATTATATTACGCAATTTACTGATTTTTTTGGGTAAACTTGCATATTTGAATTTTACTTTCTAAAAGTTAGTTTAAAAATTCAATAAAGAATGATATAACTACCCATATTCCATAATTAATATTATAATTGTTAAATTTTTGGAAAAAGAATGTATATTGAACAAATATATATTAAACTAATATACCTTTATTTTAAGTCAATGTTGCTGCTAATTGTGGTGAAATTAGTATATATTAATATATTAATAGTTAAAAACATATATTGACAAATGTGTATCGTCAAAATAAAAATAATAAAATAAAATGGAAAGAGTATAATTTAGTGCAATAATCTTTCATTAATTAAGAGAACTCATAGAGTCTACAATTTCTTATACTATTATGATCAATTTAATTTTATTAAATTTATTTTTATTTTAATTGTTTTGATAAACTTAATTGCACAAATATGTCTTCTTCATTAGTTTTTTCACAATTATATCTAAGTATGTCTTAAATATTACTCATCATTCTACAATTTCCAAAAAATAATCCTTCATGAATTAAGAGAATTTATAGAGTCTACAATTTCCTATACTATTATGATCAATTTAATTTTATTAATAATATTTTAATTTTAATTGTTTTGGAAAAATTAATGGCACAAATATGCCTTCTTCATTAGTTTTTCACAATTATATCTATTTCCAAACTCATCATTCTATTTCCAAATGTCGTTCCTATTTGGAATTAGAAGGGGATTAAGAAAGAAGAACCTTTTACGAAAAGGCATTTAATTAATACATGTATTATATTGTTGGGTTTATTATATCTATACTTAAATATTTAAAACAAAAACTTTAAAATCTATATTGATATTTTTAATTTTTTTTTTTGAAAAAAAATCAGTTAAAAAATATATTTTAAAAATAATATTTCATTAATTAAGAGAATTTATAGAGTCTACAATTTCCTATACTATTATGATCAATTTAATTTTATTAATAATATTTAATTTTAATTGTTTTGAGATTATATTTTTTATATACAGCTCGACATATTAATGCACATAATACAATGTCTTTAATTATTTATAGCCTTGAAGGTTGAAGGCCAAAATGTCCATACATGTAAATAATTACTGAATTGAAACCCAATAATTAAATATAAAATAATATTTATGCTTATTAACATGTTTTTTCTAAAGATTTTACTATTGTCATATTGGTTAAATTAAATATAGAAACATTTACCCCTTCTAAGGGGCGGATGTTTAGGACATCGCATCAGATATTATTTAAATATGGACTAAAATATTGGTCAAGTCCCATATTATTGAGAAATATATAGTACAACTTTTATAAAGGAATAATTATCTGATCAACACTAGCTACCACACATTAGATTATTAGGTTGGAGTAAATATTAGATTACAAGAAAACTTTAGTAAAAAAAAATGACAAGTGACACATTCTATGTGGGACATGTCATACGCACCTATCTTATCATTGGATCATGCTTACTATAACTCAAACCTAAAAGTCCATTGATCGGTCCATTTTGGACCCATTTTTCGGCTTTGTTTCACTTGTCTTTCGGCCCTTTTAGACTTTATTTTCTTTGGTTTTTAGTATTTTAGTATAGAATTATCTTATTTCATGGTTTCCTTCAATAATGTTGTGTTTTATTTGTTTTCATGAATAATTAGGCTCAAAATTGAAGTATTTCAAATGCTCTTGCATATATAGTCTGATTCAAAGACTCATATCTTTTTTTCTAATAACTCTTTTTCAGGTGATTCCACTTGGAAAAGATTCCTTATTCCAAGATATTTAATTTGATATATTATATGCTCAATTCCGCTAAGAAACGAAGGTGATATGAGCATTTGAAGACCGAGTGCGCAGATCTGCACGACCTGCACGATCGTGCACTTTGTTGCACGATCGTGCAGAATGCTCGTGCAGAGGTCAGAAAGCCCTTTTGGAGTGCACGATCGTGCAGTAATAAGTTGCACGATCGTGCAACTTAATTGCACGACCGTACAGCAAGTCCTTCGTTTCGCCACGATCGTGCAAGGTTCAACTGCACGATCGTGCAACTTACTGCACGATCGTGCACGATGCAGATCGAAAATTTTGCTTTGGCCATGTGCTTTGTAATCTTTTAGTATTTATAAGAGGCTTAGGCATTGTTGTTAAGACCAAGTTCTCATATTTTAGAATAGTTTTTAGCTAGCATAAACACACTCTCAAGTAGTACAAATCAGGTTTGTTTTAGTTTTCATTGTTAATTTTGTTGAGTTTCTTAATTTCTTGTTATCATTTTAGTTTCATTAGAATTAGTTTTGAATTCATAGAATAGTTTAATTTGAATTTCATGATTTTAGCTTTAATGGATTGCATTAGTGAGTAGTTCGTTTTCTAAGGATTGGATGACTTGATGTTATAGATTTTGGGGGTTAATCATTGGATTGTTGGTGTTTGAATAATCTTGATTGTAATTTCTTGATTGCTAGAGGTAGTAATTAGGATTGTGAATTGATGAAAGTATTTGATGAACTCGGTTTTGGGTTTTGCTAATTTGACTATTCGAGAGAGGTTATCTTAGCCGATCCTAGAATTTCCTATCACCTAATCGAGAGAGGGTGTTGGGATTGAGTCCGTTAAGTGCTTTTGAATGTTCACATTGCAATTGAGATAATGAAACATGAATTAATTCAATGACTATAATTCCTCCGATTGAAGTAACGTTAGGAATTCCAATCTTTAGAGTTTTTAATTTTGATATTTCCATTTGCATCAATTTCGTCTCTTTTCGATTAGTTTTAATTCTTGTAGTTTAGGTTTAATTCCAACATTCAATCAACAATTAAAGATCCTTGGATCATTCTAAATTCACGACTAATTCCGCATTAGTTTCTCGTGGATCGACCCTAACTCCGCTAATACTACGTGTTAGTTGTTAGGTTTATAAATTGTATATTTGTTTGGCGACTAGGGCCGCGACACCCTAGGAGCCGATCATCCATGCATGACATAAACCAAGTTAATCCTACATTGAAGAATTTATACCCATATTTCAATGATTGTCTGTATAAAATAGGCAACAATTACAATGTTATGATTATGTAATGTCTACGAGTTTTTTTATATTAAACACAATTAGTTAATATAATTGTAATCAATGGTTCTAAATTCTCATATAGTTAATACAAAAGGAGTAACATTAATATTCTTTTTTTTTCCTTGGGTTCTAATTTGTTATATTAGTTTCATTGTCTTCCTACTGATTGTTCAACCCAAAAATACCTTGAAACAGAGAAATTAGAAATATATGTTAAAGGGAGTCATAATAAAAATTACCTAATTTTGAAAGGGGTAGAATACATAAATTAATCTATTTTGAAATAAAAATTAGAAAACTTCCAACTTTATTTAAAAGAAAACAAAACCGGCAGGGTACCGTGAAGAGCTTAACCCAGTGATACTGTGTATGTGCATCAAATATCAATCATTAACATTTTATGATATAAAACCTCATAGCTAGGTTGTGAAGAGGTGATTTTTAGGAAGATAAGAAGGATTTATTGGGAGAATGAATTGGTGTTTAGGGTATGGATCAGAAAAGAGTTTTGAAATTGGAGAAGTTAGGAGGTGAGTTGACTCAGTTAGGGAAGGTCAGACCGTCTGACAATAATATTGGGTCAGACGGACTGACCCAATATTTTCTCGTAATAATAATAATAAGATTGACTCAAGCTTAGTCATATATGGTCAAACATATGCTAACCTTATCATGCTTAGCTTAAACGTAAAAGCAAATATTTTGTTGAACTCACCTAATTTGCACCCTTATTTATGCACATAATTGTATTTTTGCTAATGTAACGACCCGGATTTTTTGGCCGTAAAATTTCATGAGAAATTAAGCCTTAAAGCCCAAACATTCTAAATTGGGCCAAAAGGCTTAATTTAATATTTGTTGAAGTAAGCCCAAAACCCCTATTTACCTCCTCGTGGCCGGCCACCCCTCATTAATTCCCTTTATTTCTCTTCCTAATCTAACTCCTATTATCTAGTAGCCTCCCCTAAATTATACTAAACCATAAATCTATTTATACTTCAAAAACCCACCCTTTATTCATTACTCATTATATGATCATAAACTCAAAGCAAAACATTCTCTTTCCCCCTCTTGGTATCACACGACCCCTAGGCCATCTCCCTTTCAATCTCTTTTCTTTTCAATTCTTTCTTTCATAATCTATCTAACTTGAAACCTTTTTGCAGATTGTGACAGTTTATGCCGTGCTTGCGAAACCAAACACCGTGGCCAAGGTGGTGTCGAGTGAAAGAAAGCTTTGGGCGTGTTCTTTGTGTTGATTGCTTCGATTTAGGTAACTAGATCTTTTTTACTTAGGAATTGGATTAGGTTGCATAGAATACTAGGCTTAGAATCGCGTTGTTGTTGTTATGATTTTCGTATGAAACCGTGATGTCTAGGTTGTTTAGATTAGTTTTCTTGCTTGATCAATATGTTCTTGTGAGATTCTTTATAGTTATTTTATTCTATGCTATATTCTTGATGTTCTTGTACTTTAATTTACTCTTGATAATTTCATGATGATCTTGTTCGGTATTTTGATCCTGTTATGCGTGTGTTATATGTTTCCAAAGCATGGATTTTTATCTTGATTCTTGCATGTATTCTTGTATTCATTAACACTTGTTCCATTCGAATTCTTTAGTGATTCGAAGCTTCGATTTTTACTTTGTTTACGAACTGATTTCATAAATCTCGCTAAACCGTTTTCAAAGTTACTTCTTTAATCTTGGAAGTGAATCTTGGATAAATCTTTTGAACCTTGAAAGTACTATTATGATTGTTGATTTATTATTCTCTTGTTCATGCGTATTGTAGTTTGATTACAAAGAATAGATTTTTCTTTCTTGTTGCTTTCTCATTCGTGATGCTTGATGGGTAAAGTATTGATTTTGATTCATGTTTTGATAATTAATCTTGTCGAACTTTTGATTTATGTATTGCTTGAGTTTATGCGTGATGGAATGTCGAGTGATGGCGTGTTGATGTGTGATGATGAATGTCGAGTGTAATAACCCGAAATTTAGGGCCAGAAAATTTCGCGATTAATTAATATTATTTTAATATTCTAAATCCAAAAGGCCCAATTAATTGGACTGTTTATTTTATTTCTTCTCCTTATTTCGAATTTGGGCCCAAGGACCCATACTTCCCTCTACCTTGGCCGGCCCCCATACATGGCCAAGGATTGTTTGTTATTTCTTTTAGTTCATTTATTTTAATTAGATAAATGTTTATCTAATTAATTAATTAATTAACTAATGATCCTAAATGACTACTTTTGCTTGGTCTACCTATTTTATCTCAACAACTCTAAATTCACTCCATTTTCCCTAATATTCCTCTTGATTCACGGCCCCCCTATTATTCTTTTTATTTATTTATTTTTTGGGTTCTTTTACAATTAAATAGGTAACAAAGCTCATAATCTGTTTAACTAATTCTCAATACAACTCTAAACTCTCAAAGAACTCTAGAAACCCCTTATTGTCCGTGTGATATTCGAACCCCAAAGGATTGTTTTTCTTGATTTTTCTTCCTAATCCAGGTAACTAGACTATCCCATTTAGATTTGGTACAATTTAGTTGTATAGTTAATTAGGATTAATCATGAAAATTGATAGGATTAGTATCATGATTAGGCTATTATTTTCGAGTAGTATTATATAGATTAATATGTTATTTTCTTGATATCTTTATGTAATCTTGATGAATCTTTAATCGTTTTAATTAATTTTATGCTTAGAATAATTTATTTAATTGTATATTTATATTGAATAATTGCATGATAAATTGTTGAATCTTGTTCTTGGATTTAAGTATGAATGTCGAGTGCCCTATGAGTTGTTATGATGATTTTTGTGATATTTTCTTGAATTAATTTGATGATCTTGAATGTTTAATTGTTAAATTAAAGTCTTAAATTAAAATAATTATTTTGTTCATATTGTTCTGATATGTCGAGTGGCTTATATATTAAAAGAGAGTTAAAAATCTGATTTTTATTATTGAATCTTGTTAATTCTTGAATTAGTATTGTTAATCTTTATTTAATCGTTAATTTAATCATGTTACTATTAATTCTTCAAATTAATCTTGATGTTGTTGAATTGCCAAGAAGGTCGTGTGGCTATATGAATAAAAAGAATTGATTTTGATCTTGTTGTAATCCATGTTTGATGATTTAATGATTAAAGCATGATTTTAATTGCTATTATATAGTTTATGTGATTAATTATTGATGATTTTTTTAATTAATTGAAAGTGTCAATTTTGGTGTTTTTAATCATAAATGTCGAGTGGCTCTATGGAATAAAAATGGGATTTTTATCATGTTTTAAGCAATAATTGTTGATAATTGTTGATCTATATGATTAATTGTTAATTTAAAAGATTTATTTAATTGTTTATATGATTAATTACATGATTGAATTAATTTTGTTCTGCTATTTCAAGAATGTCGAGTGGTCCATGTTAGATTTTGATCAGTTTTGGTTTAATTTTTGGCTTGTAATAATTTAGATTGTAATTTTAGGAATTAATATGATTGAAGGAGTAAAAGGAATTAATAAAGATAAGTTGCAACATGAAGGAAAGGAATAATATGACTAAAAGGATAAGCTATAATAAGATAAGAAGTATTGGTCTCACGATGGCCATGTCGATAAGATAAGATAAGAAACGGACGCCTGTTTGGTGATACACGGGTCACCAGATTGGGTTAAGTCGAAGACACTGCCTTACTGCGGTCTCTGGGCAGTTCTGGATCTTAAGATGTGTAGTCGTCTAAGTAGTAGTACACGGGCTACTATTTAGGAGTTATGGCCATAGCTTAGGCTTAGTTCTTGCAAAGGAGAGCTACGGGTAGAATACACGGGTTCTTCCCGGCGCATTTTAGGAAAGTTGGGATGTACACGGGCATTCTTACGCGCTATAATGACCAGTCCAATAAGATGGTTAAAAGAAGGGTTTTGGGTAAAATATGATAAGATAAGTATTCCACGGGATAGATAAGAATATATATATGTATAAATGTATTGATAAGATGTATATGTATGTTTTCGTATATGTTATGTATTGTTTATGTATGGTTAAGTCTTCCGCTGCGTACGTCTGACAGGTATGTTGTGTATGTATTTCGAGATGTATTTTCACGTGCATTATACGAGTATTCGTATGTATTTTGGTATGTATTTTGATACGTATTTTATCTGTATTTTATATGTATGTTGTATGTATTTCTAATCGTATTTCACAGGTATTTTTATACGTATGTTGTTTGTATTTTTTATACGTATATTATATTCTGACGAAATCTGACGGAACTTCGGCTTCCACTGACGCTCAATCGATCCTCGCGACTCGGTGCGTCAGCTACTCCGCTCGTCTTGCCGGCTTGATCAAAAAGCGTTTGGTCGAAGTCCTGAATACGCTCAAGCCATCGTCGCTGCCTTAACGTGATCCTTCCGAGTGAAGACATGCTTGAGACTCTTAGGACCTGCGGATAGCTTACACGAACCACCGTAGAGGTAGTGCCTCCAAATCATCAGCGCGAACCCTACAGCTGCTAGCTCCAAGTTATGCGTGGAGTAGTTACGCTCGTGCACCTTCAGCCGCCTCGATGCGTAAGCGATGACCTTCCCTCTTTGCCTCAACACGCCTCGTAGGCCCTTCTTAAATGCGTCACTGAAGACTTCGAAATTTTCCTCGCCATTCAGAAAGGTAAGAACAAGAGCAGAAACTAACTCTGTTTCAACTGTTGAAATTCCTGCTCGGAAGCCTCCGTCAAACGAATCGGTTCTCCTTCTGTAGGAGACTAGTCAATAGGCTAACAGTCTTGGAGAAGTCCTGGATGAATAGTCGATAGTATCCGGCCAAACCCAGAAACTACGAACCTCCGGCACAATTCTCGAGCTACTCCATTCAACTATAGCCTTAACTTTTGCCGGGTCTACCTTAATGCCCTCTTTACTAACTACGTGACCCAGAAATGTTAATTCGCGAAGACAAAACTCATACTTAGAGAGTTTCGCGAACTACTTACTCCTCCGTAATATCTCTAGTACCATCCGGAAATGATCTGCATGCTCAGACTCGTCCCTCGAATAGACTAAGATATCGTCGAAGAAGACTACGACGCACTTATCGAGTAAGTGATGAAAAGTCCGGTTCATCTGATCCATGAACACGGATAGTGCGTTAGCGAGACCGAAGGGCATCACCTCAAAACTCGTAGTGGTCGTATCTCGTACGAAAAAGCGGTCTTCGGGATGTCACTGACTGATCTCGGCAACGAATGATCGCTCGATATCTCGATAGCCAGTCCATGCCAAGAATGACATCGAACTCCATTAGCGGGGACTCCTTCGGATCAGCCGTCGCCGGGTTTCCTGCTATAACGAAAGGTACTTCACGAACTCGTGCTGAAAAACAAAATCCTCTGCAGAAAGGGGAGTTATAATCGAACTAACGGAAAAACTGAGACTACATCGAACTGGACCCCTGCTTCTGCCTCAATCGTATAATGGACTCGATTCTTCATTGGAGACTTAGCCGATGCCGAAAGCGCTTGAACTCGGTGCCTGGCTTCTTCTTGGGCAAACTGACGCCTTATGTCCTCCTTTCCTGTCGATGGAACATGCTATAGGCGTGCCGTACATCGCTTCCCTGGGTGGAAGTCCTTGCCGCAACCTCTACACTTCGAACCGTCGAAACCCTAATGTGAACTAGCGGTCGGAGGGGGGTACTGCTAGGAGCACTAAATCGGGCTTCTCGAAAGATAGCAACGTCACCGGGGTCGGGGTCTTCTTCCGGCTCGCATCTTCTTCGATAACAGACGCCTGAAAGTCGAGTGCTACCTTGTAAGCTTGCCGTAACGACTTCGCTCCACTGCTGGTCATATGAACGTGAATCCTCGTATCCAGCTTCTTGATGTAACGCTCGACGCGCTCCTCCTCGGATGGAACTACAGACGTAGCGAGCCTCGATAACTAGGCGAACTTATCGGGGTACGCCTGAACTATCATCTTACCATGGATAAGAGTAAGAGACTCCTCTGGTTTCTGCCACCGCAACTCGTCGGGGTAGAACCTCTTCTGGACCTTAGCTACGAACTCGTACCACGATATGGAATGCAGGGTATACACGCGTTCCTAGCTATGCTCCACCAGTTATCGGCCTCTCCTCGCAAGTAATAGGCGACGAACTGGACCTTCTCGTGCTCGGAAAAAATGTGGCGTCAAAGAGCTTCCCTATCTCGGGGATTCAACACTCCAACGTCGTAGGGTCGGCAACCCCATCGTAAGTCGGTGGTCGATGACGAGCGATACGATCGAACGTCGACTGCGATCCCAATGGCTGACGACTATGGTGCGTTAACGTAAGAATCGCTTCCTCGAGCGCTCATAATGTAATGACCCAGATTTTATTGGTATTTTTGCCGATAACTATGTGTGTTTATGTATGTTGTTGTGTTAGTTCAAATTTTATTTTCAACTATTTATTTTTATTTTATGTGAATAATTTCGAATTAACTCGAAATATTTATTTTCAGTTTTTATTATTTAATTATTATTTAATTGTTATTTAATTCTTCTAATTAATTATTTAATATTTTGGGCTAAATCGATTATTGCATGATTAGTCATGAAGATTATGTTAATTAGCCCAATGGATCACGAGAGCCCATTTTGAGCCCATTCAAGGCCCTTGGCCGGTTTTTACAAGGCATGTCATGCCTTGCCACTTGCTTTGTTTTCACACTACTCCAACTTCTATAAATAGAAGGGATTAGTGAACCTTAAGACTTTTGCTCATTTGCCATCTAATGCACTTGCTTCAAGTTCAATCATCAAAAACTCCCTCCACTACTCTCTTGCCTCACGCCATTTTTGAACAAGTTGAAGCCATCAATTGTTCATCTTTTTCCTAGCCCAAAAACTTAAAGATTCAAAGTTCATTGATCTTTAGGTGTCCAAACACAATCCTAAACACATTTATTTCAATCAAGATTTATTGTTCGGGTTGGTTTTGGGATCGTGTTCGTGTTGCACGTGTGGGGTCCGTGTGGTTGGTGTTCGAACCGTGCAGTGGTGCTCGTGGTGGTGCCGTGACCGTGCGGTGGTGTTCGTGATTGGAAGCAGCCGTGTGCAGTGGCCGTGCAAAGTGGTTCGTGGTGGTTCGTGTTGGTACCGTGCAGCAGCCGTGTGTGCGTGTTGTGTGTGCCGTGTTGGTGCTTGTTCCGGACTGCTTATTTGTGTTGAATTTGTGTGTAATCTTCAATAAGGTAACATACTTACTCAACCTATTTGGTATACTATGTTTATAGTATGAATTAAATGCATGTTTGGGTTGATTGTTGATGAATATCCATGATTTTATGCATGATTTATAAATCTGATTTTGATGTGTTTATATGATGTTTTGATAAAGGATTTTCATGATTTTATGATTGATTATAAGTCGTAATATGATCATGATTAATGTGTTAAAGTTTGGTTAATTTTGGATAAACGAAAGGATGATTTCTGAATGGGTTCTAATGGTGTTATGCGTGTGACATGTATGAGTTTGGATGAGTTCTTGATTGAGTTCTTGAATCTTGATTGAGTTCTTGATTGAAGATCTTGAAGCTTGAATGAGTTCTTTTTGAGTTCTTTAAGTTCTTTATGGGTTCTTGATGAGTCTTTACGAGTTCTTGATGAGTTCTTTGAGTTTCTTGGATGAGTCTTGAAAGTTAAAGAAAGTGGGTTATTAATTAAAGAAAGTTAAAGAATAATGATGATAATATGATTGAAATGATTAAAGATTTAATTAATTAATTAGCTTGATTTCATTTTTAGACGCCTGATACTTTGAGTAAGATTCATTGTATTTGGGTTAAGACGTTGCCCCTATTCCATCCGCGGTATTGGGATAGTTGGAGTCATACTATGTGATCTTTGTGAATTTCCAGTAAGATTGGTTTCACGGGACATGGATTTCCAGTAAGATTGGTTTCATGGGGTTTGGGAGTAACATTCTCAAATCCGAGCATAGTAGAAAGTTCGAATGCGTAAGATGCGTTCGTACGAGCACAGTCCGGTCTAGAATATGAATGATTGCGCCAAAGATAGTTGATTAGGATGGTTTGAGTCGAGTTCACGTTTGGGTTGATCTTGCACTTTGATTTATTGACCTGATATTGTTTATTTGATTTGTGCTATGTGCATGTGTATTCCCATTAGGGTGAGTCAGTTATGTTACTCGCCACTGATGGTGGACTGTTGTATATTTTTCAGGTATTTCTGATGATGATACTCTTGCTTAGCTTTGGGTTGGGCGAGCGACGTTGTTGTTACTGTTATCTGTTGTATTTACTGTTTTCTGTTGTTTCAGATGTTGATGGAGTTATATAGATTTTGTATGTTGTTGAATAGACTTTTATACGTTGTTTTAGACTCTGACGTGTGGTTGGAGTTACTTGTGTTTTAGTATTTTTAGTTTGACTTTTGGACTAGTTATGTACAAACTTGTGGGTATTTGTACGTTTTGGATTGATTAATAATATTTCGAGGAATTAGTTTTAATTTCTTAAGTATTTGAGTTGTAGTTTATAACTATTCGACTCGTCGGTTTCTTCCGCGCCGATTTAAGCGAGTCGGGTCGTTACACATAACCTCTGTCGTCCCGAACTTGACCGACGAGGTGTGGACAAGTTGAAAAGTAATACGATAAGGACAAAAGGAACAAAAATGTGAATCAACAATCCACACTCAAGTCAAGTACACACACAAAAGAAGGTAGGAAAAAGAGTCTTATCCCGGATTCGTCTACCCGACACTCTTCTCCCTTAAACTTATTCTAAATTGGTTTATCACTCGGGAATAGTAAAGCTCTCAACTCCCGGGTTTAACTTGAATCTTAAAACTTCACTTAAAACCTATTCGGCTCTGATACCAACTGTGACGACCCGACTCGCTTAAACCGGCGCGGAAGAAACCGACGAGTCGAATAGTCAGATCTAACAAACTTAAATACTAAAAAAATTAAATCATAACCTCAAAAGTATATATATATACTAAACCAAAAGTACAATACCCACAAGATTGTACATGCTAAACCCAAAAGTAATCAATACTACTAAGTAACTCCAAATACGATTAGAGTTAGAAAATACAAATACCACTACTAAATACTGAAAACGAAATACAAACTAAACAAATGGAAAGAACATCGGCACTCGCCCAACCCAAAGCTAAGCAACACCGACATCATCAGAGTTACCTGAAAAATTAACAACAATCCACAGTCAGTGGTGAGTAACATAGCTGTCCCACCCTAACGTGGATACACATGATCATAGAATACATCAAACAACCAAACCAGACATACAACATACGATCATGTAAAACAACACATCAAATCAACAATATCCAACAACAATAACGTTAATAATAACGACATCAACGATACTATCCCAAAACTCGACTAACTCCCAATACTCGACTTTAAACTTAAATAATAACTCTTAATCTTAATCTTATTCTTACTTAATCTTTGGCGCAATCATTTACATATTAGACCGGACTACGCTCGTACGAACGCCTCTTACGCGAACGAACTTTCCAACTATGCCAGGATTGAGAATCTTACTCCCAACCCCATGAAACCAATCTTACTAGAAATCCATATCCGGAGACGACATAGTGGTAATCACTATCCCAATACCGCGGTCAGGATAGGGGCAACGTCTTAACCCAAGCCTTAGAATCTTACTCTAAGGTTAGGCGTCCAATAGTAAAATCAAGCTAATCTTTCAAATCTTTAACTTATAATCTTAATCTTTTATCTTTCATTTACATTCTTAGTTACTCTTAAGTTGCATCTTACGCCTTGACTTAAGACTAACATGTAAACCATCGAAGTTATCCTCAAGATTGCCTTTTCGCCTTTATCTTGAGTCTAACCATCAACAATACCATTCTTTAATCAATCTTTAAACGTTTCTTTAACTTTCTTTGACTTTCATCTAACTTTCTTTAATCTTATCTTAACTTTCTTAAACTTATCTTAACTTAACTTTCTTTAACCAAGACTATATAATCTACACTTAAGACTACATAATCATGATTAAAGAATCCTAGACTCATCACAACATAATCAAGATCCATAATAACCCAAAAAGAATCACAAAATAACCATCAAGAACTCATAAAGAACTCATAAAGAAATCATAAAGAACCCAACCATATTTATAAAGAATTCATCAAGAACTCATCCAAGATTCAAGATCTTCAACCAAGAACTCAATCAAGATTCAAGAACTTCAATCAAGAACTCATTCAAAACCCAAGAACTAATCCATAATCATCCAAAATACATGAATGAACTCAACAAGTTCAATCAACAACATTCATCAACTTTCAATCATCAAAACTTTACGAAACTTGAACATGAATAACGTAAAACATAAGACTAACTTAATCCATCATAAATTATCATTTAATCATGTAGGAAAACATCATTAATCATCACCAAAATCAGGTTATACACCACGCATAAAATAGGAACATAATCATCAAAACAATCTAACTTAGTCATCTAATCTATACTATAATTCAAGGTATACAAACTAGGTTGAGATAGTATGTTACCTTGATCAAAATCAATCACATAAAGATACAAAACCTGCAGCCTAATTTGAACCACATGGCCCATAGCCCACGCATAACACGACACCTTCTTGAACACGCACGGCTTCGACCCACACGAACACGACCCTTACGCACGACCATCAAACCCACCGTGTAGAACCACACGAACTTCACGAGCAACCCACGAACACCCTCTTGAATCCCACGAACAAACCCAACAAAAACCCGAACCAAACTCAAACAAATGATCTTGATCAAGACAATGAAGGCTATTTGTGTTTTACTCACTTAAAGATCAAATGGAGGATGAATCTTTAAGTTTGGATTTACAAAGATGGATGAACAATGGTTAAGTGTTTTGGAAGCCAAAATGGCGTGTGGGATGGAGAGCAAATGGAGGGAGAGTGTTTGTGTTTAAAAGTGGGCAAAGGATGATCAAATGGCAAAAGGATCATTAAGCCTTACTAACACTTCTATTTATAGAAGTTAGTTAAGGTGTGAATACAAGGCAAGTGGTAAACTAGCCACTTAAACACAAGGGGGGCCAGCTATGGCTACTAAAATGGGCTTATTAGTTCAATTGGGTCATTTGCACTAATTCATGACTAATCATGATTAATTTCGCATTTGGCCCAAAACTAATTAATTAATTAGAAAATTAAATAATAAAATTCTAATTAATTAAAATAAAATAAAACTAAGAAATTATAAACCATAAAATAAAATGGTTACATTCAAGCAATAAAAATAGTCTAAATAAATATAGACCATGCACCGAAATAAAATAATTACAAGCAAAACAATCAAGAAAATAGCCCAAAATCTGGGCCTTACACCTATAGTCCGACTACCCAACCCCGCCGCGGTGGTCGTGGTCAATCTTAGTCTAGTTATCCTGTGAAGACCCAACTCGCTTAAACTGTCGCGGAAGAAACCGACGAGTCGAATTGTCGATCTAACAAACAAAACTTACTTAAAATTGAAAACAAACCTCAAAATATTATTACTATAACCCAAAAGTACAACACCCATAAGTTTGTACATACTAAACCCAAAAGTAATCAATACTAGAATGTAACTCCAAATACTATCAGAGTTAGAATATACGGAATACATAAACTAAACGTCCAAAATAGAAACATAACATAGTCTAGAATAGGAAAACAACGGCACTCGCCCAACCCAAAGCTAAGCAACACCGTCATCATTAGAGTTACCTGAAAATAACGACAATCTACTGTCAGTGGCGAGTAACATAACAGTCCCACCCTAACATGGATACACATAATCATAGAACAAATCAAACAACACATCAGAATAAACATACCAACATACGACATAACCAACATAATAACAATAACATAAAACTTGACCAACTTGTAATTATTCCAACTTATCATTATTTAATCTTTGTCGCTATCATTTACATTCCGGACTATGCACGTACGAACGCATTTTACACGAACGAAATTTCCTATTATGCCAGGAATGAGAATCTTACTCCCAAACCCATGAACCCCATCTTACGGAAATTCATATCAAAAAGACAACATAGCAAGTATACACTATCCCAATACCGCGGTTAGAATAGGGGCAACGTCTTAACCCAAGTCTTAGAATCTTACTCTAAGGTTAGGCGTCTAAAAGTAAACTTAAGCTAATGTTTACATCTTTACAACTTTGTCATTCTCAAGATCGCTTCTTACGCCTTTTCTTGAGTCTAACCATAAACAATTACTACTTCTTTAATCAATCTTTATCAAATCTTTAACTTTCTTTAAACCTTTCTTTAACTTTCTTTAGAAAACCTTAGAAAACTTTACTTATGTTTAAATAAAACTTCAATAAACTTTGCACTTTAAAGATTACATGACTCACTTCAAGATTCCAAGATTCAACCAAGAACTCAAAGAACTCATCAAGAACACAACAAGAACTCAACTTCAAACTCAAGTCACACAAAAATCCCATCAAACATGCATGAAAACTTAACAAATTATCATGAAATCAATACCCAAATCAACCCTTAAAATCACGCATAACATAGCATACATTCATCAACGATTCATCCAACATGATCATTTAATCAACCTATAATCATAGTATTCAAATCAAGGTAAGAAAGTATGTTACCTTATTACTTGAATGCAAAAACGTTAGCAAAAACTTGCTGCCCGAAACCCAAAATACACGGCCCTATACGCACAACATGGCACGGCTTGCACGGCACACACGCACGGCTTGCACGGCATCATCACGGCTTGCACGGCACCACTACTTGCACCACCGTCTTCAACAAGGCACGGCTGCCCACTGCACAGCCACACACGAGCCACCACACGGCTTCACATGAACCCCTTCACGAACACGACCCAATCGAACAAACCCCAAAACCAAACCCGAACTAGAAGTCTTGATGGATAAAAATGGAGATTGTTATGTTTAAAGTCACTTAAAGATCAATAGTAATTTAATCTTTAAGTTTTGGAATTGATTGGATGATGAACAAAAGATGGTGGGAATGACACCAAAAATGGCGTGTGAATGGGAGGCAATTGGAGAGTTTGTGTTTGGCTTTTGATTGTGGTAAAAGATGAGCAAGTGAGTTTAAGATGGCAAAATGAGCTCTTAAGCCTTACAAACTCTTCTATTTATAGAAGTGGTTTAAGGTGTGAACATGAAGCAAGTGGCAAATTAAGCCACTAATTATAAGGGGGGCCGGTTATGACAAGGCTTAATTGGGCTTTGGTGATCACTTGGGCTAATTGCACTCATGCATGACTAAGCATGCCCAAATTGCATTTGGCCCAAAAATTAATTAACTAATTAGAAAATTAAATAATAAAATTCTAATTAATCAAATTATTTATAAAATAAATAATAAAACAACCAAAAATAGAAATAATCGTACTTATTCAAATAAAATAAAAATAAATAGTCCAAATAAATTTGGATCATACATAAAATAACATAAATACACAAATAAATCAAAACAGAAATACCAATAAAACTGAGTCATTACATATCCGCTACACACAAGCTCGCTCTCGCACAACTCATGAATAGCTCAATATTCAAACATGAAGTTAGCTACTCTTCAAACCTTACTCATCAAAACCTAGACTAATCAACATTCATAACCCAACTACAATGAAAATCCAACAATCATCCAATTTCAATCACAAAACCAAATTATCCTCCTTCCCTAGCTACTAATCTAACATAAGAATGAGAAAATCATGAAATAAGTAATAGAAAAACAAGAAATTAAAAACAACAATAAAAAAGAACTGCTACAACTAATAGACATTTTCAAAGTAACTAAAATTTAAACATTAAATTACCAAAAACATGATTACAAACTTGAAATTTCTAAAATTACGTCTAAAAATTATGAAAAGAGCAAGCTTTCTAAACTAACAATTATTAATAACATGAATCTAACAAATTAGGCGTAAAAACAATAAACTACTACTAGTAAGCAATAAATAAAGAGAGAAGTGAACAAATTACCTAGAAATTTAGACTTGAATTAATGGAAAGAGAGTGATTTGTACAAAATTGGAGAGAGAAAATAAAATAATGGTGATGGAGCTCTCAAAATGGTGAAGATGACTCCCCAAAAATGAGGCTTTTCTTTTCGCCCTAAGTTGAGTCTTTTATAGTGAGAGAGATGGGTTAGTAAATTAATAATAGAAGCAAAAATAAAATAAAAATAGAAAAGCAAAAAAAAATAAAAAAAATAAAAAATAAAACAAAAGCATTCCTAAACTACCCAGTAAACAAACCACGAAGCCCCCCCCCCCCCGGCTTCATTTCACGCCATTCAATCAACATCATCGTCATCATCTTCAACCCACATCGCAGCTCATCATCATCGACCAATACCGCATCATCATCGTCAATCTTTAAACAAAGCGAATTTTTGCTTGAATTGGTATAGAGCGGGCGCTCCAATCGATCGGAGCGGACGCTCCGAACTCGCGACGTATGGACCTGAAAATGCTCTGTTTCGGAGCGGGCGCTCCAAATTTCGGAGTGGGCGCTCTAAAGTCTCGACATATAAACTGGAAATTGCAATTGAGATGGAGCGGGCGCTCCAAATTCAGAGCGGATGCTTCGATCCACTTCAATTATGTATGCTTTGATGCTCGAATTGGTCGGTTTTAATGACTCAAATTGGGTGGTTTGGGTAGTTGAGTGATTTGTGGGTGTTTATGGTTGATTTTAGGAGGTGGTTGGTGGTAGTGGATTAGGGGCTGTTTTGGTGGTGTTTTCGGTGGTTGGTGATGGTGCTTGATGTTGGTGTTGGACTGGGCGAAATTAGGGGCTGGAGTTTGCGGTGGTTTTGGTTCGATTGAAGGCTGCATGTGGTGCTGTTTGGGTGGATAATTGGGTGGCAAATAGGGGCTGCTTTGTGCTGTAGTTATGGGCTGCATTATGGGCAGTAAAGGGTGGTGTTTGGGCAGGTTTAGGGGCTGGAATGGGGTTCTTTTTGGTGCTGTTGTGGTGGCTGAAATGGAGGGTGAATGGGGTTGGAATTGCAGCTCCATTGGGGCTCGAATCGGGGCTGAAGCCTGCAGTAGGTGGCTGGTGGTTGCGGCTCGGCTGTGATGCAGCCGGTGGTTGCTGGGTTGCCGTGGCTAAGCTGCTGTTGATGTTGTGGGTTGGAGTTTCGGCTCGGAACATCGTAGAGGTCGGGGATCAAATCCCATGGGCAGTAGCTTTGAATGGTTATGTTGTTTGTTGTTGAGTATACTATCCAAGTATCCAAGATCCACCTAAACACAAATACAATCACACAACTTAGGGCTCGTTTACATTAGCTGAATAGAGCTGAACTGAATAGAAGTGTATTAATTGAACTAAATAGAGATGAACTGAACTGAATATAATCTGAAGTAAACAAGCCCTTAAACTCATGCATTTATAATTTCAATTAAGCACCAAAATGAGTCTAAACAAACAATACAATGTCAGTTTATTTAATTAAACTAAAAATCTAAGAAAATAAAAAGATAAAATTAAAACTAACAAAAATAAAACAAATGGGTTTTGCTACCCAAAATGGAAAATAGAAATAAAAAAAAATGCTACTAAATAAATTAATACGATTTATTGGCCAAAAGAGTGATAAAGGCTAAAAGTAATAAAATGACATAAAAGTTATAGAATAAATAAAAATGAAAGAAAATAAAGGAAAAATCAATTAAAATTGCATAGAAAATTAGCAAATATCGAGTGGAAAAGTATGACAAAAATGGACTTATCAGATAGTAATTGGAATTGTGAATCAATAAAAGAGTTGACAAATTCGGTTTTTAAACTTGTAAATTAGTTATTCGAGAGAGGTTGATTTAGCTTGTTTTGAGATTTCATAATGTCTATTCGAGAGAGGGCTTAGGATTGGATTTGTTAACTATTTTAAAAGTTTACTTGGCAATTTAATTCATCATAGCATAAATGGTTTTCAATGATCGAAATCCTCCAAATGAAGTATATTCAAGGAGTTTTTTCCTTAGATCTTTTTACATTGATTCTCGCATTTTTGTTTGTTTTAATTGATTCATTTAATAGTTAATTTTCTCACAATTCAAAGTAAACAAAAAATAGAACCTCGATTCGCTAGATTCTCTAAAATCAACTCCAATCCACCTACTTCCTTGCGGATCGACCCTAGCTCCACTAATACTACATATTAGTTTGTTAGGTTTTTATAAATTGTATATTTGATAGGCGACTAGGGCCACGACACCCTAGGACTCTAGGAGCCGATCAATGTAACAATAGCCTTATTTTTCTTAAGAGTTCTAAGACACGATTACCACAATGACCTAAATGCTGATGCCAAATTGGACCAGTAGTTGTACAAAGAGCAAGATCTGACTGTGGATTAGGAGCGGTACCTAGAGGATAGAGGTGGCCATTACTGGCAGCTTGGAGTATTATCTCCCACGAAATTTGGTCCTTAACACAAAAAAATTGTTTGTTAAAAAGCACATTGCAATTGTTATCCTCAGACAATTTTCGAATTGACATTAGATTATATTTTAAATTAGGAACATGTATAACAAAATTTAAATGTAATGGACGACCGAAAGATTTTAATGTAGTGTTTTCAACATGAGCAATGGGTAGATCCATACCATTAGCTACTTTAACATGTATAGGTCCAATATATGCAGATTTAGAAGACAAAATACCTTCATTGTCATTGGTCATGTGAGAAGAAGCACCCGAGCTGGGGTATCAAAGTGCGTCATTGGTTTCGCCCGTGGGAATTGCAACAATAGCAGTGCAGAAGATGATGCATACCGAGATGGACACTTTTGAGCAGAATGACCAGGAGTGTAACAAATTTGACAAACAACAAGGGGATTAGAACTAGACCTCTATCAACCAACGAGTTTCCTTCAGACAAATCATGAGTAACACGAGTAGACAAAGCAATAACACAATTAGATGATAAGACCGACTTACCGAATGCCATACATGAGGGTTGTGTTGGAGCCAATGGTTGATTACGCCTGCCTCCAAAATTATTATTATTACGACGATTACCACCCCGATCATTATTATTATGGTTGTGACTGATCGGTCCATTTTGGACCCATTTTCCGGCTTCGTTTCACTTGTCTTTCGGGCCATCTAGACTTTATTTCATTGGTTTTTAGTCTTTTAGTATATAATTATCTTATTTCTTGGTTTCCTTCAATAATGTTGTGTTTTATTTGTTTTCTTGAATAATTAGGCTCAAAATGGAAGCATTTCAAGTGCTCTTGCACATATAGGTTGATTCAAAGACTCATATCTTTTTTTAACTCTTTTTCAGGTGATTCCACTTGGAGAAGATTCCTTATTCCAATGGCTTTAATTTGATATATTATATGCTCAATTCCGCTAAGAAACGAAGGAGATATGAGCATTTGAAGACCGAGTGCGCAGATCTGCACGACCGTGAAGCTACCCTTCCCTTGAGCACGATCGTGCAGCATATTACTGCACGGTCGTGCAGCATATTATTGCACGGTCGTGCAGCATGCTCGTGCAGAGGTCAGAGAGCCCTTTTTGGAGTGCACGATCGTGCAACTTGACCTTCGTTTCGCCACGACCGTGCAAGGTTCAACTGCACGGTCGTGCATAGGGGTGCTTATCGAACGAATCGAGACCAAACACCCCTAGGCTCGGCTCGGCTCGTGAGCTCGACGAGCTTGGGATTTCGAAGCTCGGCTCGAGCTTGTGAAAAAACCTCTAGTTCGAGCTCGGTTCAGGCTCGTGAGCTCGTCAACCTTAATTCTACTAACAGCAATACCAGATGACGACATTGTTCTTCCTAGTTATGAAGCTCAACCAAATTCCAAGAATCTAATCTACAAAAACTAACCTAAACGAAATTTTTACAAATATGTACATTAAAGAGTCATAACCCCATAGAAGCAACAACTTGAATAACATAGGGTAAAACAAGGAAAACAATTACACTTACAACAATCAAAAGAACATAATCAAAGCATCACAGGTACAAAAGGGGCAGAATCGTCAACGAAATAGGGTTTCCAAAACCCTAAATCGTAGACTAGAGCTTTAAGAGCAGAAAAAGAAGAGGAAAAAAAATCAGGAATTAGAGGTGTGAAATTGAAGAAAAAAGTGAAGAATTATCAAAATGAAAGGAAGAATTACAATGAATCGAAGAATTTCAGAAAGAAGAAGAATGAATTTTAGAAAGAATTATCAAAATGAGAGTTAGGTTTTTCGTTTTAGACTTTAGGTCTGAGTGAGTGAGAGACAGTTTTTTTTTATAAGGAGACTGAGAGTTTAGATAGTAGTAGTAGGGTAGAGTAGTTTGAGTTTGAAAAAAATTGAATATTTAGATTTATGGCCTACGTTATGGGCTTTTTTTTTTAACTATGTGTTCAAGTTCAATGTTAGATAATGTAACATACTAACATGTTTTAATTTTCATTTTTAACAATGCAATATATTTTATTCAAAAAAAAATAATGTAATATATTTGTAAAAATAATTATTTATAATATTTTATAAATATAATTAATCGAGCTTGTTCACGAGCTTTTCGAGCCAAGCTTAATGTTGCTCGGCTCGGCTCGTTTAACTCTCGAGTCGAACCCGAACTCAAGTCGAGCTAGGTCCGAGCCGAGCTTTGACCGAGCTTTGACCAAACTGTTCGCGAACATGCCTTGCTTATAATCACCCCTAGTCGTGTAGCTTATTACTGCACGACCGTGCACGACCTGCAGCACGTGAAATACCCTGTTTTGGCCGTGTATTTTGTTTAATTTTTAGAGTTTAGTTTTTGGGGGTGATCGGCTCCTAGGGTGTCGCGGCCCTAGATGCCTATCAAATATACAATTTATAAACCTAACAACTAACACGTAGTATTAGCGGAGTTAGGGTCGATCCATGAGGAACTAATGCGGATTTAGTCGTGATTAAGAATGATCCAAGGGTCTTTTTATTTGTTGAGTGAAATATGGAACTAAATCTAGTCTACAACAAAAGAAATGAAACTAAGCAAAAAGAAATGGATTACAACGCTAATTGAATATCAAAGGATTAAAACTCTAAGGATTAGACTTCCTAATGTTATTTCAATCGGAGGAATTATAATCATTGAATTAACTCATGTTCGATTATCTCAATTGCAAAGTGAATATTCAAAAAGCATTAACGGACTCAATCCCAACACCCTCTCTCGATTAGGCGATAGGAAATTCTAGGATTGGCTAAATTAACCTCTCTCGATTAGTCAAGTTAGCAAAACCCAAAATCGAGTTCATCAATTACTTTTATCAATTCACAATCCTAATTACTATCTCTAGCAATTAAGAAATTCTCATGGAAATCTTGAAAGCAATTACCAAATTCATCAATAATCACCAAACTTATCATGAACACTTCACCAAGATATCATGCTTAAATTCAAGAATTCTAGAGGAAATACAATCTAGATTATTCAACACAACTAATCCAATGATAAACCCCCAATGTCAACAACATCAAGTCATCCAATCCCTAGAAAAGAAAACTACTCACTAATGGAAGCTATTAAAGCAAAAATGGAGAAATTCAATTAAATCTATTCTAGAACAAAGAACTAATTCTATTGAAACTAAAATGACAACAAGATTTAGAGAATTACAATCTAAACAACAATGAAAACAAAAACAAAACCTGGATTGGAACTTCAATGGAAACTTATGAAATCTTGAGTAACAATGGTGAATCAAAGAACTTGAAGAAGAAAATCTATTCTACTTGAATATTGGAAAACCTAGAAATTTGAGAGTGTGTTTTTTCTATTCTTGAGCAACTAGAGTACAATCATATGAATGTCTAAAATCTGAAAACTTAGTCTCTAAACATATCCTAAAACCTTACTAAAAACTCAAAATTACACAAAGTACATGGCCCAAAACTTAATTCACGAGCTGTACCGTGCACGATCGTGCAGTAATAAGCTGCACGATCGTGGCGAAACGAAGGCCTTGCTGCACGATCGTGTAGCTTATTACTGCACGATCGTGCACTCCAAAAGGGCTCTTTAAACTCTGCACGATCATTCTGCACGATCGTGCAACTTAGTGCACGATCGTGCAGATCTGCGCACTCGGTCTTCAAATGCTCATATCTCCTTCGTTTCTTAGCGGAATTGAGCATATAATATATAAAATTAAAGCCATTGGAATATGGAATCTTCTCCAAGTGGAATCACCTGAAAAAGAGTTATAGAAAAAAAGATATGATACTTTGAATCAGACTATATATGCAAGAGCACTTGAAATGCTTCCATTTTGAGCCTAATTATTCAAGAAAACAAATAAAACACAACTTTATTGAAGGAAACCATGAAATAAGATAATTCTATACTAAAAGACTAAAAACCAAAGAAATAAAATCTAAAAGGCCCGAAAGACAAGTGAAACGAAGCCGGAAAATGGGTCCAAAATGTACCGATTAGGGGGTTTTTAAACTTTGTTTTAGACACTATGATGGATAGTTTTAGACTCTCATTAGATTGTACTCAAGAAGCTCTCAAGTAGGAAAAAACTCTCTCAAAAAATTCTTAGATTTCAATAATCGATCAAAAGTAGATTAGCATTTTATTATTCAAGTTCTTTTGTTCTCCATTGATTCTCAAGATTCCATTGATTTCCAATCCAGGTTTTATTTTGTTTTCATTGATGTTTAGATTGTAATTCCTTAATACTTGTTGTCATTTTAGTTTTAATAGAATTAGTTTTGATTCATAGAATAGATTTAATTGAAATTCATGAGCTTTGTTTTAATGGCTTTCATGAGTGAGTAGTTCTTTTTCTAGGGATTGGATGACTTGATGTTATTGATTTAGGGGGTTTATCATTGGATTAGTTTGTGTGTTGAATAATCTTGATTGTATTTTCTCTAAAATTCTTGAACTTAAGCATGATATCTTGGTGAAGTGTTCATGATGAGTTTGGTGATTGTTGATGATTTTGATAATTGCTTTCAAGATTTCCATGAGAATTTCTTAATTGCTAGAGATAGTAATTAGGATTGTGAATGGATAAAAGTGATTTGACGAACTCAATTTTGGGTTTTGCTAACTTGACTAATCGAGAGAGGTTAATTTAGCCAATCGTAGAATTTCCTATCGCCTAATCGAGAGAGGGTGTTGTGAATGAGTCCGTTAATGCTTTTTGAATATTCACTTTGCAATTGAGATAATCAAACATGAGTTAATTCAATGATTGTAATTCTTCTGATTGAAATAACATTAAGGAGTCTAATCCTTAGAGTTTTAGTCATTTGATATTCAATTTGTGTAGTATTCCAATTTAATTCGCTTAGTTTTCAATTCATTTGTTCTAGATTAGATTCAATTTCACTTTTCATAAACCAAAGAAAAAGA
Source organism: Salicornia ramosissima (assembly GCA_951394345.1). Taxonomy (NCBI): domain Eukaryota; kingdom Viridiplantae; phylum Streptophyta; class Magnoliopsida; order Caryophyllales; family Amaranthaceae; genus Salicornia; species Salicornia ramosissima. The sequence continues at coordinate 64,791,849 of OX596232.1, forward strand.
CCCTTGGATCAACTTGATTACAACTAGTCCGTATTAGTTCCTTGCGGATCGATCCTAACTCCGCTAATACTACGTGTTAGTTGTTAGGTCTTATAAATTGTATATTTGCTAGTCAACTAGGGCCACGACACCCTAGGAGCTGATCAGTGACCTCAATTGTTGTGACGGTTGTTTCCTACCTCCACGACCATTATTGTTATTATGATTTCGATTATTAATGTGATTATTATTATGTCGTTGTTGCTGGTTACGGGAGGAATAATCAACTGAAGAGATGTTATCACTAGAATTCTAGAAATTTGTGCACCAAAAGCTTGATGATGGCGTAATGTAGTGGTGTCAAAAGCACAGAGACACTGTTTATGCAGTAGTAGCTTTGCACGAAGAATATCAAAAGTAAGCTGACCAGAAAAATGATTTATAACAGTGATGAAAGAAGTATAATCGTCATTGTTACCAAGACCAATGATATTGTACTCAATAATGGGGTTACATTTTTTTACGATTTCTTTTTTAAAATTTTAAAATTGAACATGGTTTTTTCGGATATTTAAAAATTGAACGTGAATGAACCTACACTTACATTGATAGAGTTTGCTTTTAATTTCCAAGTAGATTAACACCTGTGTGGATGCACGGTTTTTAAAAAAAATTATGTTAAAACTTATTTTAATAATGATAATCTATATTGGGTAAGTAAAAGTCGAAATTAAGGAAAATGAACTACATTGCACATATACTATTATTGTTAGCAGCTTATGTTATTTTATTCTATAGTAAGGTTACACTTGAAAATGTATTATTTTGACAAAAAAAATTACATTTTCATTACACTGATATAATTATAATCTAACTATACTTAAATTATATACTTGATTTTAAAAAGATTAGTGCAACAGCTTTAACTTATGAAAATTTTAGTAAGATTGAATATTCTTATTAATAAGTTTTAACTAAAAGCAAATATTTATATTTAAATATAAATAAGGGTGCGTCTGATTCAACTTATTAAATAATAGTGAAAGTATTGGGTCAGACCGTCTGACAAAATATTTTGGTCAGACGGGTCTGGCCCAATTACGCATAAAATTAATACTACCGCTAAGATTCAATTAGCGCTCAATATGGTTTCTGTTCGCACTTCTTCCCTATACTCTTACCAGCTCAAATTAATTAGCACACAATACGATTTCTGTTCCATCAATTCTCACCTATACCCTCAACACCTCTTCCGTATATTTTTATTGAGTTTTTGGTCCTTCAATTAGCACATACTACCCTTAACACCTTATACTCATACCAGCTCAAATGAAAGCCAGTCAATGGCGTGATCAATAGTGGTATATATGGTGCTGCTGCAATTTTATTTTGTGGGAAGTTCATTAAAAATGAATTGAAAGCCTTTGGAGTTGAAAAATGAGATGAATGGAGAAGATGAATCCAGTTTGGTCTTGTTAAGTGAGAAAAGATAAAGTGGCTGCAATCCTTCAATGAATTGAAGATGAAGAAGATTGAAGAAAGCTAATGTTCAACATATGAATGAAAAGCTTAGCGTGTTTTTTTTTTAAAATCCTGGTTATTCTTGTTCTATCCAGGTCTTCGTTTTATTTTGTCCAGGTACTCGTAACTTTGTCCAGGTCCAACAATATGTGTCCAGGTTTACAAATATGTTTCCAGGGTTACAAATTTGTATTCAGGTTTATAAATATGTGTCCAGGTCTACCAATATATGTCCAGGTTTAACAACATGTGTCCAGGTTAAACACATATGTGTCCAGATTCTACAATATGTGTCCAGGTCCAGTGAATTGGTCTGACAGAAACGTTACTGTCAGACCGGTCTGACACAATACCTTCTCTAAATAATATAGACATATAGTACTTATTTTAGAAAATTTCAAATCAGATAGAAAATTTAGACCAGATAAGATAAGATCTGAAATTTTTTAGATAAGATCATATCGGATCAGAAAAATTCAAATCAGATTAGAAAAGTTAAAATAACTATAAAAAAACTACAATAAAAAATCATCTCAGATCAGATCAAAAAAGTTAAAATAACTATAAAAAGCCACAATAAAAAATCATATCAGATACGAAAAAAAATCAGATTAAATTAGATCAAATTAGAAAAGTTCAAATCAGATCAGAATAGTTTAGATTAGATCAAATCCAAAAAGTTAAATTCAGATCAGATAAGAAAATTTCTGATGAGTCAAACCCACCATAAGCATTAACTTTTTCAATAATATATATAGAATAAACTTTGGAAATGAGAATATTGGAAAACAAACCAATAAATAAAAAAAAAAGGCAATTGAAAGTTTGGAGAGAAATTTTTTAATGAAAAAATGACATATAACATGTAATGATGTCAGCGGTTTTTGTTTTAGCAATAGTTATAGATATAAATAGATTATATTATTGATTGATAGTAGCATGTATTTTTTTTTTTTTTATAAAAAATGAAATGTTTCACATAATTAGTGAATTATTAAATCTTTATATTAATATTAAGAGTTTGTTTGGTTGAACACGGGAAGTTAATTTTCTATAGAGCTGTCAGTTTGGTTAGGAACTGTTGGTTCAACTGTTAACCTAACTGAACTGAACTGAACTTAACTGAAATAATATGAACCAAGAATCAAATGACTGATAACTGAAATTCCAACTGAAACAAAATGAACTGAACTTAACTGAACCGATTGATGGACTGAAATCAACTGAACTGAAAAGGTTGATTATATATAACTGTTTTTAACTGATCATAACTGAACCATAACTGAAATTAACTATAAATTGTTTGGTTTTGTTAGTTTATTATTTAATTTAACTGTTTTTAACTGTTGATCAACTGCATCAAAATGACTTATAAATTGTTTGGTTTTGTTAGTTAACTAAACTGTTATTAATTGTTGATCAATTGAACCAAAATGACTTGATATTGTTATAATTTAAAGTTAATTGAATTGTTAATTTGTTATACTTCCTCCATAAATGAATTTTTGCAACAAATGTATTTTTGACACTATTCACAATTTTCACTTTGAGTCTTTGATCGTAATTTGTCACTTGTACATAGAGAATAAATATAGTCATGTGGGATCCCATTAGATTCGTCTTAACTTGTAGTTTTTATTATTTAATGATTATAATTTTTTTAAATACATAATTAGATATATTAAGTTTCAAAATTTTTCCTCGACATACGTGAAAAGTCCTTTGTTGCAATAATTCCTTTATGGAGAAATAATTTAAAACTAACTAATAAAAATTTAATATTGTTATAATTTAAAGTTAATTGATAAAAATTGTATTTAATCGACCAATTTCATAAGATAATCATTGTAATCCATATGAGCATATGACTTAGAAGTATTGAAAAAATTATGAAAACAATCGGAACCGATATATTAACCGTTCACAATTAACTAACATCAATTGAAATTGTACGGGTAAAATCGAAGACCAACCATAATGTAAACCGAATACAATCGGAACTGTTATGTAGGGGTGCTTATCGAGCGAGTCGATCTCGAGTTGGGGGTTGCTCGACTCGTGCTCGTTAGGTTTCGAGTTGAGCTCGAATCGATAACGAGTTGCTCGTTGAATGTTTTGGTCCTATTGAATTTCAATTTTTTTAAAGAAAAATTATAGATTATGTTGTTTTTTCTTTAGATAAATTATTTATTCTTAAAGTGTATTAATATATTATATTAAGTGTCAATCAATTTTTTTTTATTTATTATATTAAATTATTTTCAATAATTTCACATAGAAAATTATTGATTAATCTGTAATTTTATCGAGTTTCGAGCTAATTCAAGCGAGCACGAGCCATATCGAGTCGAACTTTGACCGAGTCGATCGTATGGGTAAAACCATAACTGACAACACCCCTAGACTTATGTCAATCGTTCACAATGAACTGACAACAATTGAAATCGTATGGGTAAAACCATAACTGAACTGATTTGAACTAAAAATAAAAATAACTGGACTGGTTTGGAATTGAAACTGAAAAGTTAAAACTGCATTGGTTAATTTGAAAAAAATTAACTGAAGTCAACTGAACTGAAGTTAACCAAACTATTTGGGTCCAACCATAACTGAACTGATTAACTGAATTGACACCTCTAATTTTCTACGAGAAGTTAGTTCTCACGGAAAATCTAATTTTATGAGAAATAAATTCTCTTATCAATTTTCTAAAAAATAGCTGTTTTTGTTTGCGTTTGGTTGATCATAAAGAAATTAAAATTGACAATGGAGGTAGGTGATTAATTTTTACCTGTATTTACCTTCGATCATCATGCTGTATAATCAAAGTTCGTATGAATTTAAATTATGCAGATGCATTCATGCAATCATGCATACTTAATCTCCCTCACTTCTCTGTCGATATATTTCCTTTTTTTTTTGGTCAATGCTGAAAGATTAAATCTTATCACCTTCTTCCTTTTGAAGCTTCTTCGTCTTAGCTTTTGGGGGAAATGCATGAGTATCTCAACAACTTTCTAGCAATCAAATTGAAGTTCTCTTTGTATGGCGATCTCGGATTCACCGGAAACTATCGTTGGGACGATGGCGGCTACTGATTATGGAGAATCCATTCGTAGGCGATCGAATTCAGCGGGAGGTGGGAGTACCAAAGCTTCTACTTCTTCGACGGCGGAAGAATCGGAGGATTTGAAGAAGGCCTCTAATAGCGATGGTGTTGACAAGATTATTGATGATGACGCCGACAATGGTGTAGGGATTCATTCTACGGGTGTTAGCAGTGATGGTCAACCGAAGGTTGGGAAGGGTGGAGCTCAAGACTTTGAAACTGCGATTAAGTACTCGTATCGGCCATCTTCTCCGGCTCATCGAAAGGTTAAGGAGAGTCCTCTAAGCTCTGACGCTATTTTCAGACAGGTGTTTTTTTCCTATCTCTATTCTTGTTTTGATTTTTTTTTTTTAAATTTTATTTTATTGTTATAGCTCTTAGTTTGTACAATTTAGTTAGGTTTCCACCTTTCAATTCGTCAGTTGGCTCTAGGTAAATAGTTGTTGGGATGATGGGAATGGATTCCTTAGGTTCACAAATCGTATGCCTCTCTGAATGCAACTTTGTTTCTGAAGGTCTAATTGTGAAGGTGCAGCAGGTGTTTCTTTTACTTTTTGGCCAATCAGCAGGATTTTGTGGATGCAGACTTGCAATCTTGCATCAAGTTGTTGTGAGGCACCAACAGTTTCAAAATTTCCTCCTGGATGCACAAAGAACATGCATGTTGCTAATTTATATTTTCATTTAAAACATTTAATTCATAGTTTCTCAAAAAAAAAAATCAATTCATAGAAGGTACACTAGTGGGTACCTAATGTAACCTACAATGAATAGATATTCATTAAGTTGATTACAAATTTTCATTTGCTCTAATTTTGAACTCTGAATAGTTTTGATTAATTCTTCTGCTGATGTTCATTGGAGTTGAACTAATGTACATTGCGTGTGTACCAATCATCACATGAGCACCATTACGTTGGTACTCACGTGTGTACCTTCTAATTTGTATAAAACATTCATGTTTTACTTTTAAAATCATTTACTAGTATTTTATAAAATTACAAGTGGTTTAAATACAAAAGCATGAACATTCTAAATTGTTGGTGATACATGTACAATTGTACAAATGAGCATGTGGCTGAGATTGATTGCTATGCCACCTCAACACAACTTAGTTAAGAACTGTTGCAAGCTGTTATTATTGTTTGTAAATTAGTTCTAGATATTTCTAGATTCTTGCCTTACTTTTGAGTAAAACCCTAAACAAAAGTCTGGCTTTATCCCTTTCTAAGGTGCCATCAGACTTGCGTTTGGTTTTAAAAACCCATTTGCAACCAATAGCTTTCTTTCCATGGGGCAAATCAGTAATATCCCATGTGTTTGTGCCTTGTAAAGCCTCAAGTTCTTTGTTCATAGCAGAAACCCATTCAGGGTGTTTAGAAGTCTGTGAGTATGAATTAGGCAAGGGAAGAGGAGAAGATGTGCTGGAATTGTAGACATACTTGGAAAAATAACCAGGGGGCCTATAAGGCCTGGTAGATCTTTTGAGAGTGAACTCAGGGGGCTTTGTAGAAAGCTCAGAATGTTGAACGGGACCTAAAGCTTCAGCATTATCAATTGAAGCAGACTCATGTGCTGGCAGTAGAGTAGGAGATGAATCAACTGTTAGCAATATAAGGGACTTGTATGATAGGTGGAGTAGGGGAATTAGAGGAAGTGGATTGGTTTGTATGAAGGGATGGGTTCAGGGTATGAAAACTCGGCCGCATCGTCGCGAATCGGACGAGATGATGCGGATTTTGAGTTTACCGAACCGAGATTTGCCGATGTGTACCACGGTTTTAAAAAAGGACGAGTTTTCCGGCGATTCAACCGGTACGTACCGGAATCGCCCGGTTGAAGCAGTAATCTCGTCAAATTAAACACTTTTCAGGCAAGGTAACTCAATATTTGCTGAGTTCGAATGTTTTTCCATGTGAAGCACTGTGAAATGCGAAGAAGATGAAGTAGAAACAAGAGAGAATGAAAAGAGGCATTCTAAGAAGATGAATAATTGATTAAGAAAGAAGAGAGAGAGAGAGAGAGAGAAAAGCTGTGACAGACTCACAACTATACTATTTTTTTACTTTTTTTTCATCTTATGTAGTGTAATTATAGTTGTCCTCCAATATTGTCTCTTTGCCTATTTAATACAGTAGTACTTATCTTCTACTTCCCACTTTCCCACGTGGTAATTAATGACACAACATTTCACCTTTCTTTCTCTTTTTTTTTTTTTACTCACTTAACTTTTTTTTGTAAATGGTACTTCTCCCTTCTTAATTAAATCTCTTCTCTTTATTTTTTCTTTAGACTAAAGTTTAAACAATTTTTATATTTAATTTTTAATAAAAATAATATCTAAATAAGATAATATGTTCTTTTTTAATAAATATAAGACTTAAAAAAATAAAAATTCTTGCGCGACAACCGTGACACGATCCGCGATGAACGAATTAGTTCCGTTACCGTTTCACCGAGAACGTTTCCGCGATCGCGACCAAAACCGCATTTTCAAACCATGGATGGGTTAGGGGAGGATGGTGAGGATGGATCTTTTTGAGGGTTTGTAACAGGAGAGGGAGAAATAGGGAAGTCTTCAGAGACATTTTTAGGATCTAGTAGAACATTTGATGGTAGAAAAAATTAAAGAGGAGGTTGAGAAGAAGAAAAATGTAAAACGAAAATGATTCTCATGTAAGACTACATCTCTAGAGGTGTGTACTTTCTTGGTTGTCGAATTGAGAACCATATAGGCCTTCTGAGTTAATGAATAGCCAATAAGAAAATGGGTTGGGCTCTAGGAGAGAGTTTGTTTCTTGTTGATTTTAGAGTAGATACAAAACATAAACATCCAAATACTATTAGGTGAGAAAAATCAAGTTGCTTACCATATAATTTTTAATAGGGTGTAATGTTCAATACTCTTAAGTGGCATGCTATTGATTAAATGCACAACAAATAATAAACATTCTCCTTAATAAGGCATTGGCAAATTTGATTGATAGAATAAAGCCCTTGAGGTTTCTATGAGATGTTTGTATTTCTTTCAACCACTCCATTCTGTTGTGGAGTTTTATGCCCTTTTTAAGATAGAAAGTTCTTAATTCTCCTTCACAAAGTTCAAGTGCATTGTTTGCTTTGATTAAGAGCATAGGCTGACCAAATTGTTTTTCAGCAAAAGTTACAAAATGTTGAAGAATGCCAACTGATTCAAACTTAAATTTCATCAAATGTAACCAAGTATACCCACTAAAATCATCCACTATTGTTATGAAAATTCTACAATTATTGTAAGTAGGAGTACCATAGGGTCCCCAAACATCCACATATAAAAATTCTAGACATCTTTGAATCTTAATTGTGCTAATAGGAAATGAAAACCTATGTTGCCTAGCCACAGGACATATTTGACACATTTGTTTATTCATTACATCAGAAACAGAGAAATCTTGATGCCGAACCTTGAATTAAGAAAAAGGTAGATGGCCCATCCTCAAATGCAACAGCTTAGCTTTGCCAACATTTGAAGAATAGCCTAAGAGAGCATGAGCCTCATCTGACACTAATGAGGCAATAGAGCCTGTGTAGTAAAAGCCATCAATAATCCAATTTTGCAATAGAGCTTGTGTAGTACAAGCCTATGTAGTACACTGAATGGCCCTGAAGTAGACAAGCAGAATAATGTAAATCCTTACACAATTTTGCAACAGAGATGAGATTGAACTTAAAATCTAGGACATGTAAAACTCCTTGAAGAGACACTCCATTATTCAATCTCACAGTCTCTATGTGTGAAACCATAATGTTTTTTCTATTTGGAATGGTAATAGCTTGCTTTGTGCGTTCAATAGCTTTATAAGATTAGAAAAGACTCAGATCATAACTCATGTGATTTGTTGCTCCGTTATCAATAATCCAATTCTTCACAAAAAAAGATAACAAGCAAGTTATTCCTATGAGCTATTGTCCAACCATGTACCACTATTGTCCCTTTGTCTTCCTGTTGTCCAATCATGTCAAGAATCTGGTTGTATTGATCATGACTGAAAGATGAGTATGCAGTAGAGAAACTATCATCATCTTGTGCCATTGCAGCAAGCTTCTTAGCTGTCATATTTATGACCAGGTGGATAGTTATAAGACCCCTATGTCCTCGGGGTGCTGGCAAGGCGTATCCACAACACGGATGACGCCGTAGTGAGGCATCGGGGATGCCAAAGTCATGTGCAAGGCATAAGTATGTTGTCGTAGTTGGGTGGTATAGCATTGGACGCACTAAGGCAAGATCGCATGTGTGAGTAGACGTGTCCTTTGGTGGCAATCGTGGGCAAAGGCAGTGCCTTTGAAATGGTATGCTTAATTGTTGGTTGAGCGCGCAGTCGACCCTTATTGATTCTTTTACTTTAGACTCTTTAGGGGGTGGCCCCCTCCCTTGGCGAGGCCATGGCTCATGGGGCCATGGGGAGGGCCATGGCTCACGGGGCCATGTGTGTGCCTTGGCACTAGTCAAGGACTATGCCAAGCATGGGTGGGTAGATGGATTCGTTGGTTGGCAATACTCGTGTCCCAGGTTGCGTTGGAACGTTATTATGCGTAAAGGCTTTGCTAAAGGTCGAGACCTAGGTGCGTGCTTTTGTTGGTTTCTTGTGTCGTAGGCTCAAAGGTTGTGTGGATGGCTCCAAGTGATGCGTCCCTTGTTGGGACATGGGTGCTGGGCATGCGAAGCATTGCGTTGGTTGGCTAAACAAGTGTGGGGCACATGCGTTGGCCATAAAATGGGCTTGAGGCGTGTCGTACCCCTTGGGGTAAGATGTGTGGCTCTTCGAGGTGTTGTTGTCTTGCCTTGAGGTGTTGTGTATGGTTATATGTGTTGATTGGAAGGCTGATGTGGCATTGCCATATTAATGGGTAGTTGTTTGGCTAAGGGATGCATGGATTGATGAAGAGGTGCAATGAACATTCAAAAAGATATGTGGCAGGACTGGCGGCAACATAGAGAGAGCATAAGGCTGTGAAATGTCCACAAAAAAAGGGTGGTTACTTGGGACGCATAACGCATTGACGACAAAGATGTCATGAGGCCCAAGGGTCGTCGTGAAGTGTTGCATTATTTCGAAGGGTTATGTATTATAGTGTGTAACTAGTGTATGTTGTAAAGTCATATGTATTGTTTCACTCCCTTTGTGAGGGGTCGTGTCCCTTAGTGCATCAGTCTATAAATAGAGGACCTTGGGGGATGCCCAAGGCACTTTTATCATTCATACAAACACATCAGATTGTAACTTAAGCAATTGTGTGGCAATAAAAGTATCCTTGTAGTATATCAGTGCATTACTTGTGTGTTTACATAGCTGGTTAGCAATCAAATGCCATCACGGCCCCACTAAGGCAAAATCGAAAATTTAGACCATGACAATAGCCATGGAGCTTATAGCATCTATCCTTAGTATGATTGGTCATCTTACGGTGCTCATTAAAAAAATTGTAGTTCATGTGGACTTAGTACAACTCCTATCATCAGAATTCCTCAGATAGACATTAGAGAATTGATTGTACTTAAAATCTTTGGAATTAGATTTCAAAGCTGAAAACTTATTCCTTTGAGCAGCAAAGCCGCAAAGGCAATTGTCTCTGAGTTGCCATGAACTCAAGCCACAACTTCTTTATGCCTCTCCTCTTGCACTATAGGCATGATTACTAGGTAAAAGAGGTTGCATCATCAATATGTTTCCACGCACCATAGCATAGGTTTCATTCAGGTTCATGAAAAAATGCAACAACCTTTGATCCTCTCGCACTTTGTACAGTCTCTTATTAACTTGACATGTACATTTGTCACAATGAAACAGAGCCAAAGGATTCATAGCATCATATTCATCCCACAACATTTTCATTTTTGCATAATATTCAGCCAAATTCATTGTTCCTTGTGTTAAAAAGTTGCTGCTGAATTGAAAAGAGTTGAGGTCCAAATGATTGACCATACCTTCCTTTGCTGTCTTGAGATACATCATACTGCTTGCTATGTTTGGATCCAAGGCACTCAATAACGATGAGATCACTAAATCATTGCAGCACTTCCATGCATTGAAATTGTTGTCAGTTTCGATAGGTGCCGTGAGAGTTCCATCAATGAAACACACTTTATTCGTAGCAGATAATCCCATCAGCATTGATCTCTTCCAATTTAATTAACCTTTTCCCTTAAATTAGATCACATTAGCAAAAGTGGGACTATCTAATGGATGAATATAATATTGACTAGTAGGATCTTGATTATGTTGTGTTTCAGTTGCTATTTTTGGAGAATGCAAGCTCAATTTAGAAAGGAGAAAGAAGAGAATTGATCTGAATCAGTAGCAAGGAAGATGATCGCAGGATCAAAATTCCTGCTGTAATACCATGAAAGAATCAGAGGAAAAACTTGGAGAAGATAGGAAAGGAGAGAACTACAGAGAGAAAATAAGAAGAGGGATTGCGTTTTTGTTATTATGAAATCAAAGGTCTTTATATGGTCTTAAACAGGCCTCTAGGCAATGGTTTGCCAAACTCTCTCATGAGCTTCAATTTTAAGGTTTCACTCATTCTAAAAATGACTACTCTCTTTTCTTGAAGAAAAATGGCACTCAAATCACCATGGCAGCCATTTATGTTGATGATATTCTCGTCACCGGCAATGATTCAACAACTATTGAGGATTTAAAACTTCATTTGGACAAAACCTTCGGTATTAAAGATCTTGGATAGTTGGACAGCTCCACTACTTTGTTTGCATTGAGGTCCACTATACTAATGATGGTGTGTTAAAGAATTGCTCCATGACTCAGGTTTGGACCTTGCTAATTTGCTAAACCTGTTAGCACTCCATTGCCTTTACAAGCTAGGTTGTCTTCCTACATTGAGGGTGATCTTGCCACAGACCCCACCATTTACAGAAGTCTGGTTGTCAAACTCAATTACTTGACCAATACTAGACCAGATTTGGCTTATTATGTCCAAACTCTAAGTCAGTATGCATTGTCCAAAACACTCTCATATGCCAGTCTTGCATCACACTCTAGATACCTGGCTAACACTCAAGGTTATGTCATTTTCTTGAAAGGTTCTCCACACCTTACTCTCACAGTCTCACATCCTTCTCAAACTCGATTGGGCAACCTGCCGGATTCTAGGAAGTCTGTTACAGGCTATGTGTTACTCTTAGGCTCTTCCCCAATCTCATGGAAGTCCAAGAACTCTTAGGCTCTTCCCCAATCTCATGGAAGTCCAAGAAACAATCAACGGTTTCTAGATCATCCTTTGAAGTAGAGTACAGGGCAATGGCAAATGCAACAGCTGAGGTCACTTGGCTAGTTAGACTACTAGAGGAACTAGGTGTCAATGATTGGCTTGTATTGTGATAATCAATCAGCAATGCACATAGCCAAGAATCTTGTGTTTCACAACAGGACAAAGCACATTGAATTGGACTGGCATTTTACAAGGCAAAGAGTCCTTAAAAGCCTTATTCAGTTGTCTTACCTACCTACTCAGGAGCAGTTGGTTATGTTCTTACCAAAGTCTTGCCATCCCCTCAGTTCAAGACTATCTCTTCCAAGCTTGGAATGTTGGAACCAGCCTCCAGCTTGAATGAGTATGTGTCTGAGATTGATCACTACCTCAACACCAGTTAGTTAAAAACTGTTGCAAGTTATTATTGTTTGTAAATTAGTTCTAGTTAGTTCTAGATATTTCTAGATTTGTCTTACTGCATTCATGTATTATAAATACGACACATACAACTCATTTATACTCTGATGATTTCATAATAACAAAAACTCAATCTCTCTTCTTATTTTCTCTCTGTAAGTTCTCTGCTTTCCTATCTTCTCTAAGTTTTTTCTTTGTTTCTTTCAAAAATGTTCAATGTTCTAAATACATATAATGAATATTTTATTTTAAATGTCGGTGTATGGTACATTTTGGTGTTCAAAACATTAAATGTCACCCTTACAAGTTACAACCTTTCTTTTTGTATGAAAGGTTACCTTTAGATTATTACACTAGAGTTTTCAATTCGGTTTAGGAATTACTTGTTGAATGGAAGACGAGTTAGCTGACTGAACAAGCTGAATTGAATGAAGTGGAACTAAAACTAATATTAACATCAAATGTAAAACTGAATTTGAACTGGAAATAAACTAAAGTTACATTAATAGCATAGATTTTAAAAATACAAAATGGATTGAAAGGGAATCGACCCAAAACTTATTTAAAATGAAATGAATTGCAAACTGATTTAAACTAAATAACTATTAACAAATTGTCAGGACTTTTGATATGATTATATGAATTATTAAAGACTAGACTTCCTGTTATCCGAAACAAATATAATCCTAAACTTGAATTTAACATAGTTGAACTTTAGTCTACTTGTATTTGACTTTTATGTAATTTTATCTACAGATCTACTTGTATTCGACTTTCAGCACCCATAGTTGTACGGGTTTGTTGGGAGACGAAGACCTGTTTACTTTGGTAAACTGTCTAAAACTTTTTTAGTGGTAGAAAGACTAGAAACTTATTATTCATAGGGATGACTGAAGTCTAGGGATTTTTTTTCTCCTTCTAGTTTCCCTATCTTTCTATTGTAGAAGTTTATGACTGTTGAAATACTACATACTTTTGTTTCTATAGTGCCTCAATTTTTTTTTTATTCTTTCATGTTGTACAAATTTTCTAGATCCAAGCTATCAATATCCTCTATTACATGCGTTTACTTTACAAAGTCTATTAGAGGCCTTCTTCAAATTTGTACAACAAAGCCTATTAGGTGGCAGATGCTCCCTCCCTCCCTCTCTCTCTTTTTTTTTTTAATTTCTCCGTCTCTTCTCTCTCTCCTTTTTCTGATTATTTTTATGTGACCGCCGTGATTAGAGGTGGGAAATGTTGACGCGACCCGCTAACCCGATACGAAATACATTTATTATTAACGGGTTAGGGTTGAGGGATTTTATGGGTGTACTTAAATGGGTTGACACAACACGATATATTTATCAAACGGATTGGTTTAGGGTTGAGGTGTTTCAAGCAGCTTAAGTGAGTAGGTTGCCTGGTTGACATGGCACGACGCGATTACATTTGATTGTGAATTTAATATACAAAAGCTTACACAACCAGCAAACTCGACAAGAAATTGGCTCTCTACTAACAGGTTTGGGTTAATGGTATTAAAACGGGTTGACATGAAACGAACCGTTTATCAAATGGGTCAGGTTAGCGTTAATGGTATTCAACTACCTTATTTAAACGAGTCGACATGGACCCGACTCGATCCAATTCCCATCTCTAGCCGCGATGTAATCCGCGATGAATGCAATAGCTCCGTTATTGTATTAGCGTGATCGTAATCACTATCAAAACTATATTTTTGAACCATGATCTTAGTTTTGAAAAAGTGCCCCTAGTCTTGCCTTAGCCACTAGGCTCTAGGAAATGGGCTTTAGCTAGGGGAGGTTCAGCGACCAACAAGAGGCGCACCCTAGAGCCTAGTGGCATGGTGCATGGTAGGCGCGCCCTAGAGCCTACCAACAAGAGGCGCTCCCCTAGCTTTGGCATGGTGCATGGTGCGCCTTTGTGCCTTAAGGAAAATAACTTAGATTTAAGTTATAAATTGAAGAATGATTGAATTTTTTTCAAATTGAGAATACCTTAGCTTTACATATATCATTACCAAAATTGTTAGGGATCTTTTTAAATAGTACGGAGTATTAAATACAATTAGACTGAAAAAACGAAATAAATAAATAAATACATGTGCATCGCCTACAAAAGACGCACGCTTTCGCCTTGCGCCTCACGCTTTCGCCTTGCGGCTTGGTGTGTCTTGCGCCTTCTAAAACTAAACCATGATACACACATATTTTGCCGTCTCCCATGCCGTTCACGTTTCTAAAATGTTTGATTTTGCCTTTCTCTTTCCCAGTCTCCATCCCCCTTTTGACCCTGTATTCATCTTGTTGCTACCTAGCTTCCAAGTACTATGTATTTCCAAAACAAGTGCAACATTTTTAATGTTGAAAAGAGGATCACTAACCAGTCAGTCACTGTTTGGATAAGGGAAAAGGGAATCCATTTAGTTGAAATCGCTCGGAGTTTTTGTTTTCTCTTTGTTGATTGATGTGTAGCAACCATAGATCTTATATTCAGAAAGAGGAATTGCGAGTGGGAAAATATATACAACGTATATGCTGTGTCCTCAGAATTGGAAAATGAGCCAGCCCTTAAGCCAACTTTCTAATTGCCTTCGATGTGCATCGCTCACTCTCTTTCTTTGCCATCTGGTTATCTATTCCAAGGCTGTATCTTTTTTTTTTTTTACCCGTTCCTGATTTCAGTCTGTTGTAGGCTATCTATTTAGTATGCGGATCCAGTTTTCTTGACAGTTGTTTTGACTTCTTCGAGATGTCTTTTTCATGCAAATATTGATATAATTTTTTATTTTTTTTTGAAAGAAAATATTGATATAAATTGAAAGATGACTGAAAAGCAATCAAGATTGGAAGGAAGGCTTGGTAAATGAACTGTCTCACTGAATGTCATGTTCTTATTTTGTGGAAAGCATTAGGTTAATCAGTTTCCTTTATATAATGGTATACTATATTTTTGTTTTTTTAGCAATTTAGGGAAGACTAAAAAAATCTAAAGGCACTTTCTTGTCGGCCCCTACATTTTGTCCTTGCCAGGAGCCTCGTAGTGTTAAACTTGTAGTATGACATGGGTTTTTTTGGTTGAAAAGTGCAACCAAGTTTTCCATGTCACATGATTGTCTGGAAACTATTTGTTTGCCACAAGTAATATACAGCTGTCAGATTCTGATACATAATGTCAGTGTTTGTGGATTTTTTTTTGTATTCTTGGCTGATCAGTTTTTCCGGTACTAGGGTCTAGGGGTGCGTTTAATTCAAAATTATTTAAGCTTCATAGTGCTTATTATAACTATAAAAATCAATCAATCAATCAATCAATCAAAGCCTTATTCCCATAAGTGGGTTCGGCTACATGAACCAAAGTGATTATTCCGAGAGGTCGTCCACATAGATAGGGAACGCCCCCACGAAATTATCATTTTGGTTCATGTCATAACTATAAAAATAATTGGAACAATTTATTGTATAAAATTTGTTGTTGGCATTCAATACTTGTTTACTGTAGATTGTTGGTTATTGGATTTTGGTAAATTTCTTTTCTTACAAAGTTACAATTACTACACTAAGCAGTAAGCATCATGTTCTTGATGTAGTCTTTTTAAATTTTGTTATCTTGGTGTAGTGTTTTTAAAATTCTGTTCTCTTGACGATCAAATGAATTTCTGCAGAGTCATGCTGGGCTCTTCAATCTTTGTGTCGTGGTACTTGTTGCTGTAAACAGCCGACTTATCATTGAAAACCTCATGAAGGTTTAGTACTAGCAAATTTAACTCGGTTTTATTTACTCCTTTAATAGCCAAATTACATATCAGTGCGCAGGACAGTTGTTGCTCTGCTAACACATGTTTTTTTTTTCTAGTATGGTTTGCTAATACGAGCTGGTTTCTGGTTTAGCTCAAAATCACTAAGGGATTGGCCCCTTTTTATGTGCTGGTAATTCTCAATTTATGTTACTGATAACTCATGTATTACATGTGTAGATGCTGGTCTTTAATATGCTAATTCACTTATTTTATGTTGCCTTTATAAATAACAGTCTTTCGCTTCCACTCTTTCCATTGGCTGCTTTCTTGGTAGAGAAGTTGGCACAAAGAATGCGTGTATCTGACTTGGTAGGTGATCTAAATCCAATTTAATCGTCATACAGGTGCCAAGATATGGTTTTACCGTTTTGGGTTCCATGCCACATCTCTTACTTTGGTTAGCGTTAATTTCATAGATTTTTAGTTGAAGGCTAACATCCATTTCAACCTTCCCTTGATCCCAAGTCGGCACCTTGTGACAATTTGGTAATTCCTGAAGCTAACATCCATCTCTTACTAATTTGTCACCCGAAGCCAAGTTTTTTTTACCAATCTGTCGCTTTTTTTTTTTGTACCAAATTGTCGCTAGGGGCCACTTTTTTTTACTAATTTGGTCAATTAGCCATCCAAGTCCCAAAATTTTGTTTGGCGGCTGTAGGGTGCTGTTACTACATACTAGATTCAGAGGTGATCAAAAGTTCGGGCCAGGCCTTAACTATGCAAGTGTGTCCAAAGCCCGGATTTTTAGACGGGCCATCTGCAGGTTTCTTGGTCCGTCTAGGCTTTTGAACTAAAAAGGTCAAGTGGGCCGAGCTAGCGGGTTGGGCTAATGATGATTAGCTCTAACTAGATTATCATTGTTCCAATAAATAACACTAATAGTAGTTCCAATTTTAATTATAAGTTTTTGTATTCAAGTTAAATGCTAACGACTCCATTATGTGACTTGATGTGAGCATCTCTCATAGTTTTGATATTCAAGTTAAATGCTAACAATACTAATGATATGTCTTATATCACACTACTTGCTATTGGAGTTGGAAGACGTTTTATTGTTCTTTCTTTTTCCCACTATTTTATTTTGCTTAGGTAATTAAACTAATGATGTATCTAATAAGATCAAGTTTGTATTTCTTCCTGATAGTTCTGTTGGATTAAGTAGTGCTTAACTCAAGCTGTTTTTTCTGTCAGATGATTTTTTCTTTTGTTAATTCTCTTTAGGCATAATTGTCTCAAATTTCTCTGAACATGTTTATCTTATCAATCATCTGAATGAATGTTTAGGTTGTCATCAGATTAATTAGTGCTTCCTCCAAGCTTTTTTTTTTCTGTTAGCTGATTTTATCTTTTGTTAATTGTCTTAAGGCATAACTGTCTCAATCTTCACTTTTGTTTATCTATCAATCATGTAGGTTGTCATCCTTCTTCATACACTGATTGCCACACTTACCATCTTATATCCAGTTTTTGTAATACTCAGGTTGGTTTCTCAAAAGCTTTTTCACATTGTTTAGTGTTATTATCACCTTAATCTTGTTCAGCTGCTGACTGATGAGAATTTTTCTCTATTTCATACTTCCTCTGTTTCTTTTTCTTTTTTTTTTGAAGGATACTTCTTCGATTTCTTAATAATTCCAATTAATGAGAACTTAGACCAAGGAGGAGGATAGAGATAAGAACAACAACAACAAAGCCTTAGTCCCTATATAGTTTGGGGTCGCTAGACATGATGGAATTGCAATTTGCAATTGTCATTTGCTCAAGGAGGAGAGAGACAAGAGAGAGAGAAAAAAGAGAGGAAACATGTGATGAAAAGTGAAAGAGAGAATTCATTACCAAAATAAGAGTGGTAACAACTATTTCAAAGCAACCTAAAAAGGAATGGGTTGCGACTATTATGAAATGGAGCAAATAATTAGTAGTCATCACCATTAGGCTACGTTTAAATTGACTATAATTTTATCTTTTAAATCAATCAATCAATCAAAGCCTTATTCCCATAAGTGGGGTTGACTACATGAACCAAAGTGATTATTCCGGTAGGTCCGTCGTCCATATAGATTTTCCTCCTCCACCCCGTACGGTCGAGAACCTCAATCTATTGTAAATCTAATTGCTTCATATCTTTTCTACCTCCTTCCCGCCAAGTCATTTTCGGTCCTCCCCTACCTCGTTTGAAATCCCTCTAATCCCACTCTTCCACTCTTCGTATTGGTGCTCCCTGGGGTCTCCGTGTTACTTGCCCAAACCAACACAAACAATTTTCTCTTAGCTTGCTCGACATATCCGCAACTCCACTTACCTACGGATATCTTCATTTCTGGTTCTATCTCGTAGAGTGTTCCACACATCCATCTCAACATCCGCATCTCTGTAAGCCCTACCTTTTGAATGTTCTCATTCTTAGAAGCCCAACATTTTGTACCATAGAGTAACAATGGTTTTATAGCGGTCCTGTAGAATTTCTCCTTCAACTTTAAGGGGATGTTTCGATTGCACAACACTCCTGTGGCCGCTCTCCATTTAAGCCACCCCGACTTGATCCTGTGAGCCATATCAATGTTAATATCTCCATTCTTTTGGATGATTGACCCAAGATATTTAAAGCACTCACTCATGGCTAGATCTTTCCCGTCTAACCTCACCACAACATCATTTGCCCCCCTCTTTGACCCAAAACGACATTCCAGATACTTGGTCTTAGTCCGGCTTAGCTTAAATGTTCTAGATTCCAGTCGTTGTCTCCATTGCTCCAATTTGGCATCAATGCCTATTTTAGTTTCATCCACCAATACAATATCATCTGCAAATAACATACACCATGGTATCTCATCTTGGAATGCCCTTTTCACTTCATCTAAAACCAATGCAAAAAGGAAAGGGCTTAACGCCAACCCTTGATGCAATCCAATTGTTATAGGAAAATCCTTTGTTTACCCATCACAAGTCCTGACATTTGTTGACACACCCCGACACATACCCTTAACCAAGTCAATGTACAATTAATATCCTCCGTACTCACAGATGTGTCCCCTGTGGCAGCCCCTAGGCTTCCATTAAACAATTCATCAAAATACTCTTTCTACCTATCTTTGATTTCCTCATCCTGCACCAAAACCTTGTGGTTCTTATCTTTTACACACTTGACCCTGCCAATAGCCTTCCTCGCCTCTTGTCTTCTCTTCAGCATCCTATAAATCTCCTTTTCTCCCTCTTTGGAGTCAAGCCTTTCATAAATCTCTTGGTAAGCCTTTTCTTTTGTTTGTCGAACAACTACCTTTGCCTTACCTTTACCCTCTTTATACGCTGCAAAGGATTCGTCGATCCTGCATTTTCCCAAGGCTAGATAACATTTCCTCTTGTATTTGATTGCAACTTTCACCTCTTCATTCCACCACGAAGTATCCCTATGCCCCGTAATTTTCCCCCTTGAATCCTCTAAGACCTCTTTGGCGACTCTTAGGAAACAATTTTTCATTTTGACCAAGTTGCGTCTGGGTTAACTTCCCTCTCCCAATTTGCCTCGATGATCACTTTGTCCGTGAAAACCTTAGCATTTGCATCCTTTAGGGTCTACCATCTTATCCTTGGCTCACTTTGGTAGTTGGGCTTTGCTTCCTCTTCCCACTTTCTTTCAAACGAATAGTCATCACCAAAATCCTGTGTTAGGAAAGTTATCAAGTGAGAATCGCGCTTCCTAAACCAAGTATTAGCCAGGATCAAGTCATAAGATTGGGCAAAGTCTAGGATGGTCTCTCCGTGGGCGTCTCGCTGCCCATAACCAAAGCCTCCATGAATATTCTCAAAACCATCACGCCTTATCCCGACATGTCCATTCAAATTACCTCCAATTAATAATTTCTCTGTGTGGGGAACACCTTGGACCACCTCAACAAAATCCTCCCAAAATTGGCACTTTTCCTCTGCACCCAACCAAACTTGGGGCGCATAAGCACTAATTACATTAACAATTTCCTTACCACATAATAACTTCACCCTTATCAACCTATCGCTCTTCCAATAGGTCTCAATTACCTCTTGTGCTAGCCGTTCATCTAGTATCACACCTACCCCATTCTTAACTCGATCTCTAGGAACCTTATCCTTACCAACGTAGAACACCTTATACCCCAAAATTAATCCTCGAACTCCTTCTCCTGTCCACATCACCTCTTGGAGGCATAAGATGTTTATGTATCTTCTCCTCATCATCTCCACCACTTCAGCCGATTTTCCCAAAAGAGACCCCACATTCCTAGAACAATTCACAGACCAACTATAGAGCCCTTCCTTCTTCCCTCCCTCACGCTACCTACATTCCTTTGCTCATTTGACACCACACGTGGGTGATGTGGCGCGTCGCTTCCGGGCGACAGCTAGCAACCCTTGCATACTTATCATTACACCCGGGTCTGGAGAGTGCAACGCGTCACTGAGTAGGAAACAGTCCAATTGCCGGTCCTTGCTCATTTGACACCACACTCGAGTGATGTGGCGCGTCGCTTCGGAGCGACGACCTAGCAACCCTAGCATATTTACCACTACACCCGGGTTTGGGAAGTGCAACGCGTCGCTGAGTAGGGAACGCCCCCATGAGATTATCATTTTGGTTCATTTTATAAGATGTGAAAAAGTTTTACGCTTGCTGTCACAGGCCTACTGCAACCCTCCTTTATCCAGGCTTGGGACTGGCGGCGAGAAACCCACTGGCGGAGTATTGATTTGACTAAATTTTGACCTTGTATGTTCATTAATCCTTGAAAAATAAAAATATTAAATGAAATATTATTAGATTCGTAAAGTTAGCACTCTATGCGTTAAACAAAGAAGTTAACTTTTATTGTTCATATGCTTCCCATAGCAAATTTTGTGGAGTATTGTTAATATCTATAATCACATAACTCCAAAAATTATACTGATTGAATATTAATAATATACTTGTAATAAATAAAAAAAGAACGTTCATGACTATATTTACTGTTTTAATTGAAAATTATAAGTAAGCTTCTCACTTGTGAATGGTGAAAAAATCACAAATGCTAACTTGGGAGCAGAGGGAGTATGCATTTTCCAAACATGTAAAAATATTTGATAATAGGTAAAAAGGAAGAAATATTGATAAAAAGCTTGCTTTGGACCATAGTTTCAGCTTAAACAAGTGGCTATAAATCAACAACATTTTTGCCTACATTTATTACATGAAAAGACATGCTAAATCCTTCAAAATTAGGAATTTCTATTGGCCATGTCCCCATACTAGCGTCCCACAACAGGATATTTACCAGTTTTTGGCGTACTACCCATTTCTAGTATCGTATCCATGCACATTTTTTTGGTTGGTCTTGTAATGTGCATCTTACAAACTACTCTTATCTACTATTTATCCTATGAATTCTCAGATCCATTCCACCTCAAGGTTAGAAGTAACTTCTAATACAATGGAGTATCATGGCAGGTGTGATTCTGCTGTTCAATCTGGTGTTGTCTTGATGCTTTTTGCTTGCACCATGTGGTTAAAATTGGTATCATATGCTCATACGAATTACGACATGAGAGCAATTGCTAGAGCATCCGCTAAGGTAATAAAAAAGGTTTTATCCTTATCATCCTCTGCTATTCATTTTCCTTTTTTTTTATTTTTTATTTTTAATATATCAATTGTTCTTGTTATCATGGAAAATAATAGCGGTCATGGTCACGTTTGCGGAAACGGTCGCGTTGTCGCGGGAATCGCTTGTAACGGCCAAAAAGAACGTTTCACGGTTGTCGCGGTGTGAATTTTTTCAAAAAGATCACATAAGCTCAATATTAAGCCTTTCAATCTTCATTCATTCTTATTTGTTTTTGTATCACAGTATGTCAAAAAAATATTTTTAGTTATTATTATTAAAATTTATTAAAAATTTAACTATTGCAAAGTACAAGTATAGTTTCTCTTAGCCTTTTCTTTAATTTTTATTTTATTTTTATAAAAAACGGGTGTTTCTTGCAAAAACGCGTTATAGAACGGGCGTTTTACCGTTACAAAACGCCATCGCGGCGATTTTTGTGTGAATTCCAACTCTCAGCGCTATAACGACATTTCGCGTGTCGGCATCTTAGAAACAGGTTACAGAACGGCCGTTACGTAACGGAACGACCGAGTTTTAATTCCATGCTTGTCATATCATATGGTCGTCAATACCAACACAATAATCATCCTTCTGCTTTTATGAAGCCATGATATTGCTGGAAGTTAGAGTATAAGGATTTTGTGTGGGTATGGTGTAACAAATAATTAAATGATAAAATGTATCACAACTGCTGAGTATTTCGCTCCACCCTTGTAGGTTCCAAACATGATAAAAGTTGCAAATTTTTCGGAGATTGAGCGCAACGCGAAGAGACTGTCGTGCATCGCGGGCACGGTCGCGCAGCGCGAAGGCTGGGCGCGTGGCGCGACGGACCTCTGGTCCATTGCTACTTCGTGTCTTTTCGTCTGGTCTTTGGTCGGTTATATGGTAAACACTTGCAGTTAGTTATGATACGTGCGTTACTCTGATTAAGGCTTTAAGACTTTAAGTGGGGTTTGAATGTGAGATTAATTCATATGCTCTCTTATATTCTCACAAGTTACAAAGCAACCTCTCATCATCTTCTTGATAGAGGCGTTTTCACCTCGTATGACCAAATAAAAACCCCCGTCGTAGTATGAGTGGGGGTGTTGAACAAGATAGGTCAATGGATTGTCAAAGAAATGGTGGAGAGAACTACGGGGATAATAGAAAACTAAACTATGGAAACGTTTCTAGCGTAGTGGGATTCACCGCTCACAAACAACCATGGAGGCGTGAATCCGACAAGGAGTGAATTCATAGGGCCGAAAATCGGGGGAAGTCATTCTTAGGACCATATCTACTCTGTCGAGCTAGTATGGAGATCGGAGAGATGCATACGACCTGCTGTCGTGGCGCATACACCTAACGGCCCGTTCAAACACATTGCGAAGACCTGTAATGTCCCTTGACATAGACTTTGACTTTTGTAGTCATTTCGGTCAATCAAATAAGGGGAGTCCTCACTCAACTTCATCTTTCGATCCTTCGTTGAGGAACCTAATACTACATCTATGGTGATCAAGCATCAACACGCACAAAAGCACCCCTTATTACAACTCTGGTCACCCCTAAACTCGAACTCTTGCCAAAAACACTAAACCATGGAAATTAGGTGAGGTTTCACTCAAACCCTAGAAATTAACTACTCAACATAAATTAATAAAAACATAATTAAAACTAAAACTAAATACATAAATTAAACCTAAAAACTATGATCATCAAAATACTACCTAAAACCTAGAAGTTAGAAACACTAAACTATAAACAACTAACAAATAAAACACCAAACTAAACTTAGAAATCTACTAACAACATGAAACTAAGAAATAACAACAAAATAAGGAAATAGAACAAATAACAACAATCTAATGACAAAAGGTTACACATACATGAACAAATTCATAAAAACATGGAATTGAAATAAAGCATAAAAATACATTGAAGCTATGGAGGAAGAGAAGAGAAGAGAAGGAAACTAAAGCTTGCATTAATTGAAGAACAAATTACAAAGCAAATTGTTTATGGAAGGAAAGTAATGAAAACCTAGACTAACCTAAGGAGCTTTCTAACCTTAGTTGAGGTACAAAATAGTCCCCTCAAAATTACACGAGAAAAGACCTAGAAAAGAATAAATGAAACGAACAGGGTTTTGCAAGTCGGCGCTTGGTCTTCGAAGCGGGCGCTTCGGAAAACCAAGCGGCTGCTGAAGCAAAAATATGAGTTTATGCCTGCTTTGCCCAAGTTGGCGCTTGAAAAATCCAAGCTGGCACTTGGGATAGCCGCTTGGAAATCTTAGCGGCCGCTTGGCAGTCAATTTTGAAAACGTCATAACTCCTTCATTTCTAATCAGAATTTAGCATATGACCAGTCGTTTCGAAGATATCGAAACGAACTTTCACCTCCAACTTGAATCACCTTAAAATGATGAGTATGTAAAAAGTTATGGCCTTTCGAAGTTGACCTAAGCTCCAAAACTGGTGATTGTGGTGCCGATTATTTATGAAGGGTCATGGTTTTATCTCAGTTCTTCCCTTTTGCCATGGCTTCTATGAGGATTTGCTTCTCACATATACATTCAATAAGCTCTTAGCATAGGGACTTATGAGGCCTTGGAGTCTACTTCACGGCTGTTGGCTTCAAGGCATGGAGTGTTTTGCTTCCTATGCTTCTTGGCACGCTTCCTCGGCTTTCAAACATAACATACAAGAGCAACAAAAAGGGAAGAAAACATAACATACCGAAAAAGGGGAGCTAAATATGAAAACTAAGAAAAAAGGAAGAAAAGGAAAAGGAAAAGAAGAAAACTACCCTAAAAATAACTAAAAAAGTCTATGAAAAAGGGAACAAAATACCACTTATCACTTCTCTCACACTTAATATATTTTCTTACATTGGAAGAAAGAGGGCATTCTCCATTGTTGTTATTTTCTTCGTTGTATCTCTAAAATTTTTTCGGGAAACCCGTGCTCCTTTGATTAGGGTCGAAATGTTGTCTTTAGGAAAGCGATTACGTGCTTCGAAGGTTTAAACTCTGAAATTATCTTTGTGTTCTTACCTTAATTCACCTAATTACAAACAAATTCCCCAACATATATTTTCTTTTGTGTGCACTAGAATCTTTCCCCCCACTTGTAATAACCATTTGGCTCTGGAAAAAAAGGTTAAGATAATTCTTCACATTCTTTTTAAGAGTTAGTAATTCTATTTTTTGTTATGATTTAAACAAATGACACCACCTCCCTGGTAATATAATTAATTGCTTGTGAGGTCCTTAAAACCTCAAATTGGTCTTCGATTTTCTTTAATATCCTCATTGGTCAACGTTTCGAGATGATTGTCTTCTAAAGCACATCCTGTAGTCGTAGTATTGCATTTGTGCTTCCACTAATGAGTTTTTTTTTTTTTTTTGCTGGTTGCAGGAGAATGGACAAAATAGGGAACTCCAGTATGATTTCAACTACAAAAGTTTGGCGTACTTCATGGTTGCTCCAACACTATGTTACCAGGTTCTGGGAATATTTACTTAAGTCCTTAATTTGCTTATGCGTTTTATTATTTTCTCATATACCAGCTTTGCTCGACCTTTCAATGGTTATCTTTTTTTTTGCTTTTAATTTTTTCTTGTGCGTTTCATGATTTTCCCATATGTCATTTGATGGTTAGTGGTTACCATCTGATAGTTTTAAACATCTATATCCTTAAGGATTTATTATGATGTTATGGCAAACATGCAGACAATAGATCATAATTTTCATTTTAGAGCTGTTGATTGTAACTTGGTTAGTTTTTTTAATTAATAGTTTCTGCACAGTTTCTATAAGCTAACGATGTTTTGTAGTTTTTTTTCCCAACTCTAGCCTTCTACTGTTCCTTCAAATCTCTCCCCCCTTCACCTCGTTTGTGCTTTTGTGTAGAGTTGCTTTTTTGGTTGATGTGGTTGGTAGCACTAGTAGAACTTAAGAGATAAAGAGTTTATTCAATGAGTAAGGCGATGTTGGTGGTTAACCTGTAATAAATGGCATGTGTCAAGTAGTTTCCTGGTAGAATAGTAATTCCCTAAATTTTTGCTTTGAACTTGTCCTATTTCATCATCTCGTCGTGCTATTAGTTGAAGAACTCTCCAGCATCTATCTTAGGTATATTGTGACCTTAGTTTTAAAAGGTGCAAGGCGCAAATAGTCGCTGGAGCCTAGGCGCTAGGCCAAGGCGCGCGCCTTTTGTAGGCAAGGCACATGTATTTATATACTTATTTCAAATAATTGTTTCTTTGATTGTAATTAATATCTATTAAAAAGATCCTAATAATTTAAATATTGATATTTGTAAAGCTAAGGTAGTCTCAATTTGAAAAAAATAATCATTCTTCAACTTGTAACTTAAAACTAAGCTATTTTTCTTAAGGCCCGACACGCCTTACCAAAAAGCGATCAAAGGCGCATGAGGCGCGCGCCTTTCGGAGGTTGTTGAGCCTCGCTTAGCTAAAGCGCATTTCCCATAGCGTGAGAGCAAGGCGCGTCCGTGGCCCCTTTTTTAAAACTAAGATTGTGACTTACGTAAGGAAGCCTTCTTTAGGTTCCGTTTTGATGGAGTTGAAAATTAATTGTTCTTTGACTTCTGGATTTTTATAGACTAAATTAGAATGTTTCATCAAATTGTGTGCGCTTATTCAATATGAAGTCTAGTTGGATGTTAAATGTGAGGTCATTGGTAAGTTGACATAGGAAATAACTTCTTTTTATTTTCTGGCAATCTTGCATTCGCCAAACCTCCTTTACCCACTTAAGCCGGGAACCTACATAATTTTGATGCTTGGAGAATTAATTTTCCAGATTTGTGAACTTTGGTTAAAGAATTAGAAAGGAATCTAGTTGGTGCTTGTTTTGGTTGAATGTATAGTCATTGCACAAACTTAGCTCTGAAATATCGTATCCATGTTTCTGTTATGAGATGTTTACAGTAAAATGACAAATAGAAATGAAACGTGGTTATTTTTGTCCATTTCTAAGTGCAGCTTTGCAAGTCCTTTCAGCTTTTATCGTATCTAGAAAGTTATCTAGGTGTTAATGGCTAAATAGGTATCTTGTAGTCCATGCTTTTGATATTGTATCTTTAGTTGTAGATAATAGGTTGCATTGTTATGCTTTTCCTTACACTTACTGTAGAACTGTAGAACTGTAGAAGTACATCGTTGCCTCACTTGCATGTCATTTGTACCTAAAAATGTTGTATGTTCTGTGCCTTTTTCCTGTCGCAAAGTCTATTTGTGCTGATGTTAGTGAATTCATTATTCAGTTTGCAGTGCTGTGCTTCAGCTTAGTTTTAATGAGCTGTTTCCCATGAGGAATTGGCATATCTCACATATTTAAAACCTTTTCAGCTCCTATGTGACGTAGTGTGTTTGCTTTGCCATCAGGGCAATTCGTTAACATGTCCTGGGTTCTGCGTTCTATTTTGCAGCCAAGTTATCCTATGACTGCATGTATACGAAAAGGATGGGTGGCTAGGCAAGTATTGAAGTTGGTGATATTTACTGGAGTCATGGGGTTCATCATAGAACAAGTTTGTTTCTTGTATCTATTAAGTAGCTATCTTTTTCCCTGTCCTTCCTAACTCTCATTTTCCTGACACTATTTTTCTGGTGAATATTTGTAGTATATCAATCCAATTGTACAAAATTCACAGCACCCTCTCAAAGGAAACCTGCTGTATGCAGTTGAAAGGGTTTTGAAGCTTTCAGTCCCAAATTTGTACGTGTGGCTGTGCATGTTCTATTGCTTTTTCCACCTCTGGTTAGTTTACTGCTACACTTATCTGCATATGTATCTCCAACTTAATTTGCACTTATGTGAGAAGAACTGGACAAAGGCATCCATGCCCCAGTGGATTGATGTTTAGGTAACCTGGTGCTATTCATTTGGTTACTAGTTATTATAGCTAAATAACTCATGCATATTATATTAAGCGCAAACGGACTACGGGATTAATGGTTTCTTGGGTAGTGCGTGTACTTAATACTTAAAGAGTTAAAGGGTGCTAGTTCAAATCTTGGGTAGCCTATATACTCTTTTCTAACAATGAATAATTGAAACATTCCCTACTTTTGTATTTTTCAATATCATTTTATATTTTTATAGTTTTCCTGTTTTGGTAATTTATTTTTTCTTATATCATTGTGCTCCCATTAGAAAATTAAATTTCCTTAATCTACCATTTTTGTTATTTTCATTGTTCTCCAGCCTTTCTTTCTCATTGCTTTGAGCTTGACTCAATTATCACTTATCTTCTGAGAAAATTCTATTCCCTATTAGTTATATACTTATATCCATTTTGATGTCCATTTTGTGCAACATGGAAGATTTCATTAAGTAAACTTTTTTTAGTTGAACAATACTCTTGGAGTCAAAATGTTCAACCTTTTATATCTTTGATTCCTTCTATTTCTCTGAAGTTATTTTTGTTGCAAGTCATGGGTTAAAATTTTTGGTTTAGGTCCCGCTTACAGTAGAGTGTTCTACTATGCTTACGGTATTGTGTTGTGGTTGGTACAGCATGGATGTTTATATCAGCCGTAATATGTGACACTTGCCTTGCAGTCCCAAGTTAGCTCTATATTTATCCTAATCGGCTCTGTATTGGCGCATTTATTATGTTGTTTGGAATGGGGGAAATACCAGTTTGGGCATTGACAAGTTGAACTGTAGATAGATTAGATATATAGCAGCTGATTTTAAAAACCATTTATATACTTTAAAAAAAAATTGCAGGAAAAAGAAGCGTGGATGGCTATTTTTATAAATTCAAGTTTTTGTTCCTTTAATAAGGTGTGATTTCATGCTGTTTTCAGGCTAATTACACATGCTCATCTATGTGGATAAAGTCTTTTGGTAGATATATCAAGTATTCCATGTCAAGTTAGCTTCTGCGGTTAGGTTCCTGTGCTAGCATAGGTAGTTTGAACTCCATGCCTCTTTTCTATGTGGTGCTCTTTGAACCTTGAGTAGTTTGAACTTGTTGATTATAAAAATAAGAGCAATTACCTTAATGAATAGGAAAAATTTATATGAATAAACCCTCCTTTTACACATTTGCCACTAATAAACCACATTTGATTAATCCCAAAATAAACCCACCTTTGTTGCCCATCTACCCATAATGAACCAAATGACTTTTTACCTGCTCAACAGGTTAAAGTCCTTGAAATGTTCAAAATAAGTCAACCAAATTCAACTTATTCACGCCATTATTTCAACTTGTGAGAACTAGAAGGATGAGAGAAGTTATAGGAGGTGAAATACGAATGGTGATATAATTGTAGGATGAAAATTTATGTTCTGTTGTTTTCTTTAGCAAAGGAATGTTTACCATTCTTTGTTTAGTGCATTAGGCATTATATAAATTATAAAGCTTAGCATATACAGTAAAATGGTAATTTTATTGATATTCACATCAAAAGTTTAGTTTAAGAAAAAGTTTATTTTCTTACAATTATTATTTCCTTCATAGTGGTCGATGGTTGACTCCTAAAATATTATAATCCTTGCGAGGTATCGATCTCATATTATCTATTAGAAGCCATAGTTCCGTTGCAAGAGCTCTAACACAACTAAATTAAACTTATTTCAACTAAATTAAACTTATACAACTAAATTTGCTACAAAATATAAACATTACTTCAACTCAACCACCACTTCAAAATATACAAAAGGTGTGCTAACTGAAAATTTCTGGACCCATCTTGTTCATTCTCACAAAACCTCAAAACCCTTTTCGATTCTCTCATAACTCAATCATCCAAAACCAATTTCAGCAAAACAAGTGTTGAAGAAAACACTCAGGCCACCATTTTTGGGCTCTACCAATGTAGAGGAGACTTAAATCCAGTTGCTTGCAATAATTGTGTGAGTCAATTACCAGAAAAGGCACGAAAATACTGTGGTAGTAATTCAATTGCAGCAAGAATTCAGTTAGTTGGGTGTTAACATGAGGTATGAAATTGCTGGATTTAAGCATGTTTCGAACTGATTTGCTATATAAAAAGTGTAAAAAGAAGGTAGTGAGTGATGTGGAATTTGAAGGGAAAAGAGAGAATGCATTTCAGCAAGTGAAAAGTGGGGAAGTGAGTGGAAATGGTGGATTTTATGCAGAGTCATGACTCGATGTATGTGCTAGGTCAGTGTGGGGATTGTGTAAAATCAGCTTCTACTGCCCAACACCACCATCGCCATCACCACCACTTCCATTATCAGTATTGCCACGCTCCACCATCGTCATCGCCACTTCAAACACCCGTTCAGCGACAACAACAACAAAAAAACAAAAATAAAACTTGAAATTTAAGCCATTGATGCATCTCAATTGAGCACTTAATTTTCCTAAATGGAGATGCAATTGACAACTCTAATTGAAGCCTGATCCGCAAATAGTCCAAATCGCCACCACCTACAAACCAACAAATCCTCCGCCGCTGGACCAACAAAACTGAAAATTCCTCTATTTGTTCTTCAAACTTCACAACCATTACCATTAACGTTGTTAAATTCCTATAACTTCATCTTCGAATCAACTAGCTTGGGTTTTTGGAGGAAATCTGTGGTGATGCCGAGTTGTAGAGGCTGGCGACAACTCTAGTAACGGTGGTGGGCTACGACAGATGCGGAGAAGGAAGAGCATGGGTGTAGGGGGAGAAGAGCTGAAGAGGGAGATAAGAGGGAGAAAGGGAAATAAGATGGAGCAACGGTTTAATTGGGAATTAAAATGTCCAAAAAAAATGAAAAATCCAAATACAATTCACCGCTAAATTCTGGTCAAAATTGTATAAGGTGCATTTTGGGTAGATGGGCAACAAATGTGGGTTTGTTTTGGGATTAATCAAAGACGAGTTTATTAGTTGTGAATGTGTAGAATGTAGGTTTATTCCAGTGTCACATAATTCGACATTCGTTTCGAAACGCGGAATGAATTCGGGAGTAGAATTCGTTACCTATAGGTGAATTTGGTTAGATAGGCGAATTTATGTATCTCATATATTATTTATTTTTTACAGGGTTACTAATTTTTTATCGAATTACATGTTATATATTAACAAGGTTGCTACTTAATATTTACGGGGTTGTAATTTTTATTATAAAGAATAAAAAAGAAGTAAAAAGAAGATAGGAAGCAATAATTGTACCCGGACTTTACAAATTTTTTTTGAGTGTAGGAAGTACATTGTGAAGTAATAAAAAAATCGTTCCTCTACATTTGTTTTAGTATGATGATGTGCAACGAACCAGTCAGCTCAACCCGAGATCACCAAGACATATGCACGCAAGGGCAAGAAGCACAACACAATGCTGAATTAATTAGAATTAATTAAAAAGGCTGTTTTGTATTTTTTATATAATTCTGTCTTGTTGCTACATTATTAAGAGTTTTGTCCATTTGCTTTGTACCTTCTGATCTTGTATTAGTTTTTGTTGATTTGCTAGGGGTAAAAGACAAAGGTAGTAGTGGATATAAATAGAGGAGAGGACCAAAGTAATAGGCATTCAGAAATTGAGAGAAGAACCTTAGAGAGTCATGGCCTCAAGCCATCCTTTGTATTGCCCTTATTACTGAAATATTAATCCAAAAAGCTTCCTTCTCTATTGTTCTTGTTGTTTTTTGTTGTGATTTCTAGGGTTCATTGCACTTGTTATCAGAGCAGCCATGGCTCCGGGTAGCAATTCGCAGAGAATCGACTTAGTGGAGGAAAGGTTGGAGGCCTTGGAAGGTCGACTAACCCATAATCAGGAGGGACAAGACAGGCAGAGGGAAACCCTAACCCAAGGAATTGAAGAGATGAAGGCACTTCTTGGAAAGGCGAAGAACTTCGAAGACGACGCCTCAGAGGTTAGAGCCCGCCCGCGACCCAGGACGAACATCGGGGGGAACCACCGCTACCGTCGATTGGAGATGCCATTGTTCAGTGGGGAGGACCAGGATGGGTGGATTGTTAGAGGTGAACAATACTTTGAGTTCCATGAGATGTTGGAACACGAGAAGTTGTAGGCCGCGGTGGTGGCTATGGAGGGAGAGGCCTTGCGATGGCACCGGTGGGAGAATCGCCGGCGGCTGTTTGTGTTGTGGGGAGACTTGAAGGAGAGGGTGGTGACCCGGTTCAGACCGGCGAAGGAAGGGGACCTGCACGAACAGAGGTTTGATGTTGTTCACACCACCACGGTGGTTGAGTATAGGAGGAAGTTTATTGATACGTCTTCTCCCCTGGAAGACGTGTCAGAAGCTATTTTGAAGAGCAGGTTCATTCATGGGCTGAAGGAAAGGGTTAGGGCTAAGGTTCGAGTACTAGGCCCACCCACTTTAGAGTGTGCCATGGACTTGACCATTAAAATTGAAGAAAGCACAAAATTAACTCAAAAGAGGTAGGCCCAAGTAAATCTAATTCTTTTTCTTATTTTTCCAAAACTCATTTAAATGCCCCACTCAGAGGCCCAACCCAATCTTCCACCAGCCTTTTTCAACCATCTCATTCTACTAATTCATACCAACTCACACTAATTATACGAACAGAAGCACCCACTCTACCCCATCGCCAGCTGCAAGTTCACGAGCCTCATCTGTGTCTTCAACCCCTTTTTCCGGCCATGTTCGACGGTTATCAGAGAAAGAGCGGCAAGAACGTAAGGCCAAGGGACTCTATTTTAAATGTGACGAAAGGTGGAGCATAGGGCACAAATGCAAAGAAAAAGGGTTGAGTGTTCTAATTGTGGAGGAAGAAGAGGAGGACGACGGTGGTGAGATGACGGTGATGGAGAGTGCGAAGGGGGACGGGGAAGAAACGGTAATGTTCCTTAACTCATTGGTGGGGTTTACCAACCCAAAGACGATGAAATTACGGGGAATGGTTGCGGAGCAGCTGGTGATTGTAATGATCGATCCCGGAGCTACACATAATTTCATATCCTTGGCGTGTGTGGAAGCGGCCGGACTGGCGATGAACAGAGGAGGGAACTTCGAGGTGTCTCTCGGGAATGGGGAGGCAGTAAGGGGAAAGTGGTGTTTGCAGAGCAGTTCGACTATGGGTGAGCGAGCATGTGGTGATAACGGAGGATATTTTACCGTTACAATTAGGGAATTCAGACATGATTCTAGGAGTACAATGGCTGGAAATATTGGGCTCGGTGGTCTCCAATTGGAAATTGCAAACCATGACATTCGAGCAAGGTGGGGAAACCGTGACTATCCACGGGGACCCGTCATTAGCACGGACCGGGGTGACGCTCAAGGCGATGCTAAGGACGCTTCGGAAAGAGCACGAGGGATTTTTAGTGGAGTAGTAGCATGGAGGGATTGGACAGAGAGGGGGCAGCGGCGTGGGAGAACGTTCTAGCCTTCGTACAACCATTATTGGACCGATTTGCTAGTGTGTTCGAAACCGCGGACATGAGCATGGTATTATTCTTATGGAGGGAAGCAATCCGGTAAGTGTCCGACCCTACCAATGCCCCCAATTTCAAAAGGATGAGATTGAAAAGATGATTGGAGAGATGCTTGAAGCAAGGATAATTCGACCATCCACTAGTCCCTTTTCAAGTCCGATTTTATTGGTTAAGAAGGACGAATCATGGAGGTTTTGCGTGGACTATAGGGCCTTGAACAAGGAGACCGTGTTGGACAAGTATCCTATTCCGGTGATCGATGAGTTCTTGGATGAATTAGAGGGAGCATGCATCTTTTCGAAGCTTGATCTTAAGTCGGGATACCATCAAATTCGGGTGAAGCCGGTTGATGTGCACAAGATGGCCTTCCGTATCCATGACGGCCTTCCGTATTTAATTACGCAAATTTGTAGTTTTTTGATTACATTCTTGTGTATAGTAAGAATAGGGAAGAGCATGCATATCATTTAGAATTAGTCCTAACCAAATTGCAAGAATATTCTTTGTATGCTAGCATAAAAAAATGTGAGTTTGGTAAGGAAAAGGTGGCCTATTTGGGTCATGTGATTTCCAAAGATGGGGTTGTCATGGATCAAGAAAAGATTGAAGCCATGATATAGTGGCCGGTACCCAAGACTCTTCGTGAATTGAGGGTTTTTTTGGGGCTAACCGGGTACTATCGGAAGTTCATTGCCAACTATGCTCGGATAGCCAATCCGCTCACCGATCAATTGAGGAAGGAAAATTTTTGTTGGAGTGAGGAGGCGACTCAAGCCATGACCAAAGCTCCGGTTCTTGCCATGCCCAATTTTTTAAAAAAGTTTGTAGTAGAGGCCGATGCTTCGGGTTACGGCCTCGGAACCGTGTTGATGCAAGAGGGCCAACCCATTGCATCCTTTAGCAAGACCTTGGGCTCGGGGGGGAGAAGCAAGTCCACTTATGAGAAAGAACTTATGGCTGTTTGCTTGGCCGTGCAAAAGTGGCAACATTATTTACTGGGTCGACCATTCTTTGTAAGAAGCGACCAATAAGGCTTGCGATTCATTACGCAACAACGGGAGGTGGGAGTAGAGTACCAAAAGTGGATGAGGAAATTGATTGGCTTTGACTTTGAGGTACAGTACAAACCGGGAGCATCAATGTTATGGACTGGCTGCCCACAACCTCTTGCAACTCACACAACCACCAGACAGCAACCAATACGACAGTAGCAAGCAGTAAATGCAATAAATAAGACAATAACAGTAAGATAGAGGGAAAGGTACCAAGTAGTGATGATATTAATACTAGAGACGGATGTCACACAAACTCCTTGAAGATGATTATAAAATGTAAATAACAAAATAAAATACTTTCTTTTCTGGATAATCCCCCTAACCCCTTACTACTTAGATATATTTATAGATAAGTTCACCTAAGAAACTCTAGATACTTCTACTAGCTCCTATTATCTAAATTATTATAAGATACCTAAAATACCCTTGCACTAAATGAGTTCATTACAATCCTGTAGAGTAGCCGATGCCTTATCACGTAAGGGGAATGAGGGGGTTGAGTTGGGCGCCCTAATTTCTATGCCTAGGGTGGATTGGAGAGAATTGGAGGAGGAGGTGGCTCGAGATGGGGTGTTGAGTCGAATTCACGAAGAGGTGGGAGAAGATAAGGGCCCAAGTGGCTATACCTTGCTAGATGGGAGACTTCTCTACAAGGGGCGAGTGGTGATTCCGAGATTGTCCAAGTTCAAAACAACCCTCCTTGAGTCCTACCATGATTCTCCAATGGGAGGACACGCCGGGGAAATCAAAACATACTTGAGGATGGCTTCAGAATGATTTTGGGAAGGGATGCATCGAGACGTGGCAGAATATGTGAAAATTTGTGTCACTTGTCAACGCAACAAACATTCTCAACAGAGTCCAGCCGGGTTGCTACAACCATTGCCTATTCCCGAGGTAATTTGGGAGGATATTTTTATGGATTTTGTGGAAGGATTACCTAGGTCCAAAGGGTTCGACACAATATTGGTGGTGGTGGATAGGCTCTCTAAGTATGCTCATTTCATAAGCTTGTAGCACCCATTCACCGCCCAAGGAGTGGCCGAATCTTTCACGAGGGAGGTAGTGAGGCTCCATGGTATTCCAAGTAGCATCGTGTCGGATAGAGATCGTGTGTTCCTAAGCACCTTTTGGAAGGAACTCTTTCGTTTGCACGACACATCACTCAAGAGAAGCACCGCATATCACCCCCAAACCGACGGCCAAACCGAAGTGGTCAACAAGAGTCTTGAGACTTACCTTAGGTGTTTTGTCGGGGAACGAACTAAGAGTTGGGCACGTTGGCTTGCTTGGACCGAGTACTCTTACAATACCTCCGTTCACTCATTGACTCTTATGTCTCCATTCCAAGTGGTATATGGGAGGGAACCACCCAAGCTCGTGAGAATTGGAAAAGGGCAACGGTGGATAGCCTCGACTCTCTACTCATAGAACGGGATTACGTGTTGGACGAGCTCAAGTTGAACCTCCTCAAGGCCCAGCAAGTCATGCGGAGGAGTGAAGATGCAAAGAGGAGAATGGAAGAATTTGAGGTCGGGGATTGGGTTTTCCTTAAGCTCCAACCCTATCGGCAACGGTCCTTAGCTAAGAGGCTATTTGAGAAGTTAACGGCTCGCTTTTATAGGCCTTATGAGATAGAGAAACGTGTGGGGTCAGTTGCTTACAAGCTTAGATTACCGGCCACTTCCAAGGTTCATCCTGTCTTTCACGTGTTACAACTCAAAAAGGCACGTGGAACCATCCAAGAAGCTGTGGCAGTTCCGCCACACCACAATTCTGAACTGGAAATGGAGGTGGAACCCGAGATAGTGTTGGCTGTCAGAAACAGGGAGGGAGAATTCGAAGGTTTGCCAGAATTCGAAGCAACTTGGGAGGATTTTGAGCTCACCGATCTCAGGTTTCCGGACTTCCACCTTGAGGACAAGGTGGCACTTTTAGGGGGCGGCAATGCAACGAACTTGTTAGCTCGACCCGAGATCACCAAGACGTATGCACGCAAGGGCAAGAAGCACAACACAATGCTTAATTAATTAGAGGCTGGGAAGCTCGGACTCGGCTAACCACTCTGCCGTACCGGTGTTGACACGACACGACACCGGTGCCGACACGGAATCCGTACGGGACACGGGAAGTGAAAAGTGGACTCGTCATTTTCAGTTC
The DNA here is from genome assembly GCA_951394345.1 of Salicornia ramosissima. Classification (NCBI taxonomy): domain Eukaryota; kingdom Viridiplantae; phylum Streptophyta; class Magnoliopsida; order Caryophyllales; family Amaranthaceae; genus Salicornia; species Salicornia ramosissima. The sequence continues at coordinate 64,828,163 of OX596232.1, forward strand.
ATCAGATTCGAAGATTTTTTTTAACTATAATATTTGCTGGGACCCGATTCGCGGTGCGGACCGGCGACCGGCGACTAAGATCGGTTGTGCCCGATCTGGGTGCGTTCGCGAACCAAGTCGTCGGAAGTGGCGAACCGATTGGTGGTGGAACAAACCCTAGAATGATAGATTCGAAATGGAAGATAAAAAAAAAGAGAAGAAAAAAAAACGGAAGAAAATGGTGGTGGGTTGGTGGCTGACCGGTGGTGGCTAGGAGACGGCAACGCACTCAAAGCTGGTGCTGGATGTGGTGGAAGTCCGGTGGTCTTCTTCCCTTTCTTCATCTTCTCCTTTCTTCGATATCTCTGCTCTCCTTTTTTTTTTGTTTTTTTACTTTATTCAAAAGCTTCTTTGACTTCTTTTTCTTGTTTCTAACCCCTTTTTTACTGTCTTTCTTTTATAATTACTCCTTTACCCTCCTTGGGCCCCACTCCCCATTTCCCCACGTGAACACAAACATCTGCCTTTTCTTTTCTAAGTCATGGTATGGAGTCCAATTAATATTTAATAAATATTATTAAGTACAAAATTTTGTAGAAATACTTTATTTCACTTATACTAATAAGCTATTTACTACATAGTATATTTACAATGGAGTAAAAAATTTATTTTGAGAGTATAAAATAAATAATAAATAATACTTATAATAAAAAAGGCACAACACTTGTAATCTATGAATTAGTTTATAATTAATTTATAAAACATATGAATATGAATTATAATACTCGTGTCCCCGAGTCCTTATTCTAAATTTGGACACTTTCAAAACGAGTCCACGTATCCTTAAAATCAAAAATAGAAAGGTCCGACACCTAGACACGCACTCGAGTCCGACACCCGTACCCGAGTCTGAGCATCCTAGATTAGAATTGATTAAAAAGGCTGTTTTGTATTTTTTATTTAATTTTGTCATGTTGCATTATTAAGAGTTTTGTCCATTTGCTTTGTACCTTCTGATCGTGTATCAGTTTTTGTTGATTTGCTAGGGGTAAAAGACAAAGGTAGTAGTGGATATAAATAGAAGAGAGGACAAAAGTAATAGGCATTCAGAAATTGAGAGAAGAACCTTAGAGAGTCTTGGCCTCAAGCCATCTTTTGTATTGCCTTTATTACTGAAATGTAAATCTAAAAAGCTTCCTTCTCTATTGTTCTTGTTGTTTTCTGCTGTGATTTCTAGGGTTCATTGCATAATGTGTTGAATACTAGGCCTTGAACTAAGCCCTACTGCAGGTCACCCGGTCCAATTTTAGCCAACACACGCATATGTAAGAGGGATAATAAGGAATCATCGCAACTGAGTGCGGTAAGAATCGAACTCAGTACCTCGTGCCTGGAATTCTGAAGTCTTAGCCACTAGGTTAAGACAGTCATCCTTAAACCATTCCTCTACATGTACAACTGTACAAGAGGCAAAAGTATAAAGACAAAAACAACTTTTTATTTCTCTTTTGGCTTTTGATTTTTCTTTATTTTATTTTATTTTATTTTGTTGGTATTTTAAAAGATACTTGTGTTTACTATTCTATAATATCTCTTTCTTTCCCCCCTCCCCTTTTTATGTTTTAAAAGCCAAGTAACATCACATGACTCACTTTCTTCCCTTTTCTTTATCATCTTCCATTTTCGAGCTTCTAGCCTTCTTACAAACTTCCACCATTGTTAACCTTTATTTATGAGATTGCATCTTTAATTAACATATAAAAAACAACAATTAAATACACTAAAATTTATCGTTTATCATACAAACAAAAGCCCTAAGGTTATAAAGTAGATAATTGATCTGAAGTTGTACAATTATAAATCTAAGGTTTCTTAAAATGCTGTTCAAGAATCAAGACTTCAAGTATCATCTGGGTTTGATGCTTTCGACTTTCCAGTGCGCGATCCATGACGGTTTGGTGCGACATGGATCCACTATTTTGATTGAACGAATTATTTCGCAAGACGCGGGCTTACCTAGCGAATTATGTGACACTAGTTTATTCATATAATTTTTTCCCATGGAATTATGTTCTAGGAATAATAATGTGATAATTCACAAGCCTATGTTAGTTTTATTTCACCTCAGTACCATTGTTAGATATTCGGTTCTTATGTATAGGTAGGAACCATTATCACTTGAGACGAAAAACATTCATGATTCTAATATAGTCACAAGGTTTAACATCTGGAAACATGGAAGAAATGGTCCTTTGGATGTTCTCCCTCAAATGCTTTTGTGCATATTTCTCTTGATAATCCCTGCTCTCTCACTAGATTTTCTCCTGCCACCTCAGCATAGCAGAATAACAAACTTGAATAATTCCTAACAACTCGCATAACCACTATACATCACTAATTTTATTACATTATATTTGTATTACTTAGCAGTTGGCGGCTTGGCGCATTTCCCTGAAATTAGTTATGGATCTGCTTGGGCCTTCTTGCATATGTTGCGATAATGGCTGGCTTGGGATGGTTCTCAGCATGTCCATGGCCAATTTTGGCCATCATAATATCAAATTTGCTGGAAAGAAATAAGAAAAAGTAAAGGTAGAAAATGGAAGGTCCGAAGGAGAGACCTTTGTTGTGGTTTTTGATCCTTCATTCGATGGTGGTGGTGGTGTTGGTCATGGCATAAAGTGGAAGGAATGTGCTGCTGGTTCAGGGGGTATAGGCCTATACATGAGTTGTTATAATTTGGGTGGGAAAACATTTATGAGGTTTAATCAATATTCCGTTAAAAACAATGCTTCTTTTACTTTCTATGTAAATATGAGGATATATATGCACTTTCTTTTTGTTACACTTTTTGTAAAATAGGGGAAGTAAATTTTTGATTTGGCAATTTTACCATATTACTTTATTGATGATTGAAACTTGGAAGTGTCTTCCAATTTAGGTTGAATATATTGGCTGAGCTTCTTAAGTTTGGTGATCGTGAGTTTTACAAGGATTGGTGGAACGCAACAACATTTGAAGAGGTGGGCTTGTGTTAATGCCTAATGAAAAAAGTTAAGCTCTTAGTGTGATTTTTGCTGACGATTTTTTCCCGTTTCTGTTTTGTCTGCTCATGAAATTTATGACGTCTATCAGTATTGGAGGATGTGGAATATGGTATGTTTCCTCTAAAAAATTTGTTCGTGGTTTTACATTTATTTGTAGTTGCACTGCTTTTTTCACTAGGTTCATTATTATTTGGTGCTCAGAAATTGATTAATCGAGCCAATATCTTTGTGTGTATTAACTTGATCTGTCATTTTTTCCCTCCCACAGCCTGTACATAAATGGATGGTTCGCCATGTCTACTTTCCATGCTTGCGCAATGGAATACCAAAGGTACTGTCTTGTTTTATGTATATACGAATCTCTGTTTTAATTTTTAGCTGGTGGCTTGCCCATTTACTATTTGGTAATGTGTTGATTGTTCCTCATTATGTTGTGATTTGTGACTCGTCCTTCCTTGGATCAGAATTGCTCTGGGATTGCCTCGTTTATCTCTTTATTCTGTTAGTGCATGTTGCAGTTAATTATTTACTTCTTTGGGGGTAAACAAGTATTATTGTAAAACAGTTGCAAGATCTTGAAAATGGGCAATACTTCGAGGAGTGTAATCAAATTCAGGCACTTCTTTGTGAATAACATCAAATTGTGAAACAAGCTGTGCTTTCACTTCCTGAATACAGGCAGTATCAAACCCACTGCCCTTTGATTCATTGCTGCGCACTGGCTCTGATCCAGACACCAAATCACTCCTACTTTTTCATCAATGCTCCCAAAAAATAGTTCTCCGTTAGCACAAACTGAAGATGAGTGACATAATGTGAGAGAAATTTGACAGAATATTGTTTATTATTCATTGTCTGCCCTTCAGTGCGGATATGACGTTGTTCAAATTCTTGTAGGTTAATTTGAAGATTTTTCAATGTCTTGTCATAGAACGTTTTGCTGTTCTTAACTTTGAGTGCTTTGGTACAGGGAGTTGCAGTACTGATTGCTTTCCTCATATCTGCCATTTTTCACGAGGTATGTCAGAAACTTATTCTTGAGTTTCTGTATCAATACTTCAATAGTCTTTTTCTGTAATACAGTTTCTAAAACTGCACTGTTCTCTTCATCGTTATGATAAACTACTTCACGCATTTTCTGATTGCAATAACCTACTTGGTACATCACTTTCTGTTAGATTTTTATCATTTGAGATTTACTTGATTGATAAGGGGGTGTTTGTTACAAGTGTAAGGGAAAAAGAGAGGTTTGACCAACTCAAAAGCTATATTTGGTGTTGGTAGTTAGAGGTTTGAAAGAGAGTTTTGGGATGAAAAAACTCTTTTTCAAAAAGCTCATATGAGCAGCTTTTTTGGAAGTACTTGTAGCTTTTTGGTTAATTTTCTTACTCAAACATCTAATAGCTAACCACTGTTTAGCAAACAGTTTTACACAAACAACTAATATAATGGTTAGTCAAATCAACTGTCACAATGAGCTAATCAAAGCAACTAACTCAATTAGCTAACATCTAACAACTAACTCTCAAACAAGGCCAAAAGGTCTCAACCATTGGGTCATATAACTGGATCTAAGATTGTAGTAGTTCTTATCCATGAAGTTTTAACCTTGTTGAATGCTTAAAATCTTTGGTGTAGATACGAAACTTATATTTGATGGGATTTCTTTTGGCAATATTGCTAATTATGATTGAGAAGCATGATTTTACGTAGTAGTAGATGACAATTGGAAGTTTAATGGATTCACAACTCATTTGGTAGCCGGTAATAAATTGCAGTAATGGAAATAAGTTTTTGTGTAATTTAGTAAAGGGAACTACTTTATAATCTCCATAAGAACACAATCTCATCCTAAACTTGTATTTTATTTATAAATTATATTAACATCCATTATTACTACCCGAGTGGTGGTGGGTAGGAATGGAAATTTAGAAGAAAAATAGAAAATTTGGAGTCAAGATTGTCGTGATAATGAACCTTGGTTTTCCTTCTGAAAATACATAGAAATTCGTTCCTATTGCTATTGTTTATGATCAGCTACTAGACATGCCTTTTCAAAGATGTTTTTTTTAATGATGGATATTGATGATCCTTGAGTGTATGAATAGTGTATTGTATATATGCCAAATATACTCTGATGAATCTCATGTGCGTACGATATTATGTATGAACTGCCAGTTTGTCAGTCAGATGACTAAAGTTTATTTCTAGTGCTAAATTCTGATCTAATGAAAAGTCATTAATTGATATATCTATATCTGATGTTTACTCACTATGTAGTAGTATGGCAGTAATATCCATTGGCTTTTCTGTGGGTGATCTTGGCCTTTTGAATTCTGTTTACTTGTGAGAAAGATGAGAGATTGAATTAGCTTTTTAATAGTGAATATATTACATCAATCTGCATCAAACTTGTGTATTTATGTTGCAGAAACCATGTTGCTTTTCATGGTTTCTTTGATCTGATTGGATATACTTTTATTTGCTTTCCGTCTAACATTTCCAACTGTCCAATTTATGTTAGGAAACTAAGGAAATTGGTAGACTGTCCTTTGAAGCACAACTTGAAATTACAGAATATTCTCACTAAACAGACTTAAGGCCCCCTTTTTATGGATTGAACTGAATTGAAAATAAGTCTAGTGCTTTTTTTAAAAAAAAAAAAATTGTTTGTATATATGTGTGTGTGTACACACACACATTTTTTTTCTTCACTTTTTTACTTTTACTTTTGTTTTTAATTTTATATTTAATTGATTTAAGTTTTTGATTTGTAATTTGTTTTGTATTTTATTTTTTGCATTTTATATACTCCCTCCGTTCCATAACTTTGTGCACATTCCCCAAATGGATGTTCCGTAATTTCTTGTGCATTGTGCTTTACTCCATTCTGGTACATACTTTTACTATTTTTTAATTAGGTGGTCCCACTACTTTTCCCACTTTCCCTTACTCCCCCCCCCCCTCTTTTGTACCTATCTATCGAATCTATTTTTTCTTTTTGACCCCACTCCCATTATAATACTCCCTCCATATCGGCTTAATTGCAACAAATGAGTTAGTGCGGTTTTCTAGGGATTTTTTCTTAAAGGTAAGGAAAGGGTAAAGTTAGAGAGAGAAAGATTTGTAAAGTACTTTTGGAGAATGTGTACGATTTAGGAGGATATAAGGTTTGTTTAAGTTTCCAAGTTAGGGGTACTTTTTTCAATTTACCAAATTTAGAAAGATATGAATTGTTGTAGTTATTGTGTTATAACCTTATTTAGAAATGTTACTGATAAATCGATACGGAGAGAGTACATTATTCCTAGTTTTTTCCCCAAATAGTAAATGCACAAGAAATTGTGGAACAAAGGGAGTGTTATTTTATATTTTATTTAGTTTTAGTTATTTATTTATTTTTATTTTTAAATTTAGATTTATATATGTATTTATTTCTCTTTTTTTTTTTTTTTTGTATTCATTTTTTTAAATGAATGGCCGAAAAGTTTGGTTGAAAATTGTGGTCAGGAATGTCTATGGAAAGGGAGGTTGGAAAATGTGGCCGGGAAAAAAATTGTTGGGAAATGTTGCCTGAAAAAATCGACTGAAAATTTGTCTTCGGAATATGTAGCCAGAAAAGGTCACCGAAAAACCGTTGTAAAAAAGAGTGACCATCCCGTAAAAAAAAAAAAAGAGTGACCATAATAATGATAATGAACTGAACTAAAAATAAGTCCAAAAGAATGGTCAATTGTTGTTATGGATTATTGATGTTTCAATTTGTTTTCCTGTATGAAAATTTAATTCATCTTCGGTTTGGTTGTACTCCGTATAATGGAAGCGTTTCGTCTCAAGAAATAAAGAAAATGAATGTGCTTGTATACCTAGATATTTAATGCTGAAATTCTGATGATTCGTGAATTTTCATATCATTTGTTGCAGCTATGCATTGCTGTCCCTTGCCATATTTTCAAGCTTTGGGCTTTTCTTGGCATTATGTTTCAGGTAAAATAGACTGCCAATGTCAACGGTTACACAACTCTTTTCTTATCTTTTTTTTCTTTGTTTGAGGGGGCGAGGGGCACACTATTTGCTATTTGTGTTGACCTCCTTTTTTAAAATCAGGTTCCCTTGGTTTTACTTACCAATTTCCTGCAAAGAAAGTTCCAGAACTCAATGGTATGTCTCACTTCTCTAGTTTTCTGCATATTTATATTAAATAGTGAGAGATTAAGTAGCTAAATGGACGAATTCCACCGGATGCTCTTCCTGCTCAAGCTTTTGAGAGGCTTGAATCTCTCTCACAAACACTATACCACTGCATAGTAATCAAAATGATTCCCCTCTTCCTAATAAAATAACACTGCATAGTAATCAAAATGATTCCCCTCTTGCTAATAAACTCTATTTTTATAAACATAGATGGGTAACCTATTTAATAAATTTTATTTAATCAATTTTATTATGACACTTATAATACATAAATGGGTTAGACTTGTAACCTATTTAATAAACATGTTGGGTTAGGGTTGAGTTTTTTTGACCCGTTTAATAAATGGTTAGGTTTGGGTTGAGGGTTGTTCAACCTGAAAACGAACCCGACCCAAACCGACTTCTAAAGTAGCCCTAATATTTATCAAATTACTTTTTCATTGAAATAGCCGTTACTCATCCAAGCTTTCCTCCCACTTATTCAATATGTTAACAAGCCTCTATTACTAGAGACATAAAGTGAACCAAAAATGTGTTAAGTTAACAAGTAAAATCCTTTCGAAAAAACTACCTACCTCTTCACATTTTTCCAATCATCTAGTGCAGTAGGCTTTCATTCCCCTTTAAACCCTCTCCATCTTGCAAAAACATGGTACTAAAAACATGTTGAAATTTTAAAGATGTGTCCAACATTGTAAAGGTTGAGTTCAAGTATGGGGACATCAAAAGACAAAGAAGACTTTCAATCAATGTTATCTTACTAGTTGGTCTCTGTCTCACACTATTTTATTTTCCCTCATCTAATTCTTCATAGTCATTACCCCTGTTTTCTTCTTAATAACATCATTTCTTATTTTATCCTTGTATGGCCACACATCCAACATAGCATACGAATATGTCACATTCATAGTTTGAACGTGGTAGTATTTCAAAGCCCAAACTCTGTGCCATATAACAATGCAAGTCCAATAGTTTTACCTTGTACGCTAGAATTTTCCTTCAAGTGTTTTTGGCGTATCCTGCAAAGAAACCCTAAATCTCCTTTCCACTTTAACCAATCTAATATAATCCTGTGAGCAACACCCTCATCCAATTCACCATCTTTTTGGATAATAGATCCAAGATACTAGAATGAGCCGGAACCTTGAACACTCATTCCATCCAATCTGATTTTGTACTACTACTTCCTATCCCACTAAATTTACATTCCAAATACCTGTGTTACTTCTGTTTAACTCAAACCAATGAGGCAATGAGATTCTATACATCTAAGATGAAGGTATTTTCCACACTACAAACATCTAGTTCGTTGAATCTTTCTTCTCAAGTGAATATAAGCAAACATCATTTGAACAAGCATTGTCAATATTGACACCTAACAACTTATCATTTGTAACCAAAATTCCAAACATGCCACCTACACAATTTTTTTCTATGCAATTTCCAATCAACATCAAGGAAATGAGCTGCGAGACATGTAATTAATTCGTTGAATTGATTTTCAAGTATTAGTTGTCACACAAATGGTTTTGCAATATTACGGTAAAATTGAAGATAATCACGACCAACTTTGTTACCTGATGACATATTAAATCTAGGACAAGCATATATAGTCTCATATCGAAATCCCAGTAAGTTACTTTCATCGAGATCTTTCTAAGCATATATCGATGCCCTCTGTTAGCTTCTTATTTGTAGGTAAAGAGTTGTGCAACTCTTCATTTTCTGTCCTACTAACCACATCCATTAAAATTTGTGCACATTTTGATTGAGCGCTCTCCATCTAGAAAAATAACAATTGAACAATCGACAGTATGTTAAATTACTATGCTATAATTTTATTCAAAAAATACTATACTATAAGAAAATCTTATTTTGCAAATTCAAGAACTAAATGACTTGATACTATAAGAATCTTACCTTGCAAGAAGAACGGAAATTCCCAATTTCTAAAAAAAATTGTATCTTAAAGTATATCAAATGGCATTTTTGTAATTTTATTGAAAATATATTATCAAAAACCCTCTATTGAGTTGGTGCTTAGATTCCTGCCCCTAAATTTGAGATAAAGTACACTAAAATGTCACTTCGAGATACAAAATTGTATCTCAATTTGAGGAACTTGATAGTCCTCGCAAGAAGTACAAGATATTGCTACACTATAAAAAATTTGAACAATGCCTTGAAAGGCTGGTTTTCAAAAAAAAAAATAATAAATTGAACAATGAAAAACCAGTCATCACCTATGATTATTAAGAATAGTTAGATAGTTTAATGAAATACAACAAAAGAATAATTAGCACTAATACATCATATGAATCATTCAATTTTAAAATTAAAATGGCTCTCTTTAAGCATTGCTATCTAATTGAATTAACATAGGAAAATCTGGATTGTGGTTATTTTGGTACTGCCACACACAAGTTTGTGATGAGAAGAAGGGAGATGTTAAGTAGTATACTAAACTTTTGTATTATTGTAATTGGAGGTTTCTAATTATTAAAAATAATTAGATAGCTTACTAATTTTGACAAATAATAAGATAGCTTGTTTGTTACTAATTTTGAAAAAAAGAAGCTATTTTTCAATACCAATCACATGACAAACCAAAACTACATTGAACCTGATGTTTTTTTTTAATCTCAGTAATGTAAGCTTATTGGTAACCTCAATGAAATCTGAATGTAAGCTCACAGATGTGAATGTATGTAATCTGAATAAATAGGTAAACCTGGGTAATAACCTAAATATTCAATAAAACTATGTGATAAAATTTGAATGTAGGCTCAAATGCTCAATGAAATATGAAAGTTGCAACAAAATCCAAAAAAAAAAAGCAGACTATAAATTGGGAAAAAGGTTTTGGTCCAAAAACCTTGAATACATATTTTATTTGGACCAAGGACCAGACCAGAATCCATCGGTCTGGTCCGCTCTGGTATAGGTCCAAAATTCGGTCCAGACTGGAATCTCATTGTCTAGCATTTGGAACCTTGTTGGTATTCTTCATATATATATATATATATATATATATATTAATCCAATGCAACTGGTGAGTCCTGCAGTGTGTTCTATAACATGTCAATACTATCTTTATTTTTATCAATTTCAGGTTGGAAACATGATTTTCTGGTTCATCTTCAGCGTATTTGGTCAACCAATGTGTGTTCTTCTTTATTATCATGACCTAATGAATCGCAAAGGGAAATCTTCATGATTTATGATTCAATTCAGCTTGAGGAACGGTGAATTGGCTGTCTAAAAACTGATAGAAATGCTAAACACATTTTACAATGTTTAGATGAGCAACTATAATCCCATTTTAAGATACTGCGAAAACATTAGTCCTAGCAAATATCTCATGCCAAGTGAGTCATTTCATGACTTCATTTTCAGTATGAGCAATTTTGACTCAAATGACATGCACCCTTACCTAGTACAGCAACACAAATGTAATATTGTATTAGCATTATACGCTTTCTGGAAAAATTGTACATGACGTGCTTTTGTTTCTGTTGCCTTCCATAGTCTGAGCAATTTGGTGCTAATTGATCAATTTATTTGAAGGTATCATGTAAGATTCTGGAATGCTTCACATTACTTTAGTTTTCATGGCTGATTGTGGGCTTCTAAATCTTCTAGGTACATTTGGAAATGAACATAGTTCTGTTCTGATCTTATTCTTGAGTTTTATTCATCTTTTAGCTGTTCAGTTAAAGCTAAACTTATATTGGGATGAAGTTTATGAATAGTAGCCTATTTATAACTGTTCTTCGCCTAATTCATCATGTTTTTGTTGTGAAAGCGTGTTAATTGTTTTTATATAATTTTAGCATATGAATAGTCATAACATATTTGTTGAAATCAGTTCCTAAAATTTTATTTCACATTTTATCTCAAATTCTAGCTCCATTGCTTAAATTATAGAAATAGATTTTTCTTTTTTGACGAGAAGAGCAATTTTATTCATTTAACATCATAGCATCAACAGTTGCATAGTTTTGTAATTGCTGAGGGAACTCTTCTAACCATACCATCAAATCATCAAACTGAATCGAGAGTCAAGCTAGCTCACGGGCCACTACATTTCCAGTCCTTTTAACATCCGAAAAAAAAGAGATAGAAAAACAAGAAATAGCTTTTTTTTTTTTTAAGGAAAGATAAACAGTGTGAAGTTAGGTTGTCTTTCTCTCGAAGAAACAACCCGACTTGCCGGCATTTAAGAAAAAGGAGAACTTGGCATCCATAAAGGGATCTATATCGATGTGCGTAGGAGCCCAATGTCCGAGACAAGAATTAGCTTTTGGCAATTAGTAGGAAGGTTTATTTCTGTTATTCTTCAGCTGATTGAATAGCTTTTGGCAATTAGTTTCCAAGATCACATTCCAAAAGCCATCTTCAATGGTTGTGCAGTGTGTGGCGAGCAGACATTGATTCTCCAATTTCCACTTCACATGCAAGATCTTGCTGGCAATAGGTTGCCAACACCACATCATCACCGTTGTTATGGACCAAACTACCCACGCCCACCATTTTCCCTTTAGAGAACACTTCATCAACGTTTATTTTGAAAATACTCGGTTGAGGAGAAGCCCACGTCTGCTGCAATGAGGCGTTTATTCGGTGGGTTTTCTCGACAACATTTGTCTTCTCAAACTCACCAACAATACTAGTAGCATTTATGCCATGAATGTAGAGGATAAGTTATATTTGGATCAAATTAAATCAAGCCTTAGAGGGGAAGCTAACTAGATCATGCGAGCTTCGGGACAATATATTAACATATGAGTCAGGTCTTCCTATTGATCACCGCACATAGGACACATTTTATCAATCTTCTCACCTTTCGTTCTGAGAGCACCTCTAATAGGCACATCATCATGCATTATTTTCGAGCCAAAGTTCTTCATATGTTTTCATAAAAATTATGTTTGTCGCATTGGAAAGAGTTTAGAAGTTTTAGATTTTTGAATATGAAGAATAACTACAAGAGGGGGTGAATTGTAGTTATGGGAGTTTTATGGATTTTTGCGGAACTTTAAACTTTTTGAAACTAAAACACGACCGAAGGCAAAAGTAAAGAATTAGAGACAGGGAGTTTAACCTACAAGGAAAACTTTCTAGGCCCAAATATGAAGAAAAGCCTTGACAACAAGTGATTTTGACTCTGAACTTTCTCTTATTAATTATAGGTAAAAAATGACTCTGTTTTACAAACCTTTAAAAGGGCCTTCTCTTTCTCTAAAATTCCACTAGGAACTTGTTCCCCTGGCACCAGTTCCCATGAACCAGTGCCACGACTTTACTAAAGTCGACTTTTCTCTCTGTTAGATAAATTTAAACACTAACTAAAAAATTTATAAATACTAACTAAATTTAAGTCCACATTCATTATTGATAAAATTTTACCCACTAACTAACAAATCTAAACATGTAAACATAAATATTTAAAACAGAAAGTTTTAGCTACCACATGTCAACCATTCATCACTCTTCTACCATTTATGTTTTTTTAAAAAAATTGTTTAATACCATTTACAATAAATTTACTCAACCTTTCAATTTCCTTCTTTTTTTTAATTTCATATAGTAACAATTTGTTTCTTACATTCCCCTGTGCAGTTGATCGGTTTGGCAACACATTATTTTCATTCTTTAATTTGAATGATGTTCGGTTTATGACAATATATATGATAGAAAACTTCTTATAATCACATTTAAAAAAAAAAAAAGAACAAAAAACCCTCTTCTCAAAATCAAATTATGGGTAATTCTCTTTCTCTATATTTTATTATTGAAATTGGTAGGTAGGAATTCTTTTTTTGATGATGAATTAATAAGTTTAAGAAGGCATCACTAATGAATTATTATCCTCTTTGATTATTTTTTGGTCCATTTCTACTTCGTATTTTTTTTTCTTCGTATCATTGTATATCCTCCTTTTGCTAATTTTATGGATGTGTTTGTCTATTCTTAAATATCATATATGAATATGATTTTAGAGTTTCTCTATAAATGTGATAGAAAATTCAAACTTGATAATAAGAATTCTATATCATTTTCTAAAGTTAATTTTTATTTTAAATATTTTTTTAACATAACCCGGTGTTGACACCGGGTAAAAACTAGTTCTAATTTTTAAATAAAACCACCCATTAATTTAACTAGCCTAGTAAACTTAAGACTAATTATACTATTACTGACTCATACTAACTAACAATTACCCCACTAGCTACACGTGGAACTTTTGACCCTTTTATTAAAATTTTTAATATGAAGGGAATTTAAGACTAGTTTTAAATCGTTTTTTAAAAAACGTGCAAAACTAATTATTAAAAGTTTTATAATATGGAGGAAATAGATAAAAAAAATAGATTAAAACTCTAACAACAAACCCTAAAGTCAATTAGATCCTAAAGTGTGTTTGATGCCATAATATGTGGGAAAGAGCATATTATAAAACAAGTTAAAAACAAAATTGAAAAGATGCGGCGTTGAGAACAAAACCCTAAAAAAAGGCACAAACCACCGAAAAAACAAACCATTCGTAGATCGCAGCCTTCGCTAGTTCGCTGGTCTCGCACAAACCAGGCAACCACCGGTCGTCGGACGTCGGTCGACGCCTCAGCACCACTGCACGCTTGACGCCGCCGCCCTCCGGTCAGTTCGCTTCGCTATGCTGCCCTTTTTTCGAATTGTTTCTCTTTCGATTTGTTTCCGATTTCTAAGTGAATGGGTTTGATTGTTTGTTTCGGATTTTGATTCAGTGATTTGTTTGATTCAGTGATTTAAGTTTAATTGTTTATGATTTTTTTTTTTAATTTTTTTTTTTATGATTGTTTCTGTTTTTATGTTTGTTCATGCTTTTTATGTTTGTTCATGCTTTTTATGTTTGTTTATTTGCTAATTATTTCTGATTTTAATTGTTTACTCTGATTTTATTTTATTTGTTTCTGATTTTGGAATTTAGAATTTAGTCTAATTTTAGAATTCACGTTTGATTTTGGGTTTTATTTATTGCCATTTTTAAAGAGTAATTTTATGAGTATTATCGCTTTTTTTTTTTTTTTCTGTTTGAAGTTGAATGTTGCTGTTGATTTTGGGTTATGAATGCAAAGATTTGTTCCGGTTGAAATCTGCAGCGGCACTTGTTCTGTTTCTCTCTCTTTCTCCCTTGAATTTCTGTCCTGTGTCTTACAGCTCGATCGAGGAGAGAGAAAGCACAGCTTTTTAGAGAGTGGAGAAACTAAACTCAATGGCATTTATGTCGTTTGTTGGTAGAGTACTCTTCGTTTCCGTCTTCATCCTCTCTGCCTGGCAAGAGTGAGTTTAATTTTTCCCCTTGTTGGAATTCTTGTTTGGAATTTTTTGGAAAGATGTTTGGATTTTTCTAGATCTTCTTGTTTTTCATTTTTTCCTTTTATTTACATAATCATTTGATGATTTTTTTCGTGCTGATATTGGAGTTATTGTGTTAGATTGGAGTTCACATATTTATTGAATATAGGGTTCTTGAGCGTGAAGATCTTTTTGAATTATTTTTCATCTTCACTATAGATCTTAGATATGCTCATTGATTTTATTGTTTACTTTGGTAATTGATCTGCACCTTTTTTTTTTTCAAGTGATCTGATTGTTTTTCATTTACTACCTTTTATTTACTTAATCATTTAATGATTTTTTTCGTAGTGATATTGGAGTTATTGTGATAGATTGGAGTTCACTTATTTATTGAATCTAGGGTTCTTGAGCGTGAAGATCTTTTTGAATCTAGGGTTATTGAATCTAGGGTTCTTGAGCGTGATCTTTTTGAATTATTTTTCATCTTCACTGCAAATCTTAGATATGCTCATTGATTTTATTGTTTACTTTGGTAATTGATCTGCAACTTCCCTTTTTTTTAAGTAATATTTGCTGATTTTTATTGATGTTTTTTCCCCCTTTTTTTTTCTGCTCCAATTTCCCACTGAAGGCAAGTTCTTTTTTAAATGCATTGTATGACTGTAATTATTGGCGATTCAGTCAGTGTTTATGGTGGTTATATACTATTGACTTTTCATTTATCCTTGATTTGGCTTGATTTGCTGTCGATATTATCTGATTGATTAAGGATCTTAATAAGGTTGAACAAATTTTATCTTCTTTTGCATGTTTGATGACTTTGGTCTTCAGATCTCTATTCTTTGATGCTCCTATCACCTAGATGAGTTGTTTTAGATTTTTTTTTTTGGCAATTAAAGAAGTATTATTATTATTTACCAAAAGATAAAGAATACATCTGTCCAACGCATTGTAGTCAACAGAAACCACCAAACAAAGAACAATAAGAAAGCACGCAAGGCAGATGCAAGTCTCATCAGGCCATCCCCAACCTTTCCAAGAGGGCCTAAAAAGGGAGAGCAACATCATTTGCAGCATTTAGCCATTACCAACCAATTTAAATTGCTCATTCACCCTACAAGCATATCTAAACAAAATATCTTTCACTTAACCATTAGAACTAACACTACAATCTCTAAAGATCTTAGAATTTCTTTGAATCCAAATTCCATTAATGGTTCAGATTTTTTGACACTATCAAAGCTTGTTATTTTGTGTTTTAATATGGATTTTTTCTATTGAAAACTACCTTTTATAACATTGTTTTTGTGAGGAATTACCTTTTAATAAGAAAACTACCTCGATGATCAAATTTGGTTGCACAATGCTGCCCAAGTCAACTTTCAAGCATTGACTAGTGATGTGCAATTTACATGATTTTTTTTAAATATTAAGTTGAGTTTAAAAACTAAAAAACCATTTTGCAAAATAAAAATCTATATGGTACCAATACTATCATATTTTTTGCTTTTCCATTTGGTACCCTTTTTTAATCTTTTTTTATTCTACACGATACCATTTTAGTTTGAAACCCTTCTCTTCCATAACATTCTGTTAAAAAATATTTTGTTGGCTATTACATAAAGTTATGATTTTACCCCTTTTTTTCTATTTGTATGCAAAAATTGACTCAATTAAAGTTTTAGCAGCTTTTTCATCCGTTTAGTCCAATTTTGACATCAAAATTACCAAAAGGTCGGAACAAAAATTGGCATTAATTTGTGGCATTTTCACTCTTCTTTTGCCAATTTTGACCTCAAAATTGATTCTGAAGGATACAAAACTACACATGTCCCTCAAACTTTCATTGTATACTTTTCCACGTACACAAATCGAAACATGCGAAACGAGGCAAACCCATAAAGTTATTGAATAGTGAATCAACTTTTATTTTTAACATATTCTGTGGTAGAGAAGGATTCCAAACTACATTTCTGGTTTTCTTTTGCTCAAGAGTTAAAAGACCCCCTAAAATTTAGGTGAGCAATTTTCTTGGCACACAAATCGAAGCACATCACTAGCAATGTATAAAAAGGCTCAAGGCGCACCAAGGCGATTGAAATTCCTAGAGCCTTAGGCGCGCCTCATTGAAGTGAGGCGCACCTAAGAAGGCATGGGGAAAATCTGAAAGAAAAAATCGGGAAAAAGCTAAAGTGCGCCTCAGTGCGCCTTAGTGCGCCTAGGCGCGCCTTACCTGCGCCTAGCCACAAGCGCCTCGCCTTGGCCAAGTTAGGCGCCCCCTATCGCCTAGCGCCTAGGCGTGCCTTTTCAAACACTGATCACTAGTCAATGCATGATAGTTGATTCTATTTATCGGAGCGTCATGCAACCAAAGTCGATTATCGAGGTAATTTTTCGCAACTTTTATTATAAAAGGTAGTTCTCCATAAAAATGTTGTTATTTGAAAGGTACTTAGTACGAGAGGAATCGTTGATTCGCACAATAAGTCATCACGCTAGGTTGAAAAGCTAGTGGTGCGAAGCTGTCGTGCGCTAGATTATGAATGAACGCCTCTAAATCACAATCTGGGTAGAAGCGATGCATGCCCCTACCATCGAAGCTCCACCACCACTGTTCAAATGTCCACCATCAAAGCTCCACTAGATTTCCAAACCCTCACCCATTTTCACCCAATTTCAACACCATTGATCGAATTCATCACCACCACTGTTCGAAAGGGTTAGGTTCACACCACCACTATTCGAATTCAACAACGCCATTGTTCAAAGGGTTGGGTTTGCACAATCGCACCACCATTGTTCAAAGGGTTGGGTTCGCACCTCGATCAGGGTTTGTTGGCTAGGTCTTGTGGTTGATAGGGTTCGGTTGGCTTGCTGGTTGGCTGGCTAAGGTTTGGTGGCTGGGTTCGTTAGGTTTTAGGATTCGGGTGGTGGCTTACTGGCGTGGGGTGGGCTTGTGGCTGGGTTTTGGGTGATGGGTGTTGGGTGGGGTTGTTGGTGGTTGATGTGGTTGAGGGTGAAAGGTGGGGGATGAAAGGTGGTGGTGATTAAGTTAGGTTAATAATGTAGTGTTAATGTTTAATAAGAAATTATATCTTATAAGTAATGACAATATTGTAAATAAGTGCATATTTTTTTGCTAAAAATTGAATGTTTGCAAAATGGTGAATTTTTTTTGTTACACCCAAATAAGGAAACTGGTGAAATTATTACATTGCGGAGGTAGTATAATTAAAATCACTCGGCCCTCAAAGAATTTTTACTCAAAATCCGCCACTAATCTAAAGAAACAATCTCATATTACACACAATCAACATAAAGTGTAGGAAGAGCAAGTATGCATGTCCAAAATAATTTTTAAAGACAATTCACAATATGCATCATTTTTTTTTGGGACAAACAGGCAGGAAACAGTGATGCAAATTAAACTAATGAAAATTTAATGTATCATAATAAACAAGTTTCTTCATTAATCAATTGAATAGAAAATCAACAAAGCATTGAACTAAACCGTTTGAGGGCTTATGAACTGAATGTTAAAAGACAACAACAAAACAAACAACATGAATGAAAAATTACGTCAATTCCTTTCAAAACATGTGTTGTTTGTTGCAACGTTTGCTTTTAAATGCATTTCTTTAATGACCTTTTGGGTTTAAACTAGTCTTGGTAGAACACATGGATGATGTAATTTGGATGAAGGGAGGAGGAATGTTTTTATTTTTAACCTGTTGAAGTTCCACCGAGTCTATGCCGGAAGAGAGTCCTACCATATCATAAAACCAATTGGTAACATAAGAATTAGCCGACGAAGCTTATATATTAGTCATCATCTCTTCAATTGGGACATGATCACACATGTGGGATCTACTCTCAAGTCTCACCATTATCTTTTTGAGATTGTGGATGTTAGAAATTTGATTAGGTTTATTTAATTTTTTCATTATTTTAGATTATTAATTCAAGGTTGTAAATATAGGAGTGTTTTTTTGCTATCATTTTTTATTGTTGAACGGATTCTCCATTCTAAGCCTATCTAATGTAGGGTACCTCATGAATATTCTCCATTCAAGTTACCTCTTTGCAATTTGTTCATATCTACTTATCTAGTTACCTCTTTGCAATTTGTTCATGAATATTATTCTAAACCACTTAATGAAAGTTTACAGTGGTGCTTTAGTTTTTATTAGATACATCGTGTTTATTTTTTATAGGCGGAATTCGTTTAGTTTAGGATTATAATACTAAAACTATCAGGCAACAAGTTCGGCTTGGCTATAGAGGATATTACAAAAAAATAATCTGTCATTAATTCCAAAATGTTTGTTATGTTAATTATCCAGAACTTCTTCCTCCAAGCAAAAAGTTAAAAAAAATACCTACACTTGAAAGAAAGTATCATAGTCTTTATGATGAAGACATATTCTTATGTAAAAATAGAGTCGAGCTTTCTAAAATGAAGCTATGAAGCAAACTTATTTTCAAAGCTTTAATGAACACACATCACCTTCTTGGTTTGACTGAGTAAATTTTAAAATACATTTGAGATGAAATTGTAGGGGCTAGTTTAAGATTGATTTTTATAATACAAGCAATTAACTGAATACAATTCAAGTGCCTGCATTCACACACACACATGTTCTATCTTCATCCCCAAATGAAAGAGGATGTGCATTTCACTCATTCATAGTAGCAAAGGCTCGTTTGAGCTGGAGTTCTTCATTAAAAAGTGCAAGTAAAGCCCAAAGGTTGATATCCCGATAGGCCAGTGAGTGGAATAAAAAAAATGTGTTGTAAGTGGTTACTATTGAGGAGAATAGGATTATAGGAGATAGTTCAGTGGCGGGTGAAAGAAGTTTGAGGGGGAAATGTGGGGTTTTTTTTTTAAGCTAGAAATATATTCTTATACATGTTGATTGTGGAGTTAATGTTAGATTATTTTATTTTGTTGTTTCAGTCATTCCCTGTAAGGCTCTAACAACCAAATTTAACATTTATTAGTCCCAACATTTTTAACAGTTTAACTTGAATCTCTGGGCTTAAATGTAAAAGGCTGAAATTTTAGAACTTAATCATCTCGAAGTTTCTTAGCCTAACAATGATGGCAAGCAGGAATACGAACAGTAGCAGCAGGTGAATATGTGAGAATGAAAAGAAGTATTTGATTAATACTGGAATAATGACTGCTGATTGATTAATGACAAGGATAAATTAGCAACTTTAGGCTGGAAATCTCTTAGTGACTTTAGGTCACAACTCTTACAAAATTTGTGGATAATCTTCATTACCACCCTTTTCTTTCTTAGCCCTATTTATAGATAAAATATCTAATTTATTATAAAATACCCCTCTGCTCTAGAAACTTATAGCAAGTTCTAGAAACTTCTAAAAAATCCTAATATCTAATTTATTATAAAATACCCCTCTGCTCTAAATATTAGTTCATTACATTAAACAAAACATAACTCCCTAATATGTGACAAGGTTTTGATTAAAACAATGTATTGGTTCAACATATAACAATTCAGATTACTATAATAAACTACTCCTGCGAAATATGTGACAATTTGTTCCTTTACCATGTTCTGTCATTCTTAATTGTGATGATGGAAAACTTTCATTGTAATCGGTATTCATTTGCCTATCATACATCGGTTTTTACCTTAAATGCAGTTCTATTATGATATTTCATACCAATTATTGTTTGTGGTCTTTAACTTTGTCATATATATTATGTGACTGGACATTGATTTTTGATGACGATATGTGTTTGTGTTTGTGTGCATGTGTTTGTATATGTATTTGCATCAAGAGATATTTTTTTTAATTGTAGTAGCCTTATAAGCATTTTTGGTTTGATGCTTCTGGGTCTGCTCTTATGTTATACTCCATCAGCCATATGGTTCTGTAAGTTTTCAATAACAGGTTCAGGAAGCATTAGTAATATACTCTGTAAAAGTCCTTTAGTTTTCTTTACTATTGTTTATGCGATCATTTTGCAGCAGTGGTAGTTTTTAATGAGATGGTTTGTAACTGCTTGGTAGCCAAGTCGTTTAAAATTTGATTTTTGTAGGATTTTTTTTTTTCCCTAGAATTATTATATTAGAATAGTGGTGCTCGTATCTATGCATCCTGGAAAATTGATTTGATATTTCTTGAAGCAAGTGGGTATGCTGTGCCCTTGTTTGCATCATGCCTTCGCTGAAGTTTTTTCTTAAAGCAATTTTGAAGTCCACAGCTTTTCTTTATCGTTCATGATCATATTGTTTCCTTTTGTTTTTCAAGGTTCAATGACTTTGGTGTTGATGGTGGGCCAGCAGCTAGGGCTTTGCGTCCGAAGTTTAATGTATTCACAAAGCATGTGTTATCGCATACTGGGGTTAAATTACCTTCAATTGAGGTAAGACTTCGTTTTGCCTTTTTGTTTCACCATCTCCAGAAATAAAGTTTTGTAATTTGATTTTACCTGTGTTGATTTGTTCTCTCATTTTTTTTCTTCAGATGCAACATTTAATTGCTGCTTCAGTAGCCCTGAAGGCACTTGGAAGTCTTCTTTTCATTCTGGGAAGCTCCTCTGGAGCTTATCTTCTGGTAAATGAACATATGCTTGTTGTTCCTCTTAGGAGCTTAGCTTTGAACCCTGGATTAAGTAGAGCAGCTTTGAGATTGCCTAAATCTTCCATGTATTGTTTTTGTGATATACAGATTTTGCACCAGGTGCTTGGTGCTCCTATCTTGTATGACTTCTACAACTATGATGCCGATCACAAGGAATTTACCCCCCTCTTTGTCAAATTTACTCAGGTGATTTGTTAATTTCTGCGTCAGACCTATATTCCATTTTCAACCGACTTGTTAGTGTTTCTCACGGCAAGGTTTACCCAATGCAGAATCTGGCACTCTTTGGGGCTTTGCTCTTTTTCATTGGCATGAAGAACTCTATGCCCAGACGACAAGTAAAGAAGAAATCACCCAAGGCGAAAGCAATGTAAGAATGGGGAACGGAGCTTGGGAGTTTTGTATTTGAAGAGGACTAGGACAGAAGCAAATGATAACGGGATACTGTTGCCTTTTTCTGGACTTGGTTTTTGTAGCCTTTGTATCCATTTTCTTACCGTATCATTGGTTTCCTTTTATTTTAGCACTTCCCCAATATTGATTCTTCTGGCTGTTTTTTTTTTTTTTTTGGGCGTTGTAGACTTGAGATAATCATCACTGAACATCAAAGCATAGATGTTGTAGGCGTATCTCATGTTGGCATGATGATGTATACATTCTGCCTTCAATTGTAAACATTGCTGGGGAATATTACATCTCTTCAGAATAGTGGTATGGGGAGTGTCGCGTTCTGTGAGGACAAATTACATTTTTGTTATAATTGAAATGTTTTGTTTATTATTTATTAAATAAATTGTCCGAGACATTCCATCCTGCACTCTAGGCACGAGGAATTTGATGACGTGCCAGTGCGGCACAACTGGCGGGCTGTGGGTAGGGTCGGCAAAAAGCTACCCAACCCACCAACCCATTAATAATGGGTTGGGTTGAAATTTTTAACCAATTTAATTAAATTGGTCAACCCGAATCCTACCCATTATTATATGGGTTGTGTCAAGGTTGACAATTCTAACATGATTATAACTTGCTTAATCTGATTAATTGTTGTTTTTAAATTTTAAGTGGCTGTTTTAACTTGCATGTTGTTTTGAATATTCTATTTTACTGAACTTTAAGTTATTGTAAACTAATTATTATCTATTAGATTTTAATATTTTACTTTGTTGAAATTGTAAATTTTCTGTTGTTGGGAATTAGGGTGAATACTTTAGATTGTATAAGATTTTTTTGGCAAAAAAATAAATGGGTTATCTCGAACTCAACCCGTTTATTTTCAGATATAGTTAGATTACAAAAATTCAACCCGTTTATTAAATGATTTGGGATCGGGTTGAGGGTACCTAACCTGATAACACGACAATCTGAACTCGACATGTCAACCTGATGCCCTAGTTGTGGGCAACTCATGGACAACATTTTAAAAGTTGGGCAACTACGGAAAAGACGCAAAGGTTTGACCCGACATGTGTTTAGGAAGTTAGGAGACGCAAAGGTTGACCAACGAGCAGACGGTACTGTCATAAGTTTAAAATGATATGATATGATATATGGTCTGATATGATGTGTTTTGTTAGTTTGGTCTTACGAAATCTGTTTTGGTTTTGTAATTGGATTTAGAGGAAAGGACACACAGTGGTCGGTTATGATTTTCGCAGTTCCGGTTGCGGACACCTAGTACTTTTGTTATTCATTTTATTCATTATTTTGGAAATGATGTTTTGAATTGTTTTCTTTCAAGTAAGATTACGTAATTCGCTATGGTTTGATATGCTTGTCTCCGCGGCGAAAGGATGCCAAGTATGTGACTGTGTGTTATTTTGCGTGGCTTTGGCTATCTTATGTTGCATGCTTGAATTTCCCAGTCTAGTTACTCGCCACTGATGGTGGAATTCCATATTTTTCAGGTGACGATGTTAAGTAACTGTTGTACTGTTTGGCCGGGCTTGGGTGTGTGTATCAGCGAGTTTGTAGATAGCTATAGATTTACTTTCTATGTTGTTTAGTATTTTGGTTTAGTACTTTGGTAGTTTGGATTAATTGGATATTTTGGGACGTAGCTATACTTGGACTATGTTGATTTTGGAGTATTAATAATGATATTTGGGACTTTTGTTTAAAGTTTTTGGGATTTCATGTTTTCGATTAAGTGCATTTCGGCTTTATATCGTATTTATTTACTTTGTAAAAGCCGGGGTGTTACAGCACCGACTCACAACATTTGGAGGTAGAATTGGTCTCGAAGGGACATGCCCATGATGTTCTTTGTGCTATGAGTATGGAGCCCAGTTTATATGAAGAGCTTCGAGAGAAGCAAAGAAGAGACCCCCAGTTGCAGAAAATTTGTGAGGCAAAAGAACAAGGCAAGGCGACCGATTTCGTGATCGGTGCGGATGGAGGATTGAGATTTCATAAGAGGTGGTGCGTGCCTAAAGATGCGGACCTAAGGAACAAGATCATGAGCAAGGCGCATAACACGCCATACGCCGTACATCCGGGAGGTGGAAAACTATACAAGGATCTTAGAGAGTATTTCTGGTGGCCCGGAATGAAGCAAGAGATAACGGAGTTTGTGGCACGATGTCTCACGTGTCAACGAGTGAAGATCGAGCATCAGTGGCCTAGCAGTCTACTTCAACCATTACCCATACCTATGTGGAAGTTCGATTCCATATCCATGGATTTTGTGGTGAGTTTACCAGCTACTCCTAATGGGTTGGATGCAGTTTGGGTAATTGTGGATCAATTGACTAAGGTAGCGAGATTCATTCCGATGAAGAGTACTTGGTCAATGGAGAAGATGGCCGAAGCTTATACTCCAGAGATAGTTCAACTACATGGGGTGCCGAAGGATATCGTTTCCGATCGAGATCCCCGTTTCTTGTCTCGGTTTTGGAAATCACTTTAGGAGGCCTTTGGTACTAAGTTGAACTTGAGTACAACATTTCATACGGCAACAGACGGACAGACTGAGAGGATGATTCAGACTTTGGAGGACATGTTACGGGCGTGTGCTCTTGAGTTTCAGCAGTCTTGGGTGAGATCTTTGAGTTTGGTAGAGTTCTCCTACAACAATAGCTATCACTCGAGTATTCAGAACATGTTACGGGCTTTGTATGGGCGCAAGTGTCGTAGTCCATTATGTTGGAATGACATCAGCGACTCTTTGGTGATTGGCCCGGAACATATCAGAGAGACGGTTGAGTTGATTCAGGTTTCGCGCTAAACTTCAAGCCGCTCAGAGTTGTTAGAAATCGTATGCGAATTGTCGGAGATGACCTTTAGCTTTCGAGGAAGGTGATAAGGTCTTACTTAAGGTGGCGCCGATGAAAGGCATGGCTCGGTTTGGGCAGAGGGGCAAGCTTAGGCCCAGATATGTTGGTCCATATGTGATCCTCGAGAGAGTTGGAGAGGTGGCTTATCGGCTTGCATTACCACCTAAGTTATCTAGGGTGCATAACGTATTCCATGTTTCGTAGTTGTGGAAATATGTTAGTGACCCTTCACATGTGGTGACGGTGGATTCGGTAGATCTGGAGCCGAACCTAAGTTGTTTAGGGTCTAGGGTTTAGGGTTTAGGGTCTTAAGGAGGGGTGACTGCAATATCCCTAAATTTTGATATGATTTTTGGGTGATTTATTGTGATTTTATTTCATGTCTTTGATTTATTTTAGTTTATGTTTGGATTGTTTGATTTATGTTTTTAATTATTGGGCTTAGTTTTTACTAAGTTGGAGTTAATTGCCAAAATAGCCAATTGAGACCCCATAGGGCGGTTGGGCATGAAATTAGTACCCATAATTTGTCCCATCTTCTATATATATGGGTCTATAGGAGGATTTGGACTACTATTCTATTACCACCTCATTTGCTAGTAAACACTTTTATCACTTGTTAAAAACTCTCTAATCACCATTTCCATTTTACTACAAACACCATTACAAACCCATATTTCTCCATCCAAATTCATCAACTCAATCCACATCAAAATTCAAGATTCTTACACTATTAAACTACATTCCTAGTGTAGTTTTTGTGACGACCCGACTCGCTTAAACTGGCGCGGAAGAAACCGACGAGTCGAATAGTCAGTTTTAACATACTAACATACTCAAAAATTTAAAACAAAACCTCAACTTGAATATATGCTAAATCCAAAAGTACAACACCCACAAGATTGTACATATCTAAACCCAAATATCAACAAAACTAATAACAGTATCAACTCCAAAACAATGTCGGAGTTAGAATATACAAGTATCACTACTATAGTCTAAACTAGAATCGTAAAACAACAAAACAAGTACTAAATAACATCGGCACTCGCCCAACCCAAAGCTAAGCAAGAACCTCATCATCAGAATTACCTGAAAAATAAACAACAGTCCACCGTCGATGGCGAGTAACATAACTGTCCCACCCTAACGGGGATACAAAATATCATAGCACAAATCAAGCAACCAAATCAAACATACAAGTATACAACATACAATCATGCAAACCAATGTATCATACCATCAATAATTATAATAACAATAAGTAATCATGTTGACTCGACTAACTTTAATCATTACTTATCAATCTTTAAACTTTGGCGCAATCATTTACATATTAGACCGGACTACGCACGTACGAACGCATCTTACGCGAACGAACTTTCTACTATGCCAGGATTGAGAATCTTACTCCCAACCCCATGAAACCCATCTTACGGGAAATCCATATCAAGAGACGACATAATAAGACCTCACTATCCCAATACCGCGGATAGGATAGGGGCAACGTCTCAACCCAATTCTTAGAATCTTACTCTAAGATTAGGCGTCTAATAGTAAAATCAAGCTAATCTTTAACCGAAATTTACATTCTTAGTTAATCTTAAGTTGCATCTTACGCCTTGACTTAAGAATAACATGTAAATCAACAAATCTTGGAACCTCACATATCATTCTTTAACTTTCTTTAATTTTCTTTAACCTTCTTTAACTTTCTTTAACTTTCAAGACTCGACCAAGAACTCATAAAGAACTATCAAAACTTATAAAGAACTCATCCAAGACTCATAAAGAACTTAACAAGATTTATAAAGAACTCAACCAAGATTCAAGTTTTCAATCAAGATTCAAGAACTCATAAAAAAATCATCCTCATTATTATCATAAAAATCACGCATCATACATCAAAATTCAACAACAATTTCATAAATATACATGTATCAAAATTTCATCAACCAACATAAAATTATCATAATCGATCATGTAATACATAGATTCAAGATAAGAATAACATAAAAACATCACCCCAAAACCAGCTCACATTCACGCATAACATAGGCCAAATTCATTAATTCCGGTTTAATCTAATCACTTAATCTACCCTATGAATCATAGTATACCTACTAGGATTTGGATAGTATGTTACATTATTGAAGATTACACAAAATAATACACAAAACTTGCTGCCCGGAACCCAAACCACACGGCCCTAACACGCAGCCACACGCATGGCTTCAGCACGACTTCACACGGCCTCACACGAACCACCACGGGACCACCGTGTAGCAACCACGTCTTCACACGAGCACCACCGTGCACCACCACGTCTTCACACGCACAGCCCACTCGAACAACCCACACAAACCAAGCCCGAAAACCAACCCGAACTAGTGATCTTGATTGGAGCAATTGGGTTTTAGATTGTATTTTGGTACTTAAAGATCAATGGATGTTGAATCTTTAAGTTTGGATTGGAAATGGTGATGAACAATGATTTGGTGTTTGGAGGCAAAAAATGGCGTGACGCAAAGGGAACAAATGGAGGGAGAGTTTGGCTATTGAATGTGGCAAGTGATGATTAAAATGGCAAATGATCTTAAACCCTTACCAACCCTTCTATTTATAGAGGTGGTTAAGGTGTGAGCATGAAGCAAGTGGCAATTAGTCCTCTAATTACCAAGGGGGCCGGCTAATACAAGGCTAAATTGGGCCTTTTAGTGATCAATTGAGCTAATTGCCCTCATGCATGACTAATCATGCTTAAATCGCATTTGGCCCAAAAATATTAATTAACTAATTAGAAAATTAAATAATAAAAATTCTAATTAATTAAATAATAGTAAAATAAATAATAATCAACCAAAAATAAAAATAATCGAATTTAATCGAAATTATTCACATAAAATAAAAATAAATAGTCCAAATAAATTTTGGACCATACATAAAATATCATAAATAACAAATAAATCAATGGCAAAAATACCGAAAAATCTGGGCCATTACAACCTCCCCTCCTTAAAGAAATTTCGTCCTGAAATTTAAGACAAAGGAGATTGCTCACCCTCAAACAACTCCGGGTACTTCTGCCTCATGGACGCCTCTGTCTCCCAAGTCGCCTCCTCATGGTGCTGATTTCTCCACAACACCTTGACGAGCTGGACTTGCTTACGTCGGAGGGTCCTCACTTCCCGATCTAAGATCTGGACGGGTCGTGTAATAACCCGGAATTTTGGGCCAGAAAATTTCGTTGTTATTAATAGTATTTATTCAATTTTTAGTCCAAAAAGGCCCATTGAATTGGACTGTTTGATTTTTAGCCCAACTCTTTTCTCTTCCAAAATTGGGCCAAAGACCCAATTTTCTTTTCCTTATCCTCATGGCCGGCTACCTCCTTGGTTTGGGCCAATATTGATTTCTTAATTTAATTGGTAATTAATTTAACCTAATTTATTTATTTCTTTTAAAACCCATTCAAATTGGTTGTTCAAACAACCTAACTAATTCCCTTATAATCTCCTAAAAATCACGGCAGCCCTATGGTGTTGTTTAGGGTTTGTTTTGATTTTCTTTTTCTATAAATAGGAACTAGTGTCCTCTTTTGTTCCTATTTTTGCATTTAGTCACAAAAACTCTAACAAGAAAATCCCTCCTTTTTCCTCTTAACTAGCCGTGCATAATTGATCACCAAGGGGTGATTTTTGCCTTGGAATATTATGCGATTAAGGTAACTTCGCTTTCCTCTTTAATCTATGGGTAGAAAAACACATAGTTAATTAGGAATTGAAGCATGAAAATTGTAGGAAGTTTAATATTGTTTTCATATGAACATGTCGAGCATGAAGCATGAATTTCTTAATTGATTTTTATGTATTTTCTTGATTTTATGTATGATCTTGTATAATTTATTTACCAATCAAATCTTGTTATTTCTTGATTAATTTTTCATGGTATCTGGTTTACTGTTTGATTATTAACCATGATTTATTTCGTGGAAAAATTCGTCCGTTTATTATTTATAAAAATTTAATCTTTCAAACCGGTAAAACTGTCCAGAATAGGTTTACGAATTTATTAGTGTACTTAATCAATTCGGAATGCTACGAAATTTTATATGGAAGTCAGTGATAATTTTTTACAGCTTGTGTTAAATTTTCGTAATTTTTAAAGATCGTTTGATATGGCATAAAATTCTGAAACCGAATTCAGCCTAATCTGACTGGTTAGTTATAAAATCACTTAAAAATAGTAAAAGATGTTATTTTTAGACGAAATTTATGCACGTAAATACTTGAACCCATATTTAGCTCCCATAAAAATTTCCAGATTTTTAGAGATCTTTAGATGGTCGTTTTTAATTTAATTCTTTAAAAATCAGATTGTATAAAATAGGGCAATTGAATTATTAAAATATGCTATTATTAATTATTGAATTTTCGAGTGGTACAAAATTTAAAGGAGGAAATAAAAATGTTATTTTTATACTAATCTTGAACATGCTAGATTAAATATGTGAATCTTTATTTTAAATCCTTATTTAATTCCATGAATCTTTAAATTCTTGAATATGTAAATTTGTTCTTGAATTATATTCTAAAATCTACTTACTCTCGGGATTCTCCCGAGTGAGCTAAAGATTAAAACATTAAAAGTTGTGTTATTTCTTGTTTATATGTATATGCCGTGTATGTATGATTTTAATCTTGTTATGTTATGTTAAGTATAATTTTTCGTAAGAATTGTTTATTTAATTTAAGTGTTTGCTGTAGATTAAATTATATGAATTAATTAAATAATTTTTATTAAAAGATATTAAAACGTCGTGTGGAAGAAAATTAGGAAAAATATGATTTTTATTTTAATTTGCTAATTTTTAGTAATTAGTTGTTTAATTAAAATAAATTAAGAAATTAATTAAATTTTGTTAACATTCTGGGAATGCCGTGTAAAATTGCTGGAAATAGTCAAATTTAGTTGATTTTGAATTGTTATTAATTTAGGAATAATTTAGTAATATAAGTTACGGATAAAATAATTATTGGGGATAAGTTGTAAAGTGTAGGGATAAAAAGGAATAATAATATTAGTAACATGTTTATTAGGGCCAAATACTAATAGTGTTATTAATACAATTATCTTACTTTGGATAAGGTTACAAATTAGTATATGATATAATATTAAAATTAGTATCCGAAAGGGTAAGATTATAAGTATATGATATATATATTTTAAGGATAATATATTATATGAGTTTTGAAGATATATAAGATATTACTAGGGATAAGAAAGGAAACAGAGTAATAGATATACATGTTATGTTTCGGTCTCTGGCTAGGAAAGACTTGGTATTTAAGGTGGCCAATATACGTGCCGCACCTCTCTTTCCTGGGACTCCGAACATTTCATTTCCTATTACGGTCACCTAGTATTTCCCAATATATGATATGATATGATTAAGTAAAGATATAAGATACAATATAAAGATCGCCCCTGCGATGACGCAAAGGTCATCAATCGGGTTAAATAAGATAGGACGCCCTTGCGATAACGCAAAGGTTATCAATTGGGTTTAGTCGATGCCACTGCTCACATGGGACGAACGCAAAGGTTCCCCCGCGCAGTTCTTGGTCTTAGAACATGTAGCCGTCTGGTAACCGTATCTGCGAGCCGCTACCAGGAGTTATGGCCATAGCTTAGGCTTAGTTCTCGCAAAGGAGGGCTACGGGTGGGACGCAAAGGTTCACCCCGACGTGTTCTAGGAAAGTTGCGAACGCAAAGGTTCGCTACGAGCTGAAGAAGACAGTCCGCAAAGATGATATGTTAAGTTAAGTTGATATAATAAGTACATATGTAAAGTTAAGAAGATATTATGTCCTTATTATAAGATTGATGTAATGATATGATAAGTGCATATGTTAAGATAAGAAGCTATTATGCCCTTATTATAAGATTGATGTTATGATATGAGATGAGATGTAATCATAAGATATGAATTACGATTAAGAAAGATTATGATAAGATATAACATATGATATGATAAGATTATGATATGAAATTCGATGATAAGATTATGAAAAGATATGATTAGGATTTACTGATGATATCATGTAAGAAGGTGGTGAAGTATAATTCTAAGTTGTATAATATAAAGTACAAGTTCAGTATATTATAAGTCTTCCGCTGTGTATATTTCTGTAATTATTCGAGTATGTTAGCGTGTGTATGTATGCGAATGTTGAATGTATTTTGTATGTATTCTAACCGTATCTGCAGGGTTGTTTGTACGTATTCTATACGAAGATTATACGTATTCTAACCGTATCTCTGCAGGTGTATTTATACGTATCTTTATACGTATCTTTATACGTACTTGTATACGTATTTCTGTACGTACATTTATACGTACGTCTATACGTTCTTTTATATGTATTTTTATACGTACATTTATACGTAATTTGTATATTTATGTGTAAAACATGTATTAAGTTCTTTACAGTTTTTATGACAATTTCTATGCTATTATGTGTTTGGTGGTCCCTCGATTAAATGGGACAGCCTAGTTACTCGCCACTGATGGTGGATCCCCCCCTCAGTTTCAGGTGACGTTGCAGCAGATTAGAGCGGGCTTCGCCGGATGGGCTTGAGAGTTTGGGCCTCTATTTAAGTATTCTAGTTTAGTCAGAACTATTTAAACCTTTATTTAGTTTGTTACTAAGATCCCAGCATGTTGGGACAGTATTTTTCAGACTTTGATGTAATATTAATTAGAGGTTTATTATGGATTCTAGCAGCTATAGTTAATAAAGGTTAATTCTTTCCTTTGTAATATTGAATTATGGTCTAATTAGATTAAGTAATGATCCGAATGTTGATTACCCTTCGTAAATCGACAAGCTAAAAAGTCGGGTCGTTACAGTTGGTATCCGAGCTGAGGTTAAATCCTAAGTTACTTCTTCACAAGTAACTTCGTGAGATGTGTGCTTTATGAACCCGAGCGAACCCTAGCCTAATATGGAAACCTTAGATGAGAGAAACCATGGGTAGTAGCCTGGGTTAAGACGTTTTATCGTTTCGTTTCCGCGTTTTTGCCGTTTCGTGTGCCGTTTGTGTGTTAACTTGTCTTTGATTTCAGGATGTCGACTCCTAGAACTCCGAACTTCCGTCTTCGTCGTCGCAACTTGGAGGATGCAATCCTCACTCTGGCTCAGAACAGTGTCCGGACTCAGAGTAACCAGTCGTCCTTTGACCGTTTAGCCCGGCTTCGTCCTCCGACCTATGATGGTTCAGCTGACCCAACCATCCTCGAAAACTGGATTCGAGAGATGCGTAAGATGTTCGATGTTCTAGCATGCCCCGCGTCTGAACGGGTCCCCATAGCTACGTTCTACCTACAGGGTGAGGCAGACAACTGGTGGAGTACTCTCCGATCAAACCCCGACACAGATCTGAATCTGAGTTGGGAAGACTTCACCAAGAGGCTGCAAGATCGTTTCTACCCCGAGGAGCTTAAGTGGCAGAAACAAGAGGAATTCCTCACGTTCACCCAGGGTAGTCTGTCCGTTCAGGCTTACACGGACAAGTTCACCGAGCTCT
The DNA here is from genome assembly GCA_951394345.1 of Salicornia ramosissima. NCBI lineage: Eukaryota > Viridiplantae > Streptophyta > Magnoliopsida > Caryophyllales > Amaranthaceae > Salicornia > Salicornia ramosissima. The sequence continues at coordinate 64,860,204 of OX596232.1, forward strand.
CCAGGTTCGCATCAGCGGTGATTCCTTCTGAAGCCGAGCGAGTTAAGAGGTACATCAAAAAGCTTAACTCCAACATCCGGGTTCATGTGGTGAGCAGCAGGGTGAAGACTTTTCAGGAAGCTTATGAGGTGGCTCTTGAGGTTCAGTCTTCAATTTCTGATGAAGACTCCGGGAAGAAGAGGGTTGCTCCAGCTCCAGCTCCAGCTCCAGCTCCAGCTCCAGCCCCGGTTAAGAAGACCAGGTTCGAGCCTTCTTCGAGGATGCAGCAGAGGTCTCGACCAGCTCCGAGTCAGGGTCCCAGGATTTTTCCGGGTTGCAAGAAGGAGTTCCACCCGGGAAAGAGGTGTGATGGGTCTCCAATAGTGTGCTACAGTTGTGGTCAAGAGGGTCACAAGAGTACGGTTTGCCCTAAGAGACAGCCAGCAGCAGCAGCAGCCTCAGGTAGTCAAGCTCCGGTCAAGAACAGGATCTTCTGCATGACACAGGAAGAGGCAGATGCTCAGCCCGATGTGGTCACGGGTACATTTCTTGTTCATGATTTATCTGCATATGTTCTGTTTGATACTGGTGCCACTGTGTCCTTTGTTGCTAGTACTTTTATTGCTAAAGCTAACCTGATGGGAGAGTCTCCTGTCAAATCTATCATAACTCTTCCTTCGGGAGAGGACTTTTCTTGTCTTCGGGAGTTCAGGGACGTGTCCATTGTTATCTCGGGGGTAAAGTTTGAGGCCAACCTGAAGGAGTTTCCTATGATTGAGTTCGATGTGATCTTGGGGATGGATTGGTTAGCTAAGTATCAGGCGACTTTTCGGTGTCAAGACCAGGCTGTCACTTTGCGAGGACCAAACGCAAAGAGGGTAACTTATGTCGGGAAGCCGATAGGCAAGGGATTGAAGATCGTATCTGCTATGAAGATGCGCAGGCTGCGGCGCAAGGGTGAGACAGTGTTTTTATGTCAAGTCAAGGACTTGACCAAGGAGGAACAACTAGAGGCCATTCCAGTGGTTCGGGAGTATGCGGATGTTTTCCCAGAGGAGTTGCCAGGGATACCACAGGAAAGAGAAGTGGAATTTAACATTGATTTGGTACCCGGGACTGCTCCGATTTCCAAGGCTCCGTATCGTATGGCTCCAGCAGAGTTGAAGGAATTGAAGACCCAGTTGCAAGAGTTGATCGACAAGGGTTTTATCCGGCCTAGTGTGTCGCCATGGGGTGCTCCGGTATTGTTTGTGAAGAAGAAAGACGGCAGCATGAGATTGTGCATAGACTACCGGGAACTGAACAAGGTGACGATCAAGAACAGGTATCCTCTGCCCAGGATTGAGGATTTGTTTGATCAGTTGAAGGGAGCCAGCGTTTTCTCTAAGATTGATCTCAGGTCCGGTTATCATCAAATTCCAGTGAAACCAGAGGATATACCGAAGACTGCTTTCCGCACGAGATATGGGCATTATGAGTTCGAGGTTATGCCATTTGGTCTGACGAATGCTCCTGCAGTGTTCATGGACCAGATGAATCAGACTTTTCATCATCTTCTAGATGTGTGTGTGGTAGTGTTCATCGACGATATTCTCATTTATTCGAAGAATGAACAAGATCACACTCAGCATCTTCATCTGGTGTTGGGTATTCTGCGGGCTCAGAAGTGGTTCGCGAAGTTGTCTAAGTGCGAGTTCTGGCTCAAGGAAGTTGCCTTCCTAGGGCATGTGATTAATGCGGATGGTGTCATGGTGGATCCAGCTAAGATTAAGGCAGTGGTGGAATGGCACAGTCCGAAGAATGTGGCCGAGATTCGAAGTTTTCTTGGCCTGGCAGGTATATTAAAGTTTATGTTATAGCTTTTGTTAATAACCATGCAAAATACCTACCTGTGAAATTTGTTGTGTGAGGTTACTACCGGAGATTTGTGAAAGACTTCTCCAAAGTAGCAGCACCTATGACCAAGTTATTGCACAAGGATTGCAAGTTCGTGTGGACCGAGCAGTGTGAAGAAGCCTTTCAAGCACTCAAGCAAAGCCTTGTGTCTGCACCAGTTCTTGCTTTGCCGACGGAGGGCGTAGGTTTTGAGATCTACAGTGATGCGTCGAAGAAGGGTCTAGGTTGTGTTCTGATGCAAGAAGGAAGGGTGATTGCATATGCTTCGAGACAGCTCAAGGTTCATGAGCAGAATTATCCTACTCACGACTTGGAGTTGGCAGCGGTGGTGTTCGCTTTGAAGATTTGGCGACATTATCTCTATGGGGTGTCTTGCAAGTTGTACACCGATCACAAGAGTCTGAAGTACATCTTTACTCAGAAGGAACTTAACATGAGGCAGCGACGGTGGCTCGAGTTAATCAAGGATTACGACCTCTCAGTTGATTATTGTGAAGGAAAAGCTAATAAGGTAGCCGATGCCCTTAGTCGTAAGGATCGTCATGCATGTAACAGAGTGGCGGTTTTACCTAAGGAAATCTGTTCCGACCTTCGCAAGTTGGAAGTTGAGATGGTTACACCAGGCAGCACTAGAGTGTTCTTGTGTGCTATGAGTGTCGAGCCCAGTTTGTATCAGGAGTTACGGGAGAAGCAGCAGGAAGACCCGCAACTCGAGAAGATTCGTGAAGCTAAACTTCAAGGCAAGGCAGAAGACTTCACGATTGAACCCGATGGTAGTTTGAGGTTCCGTAACAGGTAATGGAGCTATTGTTTTTATGAACTAATTTTTCGCCTTTTGGAAACTAATCTTTGTTCCGTAACAGGTGGTGTGTGCCCCGTGTTTCGAATTTGAGAAATCGGATTATGGAAGAGGCTCACAATACTCCGTATTCGGTACATCCAGGTGGCGGGAAGCTCTATAAGGACCTAAGGGAATGTTTCTGGTGGCCGAGGATGAAGCAAGAGGTCGCAGAGTTTGTAGCACGATGTCTCACGTGCCAGAAAGTTAAGATCGAGCATCAGCGACCAGGTGGGTTGTTGCAACCTTTGCCGATACCCACGTGGAAGTTTGACTCCGTGTCCATGGATTTTGTGGTGGGTTTGCCCACGACGTCTACGGGTTTGGATACAGTTTGGGTTATCGTGGATCGTTTGACCAAGGTGGCTCGTTTCATTCCTATGAAGATCACTTGGTCAATGGAGAAGATGGCGGAGGCGTACTCGAGGGAGATCATTCGGTTACATGGTGTGCCGAAGGATATCGTGTCCGATCGAGATCCCCGGTTCTTGTCACGGTTCTGGAAGTCTTTACAGGAGGCTTTTGGGACTAAGCTTAACTTGAGTACGGCTTTCCACGCAGCTACTGATGGGCAGACAGAGCGGACCATCCAGACTTTGGAGGATATGCTACGGGCTTGTGCGTTAGACTTCCAGCAGTCTTGGGTTAGATCTCTGAGTTTGGTGGAGTGTTCGTACAACAATAGTTATCACGCCAGTCTTCAGATGGCTCCTTATGAGGCTTTGTATGGGCGTAAGTGTCGTAGTCCTACTTGTTGGAGCGACATCAGTGATGCTTTGGTGATTGGTCCCGAGCATATCCGGGATACAGTTGAGCAGGTGAAGATCATCAGGGCGAGACTACAGGCAGCTCGGAGTCGGCAGAAGTCCTATGCTGATCGTCGTCGGAAGCCGCTAGAGTTTGAGGTTGGAGACAAGGTTCTGCTTAAGGTGTCTCCTATGAAGGGTGTGGTCCGGTTTGGTCAGAAAGGGAAGCTCAGACCTAAGTATGTTGGACCATACGAGATTCTAGAGCGAGTGGGTGAGGTCGCTTATCGGTTGGCGATGCCTCCGGATCTATCGAGGGTTCATGATGTATTCCATGTGTCACAGCTACGGAAGTATGTCAATGATCCTTCACATGTCATTCCGGTTGAGTCATCAGAGATCGAGCCGAACCTGACATTTGAGGAGAAGCCAGTTCAGATTTTGGATCGTCAGGATCGGATGTTGCGTCGCAAGGTGGTGCCTTTGGTTAAGGTGTTGTGGCGTAGCCAGAGGTTCGAGGAGGCTACATGGGAGACCGAGGCTTCGATGAGGGAGAAGTATCCCGAGTTGTTCGAAGCAGGTATGGGTTTCTTTGTTTTGGTTTTTGGTTTGTGTTTTTGTTGTGTTGCTCCGTATTTTGTTATGTATGGGCTCCGTTAAGTAAATTTCGAGGTCGAAATTTATTTAAGGAGGGGTGACTGTAATAACCCGGAATTTTGGGCCAGAAAATTTCGTTGTTATTAATAGTATTTATTCAATTTTTAGTCCAAAAAGGCCCATTGAATTGGACTGTTTGATTTTTAGCCCAACTCTTTTCTCTTCCAAAATTGGGCCAAAGACCCAATTTTCTTTTCCTTATCCTCATGGCCGGCTACCTCCTTGGTTTGGGCCAATATTGATTTCTTAATTTAATTGGTAATTAATTTAACCTAATTTATTTATTTCTTTTAAAACCCATTCAAATTGGTTGTTCAAACAACCTAACTAATTCCCTTATAATCTCCTAAAAATCACGGCAGCCCTATGGTGTTGTTTAGGGTTTGTTTTGATTTTCTTTTTCTATAAATAGGAACTAGTGTCCTCTTTTGTTCCTATTTTTGCATTTAGTCACAAAAACTCTAACAAGAAAATCCCTCCTTTTTCCTCTTAACTAGCCGTGCATAATTGATCACCAAGGGGTGATTTTTGCCTTGGAATATTATGCGATTAAGGTAACTTCGCTTTCCTCTTTAATCTATGGGTAGAAAAACACATAGTTAATTAGGAATTGAAGCATGAAAATTGTAGGAAGTTTAATATTGTTTTCATATGAACATGTCGAGCATGAAGCATGAATTTCTTAATTGATTTTTATGTATTTTCTTGATTTTATGTATGATCTTGTATAATTTATTTACCAATCAAATCTTGTTATTTCTTGATTAATTTTTCATGGTATCTGGTTTACTGTTTGATTATTAACCATGATTTATTTCGTGGAAAAATTCGTCCGTTTATTATTTATAAAAATTTAATCTTTCAAACCGGTAAAACTGTCCAGAATAGGTTTACGAATTTATTAGTGTACTTAATCAATTCGGAATTCTACGAAATTTTATATGGAAGTCAGTGATAATTTTTTACAGCTTGTGTTAAATTTTCGTAATTTTTAAAGATCGTTTGATATGGCATAAAATTCTGAAACCGAATTCAGCCTAATCTGACTGGTTAGTTATAAAATCACTTAAAAATAGTAAAAGATGTTATTTTTAGACGAAATTTATGCACGTAAATACTTGAACCCATATTTAGCTCCCATAAAAATTTCCAGATTTTTAGAGATCTTTAGATGGTCGTTTTTAATTTAATTCTTTAAAAATCAGATTGTATAAAATAGGGCAATTGAATTATTAAAATATGCTATTATTAATTATTGAATTTTCGAGTGGTACAAAATTTAAAGGAGGAAATAAAAATGTTATTTTTATACTAATCTTGAACATGCTAGATTAAATATGTGAATCTTTATTTTAAATCCTTATTTAATTCCATGAATCTTTAAATTCTTGAATATGTAAATTTGTTCTTGAATTATATTCTAAAATCTACTTACTCTCGGGATTCTCCCGAGTGAGCTAAAGATTAAAACATTAAAAGTTGTGTTATTTCTTGTTTATATGTATATGCCGTGTATGTATGATTTTAATCTTGTTATGTTATGTTAAGTATAATTTTTCGTAAGAATTGTTTATTTAATTTAAGTGTTTGCTGTAGATTAAATTATATGAATTAATTAAATAATTTTTATTAAAAGATATTAAAACGTCGTGTGGAAGAAAATTAGGAAAAATATGATTTTTATTTTAATTTGCTAATTTTTAGTAATTAGTTGTTTAATTAAAATAAATTAAGAAATTAATTAAATTTTGTTAACATTCTGGGAATGCCGTGTAAAATTGCTGGAAATAGTCAAATTTAGTTGATTTTGAATTGTTATTAATTTAGGAATAATTTAGTAATATAAGTTACGGATAAAATAATTATTGGGGATAAGTTGTAAAGTGTAGGGATAAAAAGGAATAATAATATTAGTAACATGTTTATTAGGGCCAAATACTAATAGTGTTATTAATACAATTATCTTACTTTGGATAAGGTTACAAATTAGTATATGATATAATATTAAAATTAGTATCCGAAAGGGTAAGATTATAAGTATATGATATATATATTTTAAGGATAATATATTATATGAGTTTTGAAGATATATAAGATATTACTAGGGATAAGAAAGGAAACAGAGTAATAGATATACATGTTATGTTTCGGTCTCTGGCTAGGAAAGACTTGGTATTTAAGGTGGCCAATATACGTGCCGCACCTCTCTTTCCTGGGACTCCGAACATTTCATTTCCTATTACGGTCACCTAGTATTTCCCAATATATGATATGATATGATTAAGTAAAGATATAAGATACAATATAAAGATCGCCCCTGCGATGACGCAAAGGTCATCAATCGGGTTAAATAAGATAGGACGCCCTTGCGATAACGCAAAGGTTATCAATTGGGTTTAGTCGATGCCACTGCTCACATGGGACGAACGCAAAGGTTCCCCCGCGCAGTTCTTGGTCTTAGAACATGTAGCCGTCTGGTAACCGTATCTGCGAGCCGCTACCAGGAGTTATGGCCATAGCTTAGGCTTAGTTCTCGCAAAGGAGGGCTACGGGTGGGACGCAAAGGTTCACCCCGACGTGTTCTAGGAAAGTTGCGAACGCAAAGGTTCGCTACGAGCTGAAGAAGACAGTCCGCAAAGATGATATGTTAAGTTAAGTTGATATAATAAGTACATATGTAAAGTTAAGAAGATATTATGTCCTTATTATAAGATTGATGTAATGATATGATAAGTGCATATGTTAAGATAAGAAGCTATTATGCCCTTATTATAAGATTGATGTTATGATATGAGATGAGATGTAATCATAAGATATGAATTACGATTAAGAAAGATTATGATAAGATATAACATATGATATGATAAGATTATGATATGAAATTCGATGATAAGATTATGAAAAGATATGATTAGGATTTACTGATGATATCATGTAAGAAGGTGGTGAAGTATAATTCTAAGTTGTATAATATAAAGTACAAGTTCAGTATATTATAAGTCTTCCGCTGTGTATATTTCTGTAATTATTCGAGTATGTTAGCGTGTGTATGTATGCGAATGTTGAATGTATTTTGTATGTATTCTAACCGTATCTGCAGGGTTGTTTGTACGTATTCTATACGAAGATTATACGTATTCTAACCGTATCTCTGCAGGTGTATTTATACGTATCTTTATACGTATCTTTATACGTACTTGTATACGTATTTCTGTACGTACATTTATACGTACGTCTATACGTTCTTTTATATGTATTTTTATACGTACATTTATACGTAATTTGTATATTTATGTGTAAAACATGTATTAAGTTCTTTACAGTTTTTATGACAATTTCTATGCTATTATGTGTTTGGTGGTCCCTCGATTAAATGGGACAGCCTAGTTACTCGCCACTGATGGTGGATCCCCCCCTCAGTTTCAGGTGACGTTGCAGCAGATTAGAGCGGGCTTCGCCGGATGGGCTTGAGAGTTTGGGCCTCTATTTAAGTATTCTAGTTTAGTCAGAACTATTTAAACCTTTATTTAGTTTGTTACTAAGATCCCAGCATGTTGGGACAGTATTTTTCAGACTTTGATGTAATATTAATTAGAGGTTTATTATGGATTCTAGCAGCTATAGTTAATAAAGGTTAATTCTTTCCTTTGTAATATTGAATTATGGTCTAATTAGATTAAGTAATGATCCGAATGTTGATTACCCTTCGTAAATCGACAAGCTAAAAAGTCGGGTCGTTACAGGTCGCTCCTCGAAAGTCAGATTCGGCTCAAACGTGGCCGACTCCACTGGGATGATGTGGGTAGGATCATGTACATATTTCCTCAGCTGGGAAACATGGAACACATCGTGAACATTAGACAGACTAGGTGGTAATGCCAACCGATATGCCACCTCCCCAACTCGTTCCAGTATCTCGTAAGGTCCCACAAATTTCGGTCGGAGTTTCCCCTTTTGACTAAAGCATGCCACTCCTTTGAATGGTGAAACCTTAAGCAAGACTTTGTCATATACCTCGAAAGCCAGTTGTGACGACCCGACTCGCTTAAACCGGCGCGGAAGAAACCGACGAGTCGAATAGTCAGATCTAACAAACTAAAATACTCAAAATTAAAAACAAACCTCAAAATGATTATATTACTAAACCAAAAGTACAATTACCCACAAGATTGTACACAACTAATCCCAAAAGTCAAACTACTACTACTACTATCATACGTAACTCCAAATACATGTCAGAGTTATAGTAAAGTATATGAGTACTACCACTAGAGTATATAACTAGAAAACATCGAAACATAACAATATAAAATCTAGGCAATAACGGCACTCGCCCAACCCAATGCTAAGCAAGGACCTCATCATCAGAATTACCTGAAAAAAAACAACAACAGTCCACCGTCAGTGGCGAGTAACATAACTGTCTCACCCTAACGGGAATACACATGAACATAGCATAAATCAAATAACCCAAACCAATCAAATCATGCAAATCATAACAATAATCATACTCGACTCGACAACTTAACCAATCTTTTACTTTGGCGCAATCATTCGCATACTAGACCGGACTATGCACGTACGAACGCATCTTACGCATTCGAACTTTCTACTATGTTAGGACTGAGAATCTTACTCCCAAATCTCGTGAAACCAATCTTACTCGAAATCCACATCCGAAGACAACATAGTAAGACCACCAACTATCCCAATAATAAAATAAATAATAATTGATTAAAATAAAATAATTCGAATTTAATCGAAATTATTCACGTAAAATAAAATAAATAGTTCAAAAATAAATTTGAACCATACATAACACCACATAACTACACATAAACCTCCGACAGAAATACCTATAAAATCAGGGCTGTTACACCAGTGGTCTACGTCGATTATCGGCGTAAGATTTCTGACGACTCTGAGCGGCCTGCATCTTAGACCGAATGACTCGGACCTTCTCTATGGTATCTCGTACCATCTCAGGTCCTAAAGCCACAACATCACTGATATCATTCCAACAAATTGGACTCCGACATTTCCTGCCATACACGGCCTCGTACGGAGCCATATCGATGCTGGAGTGATAACTATTATTATAGGAGAACTCTACCAAACAAAGCATACCTACCCAAGACCGATGGTACTCCAGAGTACATGTTCGTAACATATCCTCCAGAGTCTGGATGGTCCTCTCAGTCTGACCATCTGTCGCCGCGTGAAAAGCGGTGCTCAGCTTCAACTTCGTCCCAAAGGCTTCCTGAACTGATTTCCAGAAACGAGACAGAAATCTCGGATCCCGATCAAAACGATCTCCCTCGGAACTCCGTGAAGTCGGATAATATCCTGGGTATAAGCCTCTGCCAAGCGCTCCATAGACCAGGTCATCTTCATCAGTATGAATCTAGCGACCTTGGTCAACCTATCCATTATTACCCAAATGGCATTCAGACCATTACAGGTAGGTAGGCTAACCATGAAATCCATAGATACCGACTCAAATTTGCAGGTCGGAATCGGTAGTGGCTGCAAAAGACCTCCAGGTCTCTGATGCTCGATCTTAACCTTCTGACAGACTAAACATCGAGCTACGAACTCTGCTACATCCCTCTTCATTTTAGGCCACCAGAATTGGCCCTTAAGGTCCTGGTACAACTTGTTACCTCCAGGATGAACAGAGTAGGGCGAGTTATGTGCCTCAGACATAATTCTGTTCCTAAGATCAGAACTTTCTGGTACACACCACCTCCCTCGAAATCGCAGACTACCATCGGAAGGGATCTCGAAACCTACGGCTTTTCCTTGCCGTAAAGCCTCTCGAGTCTATCCTTAGAGCAAAACTATCTCCATATCCATCTTTAAGAGAAAAGCTTACGGAGATTTGAGTTTGTAATATTTGAACCACTTAGAGGGAAGTGGTTGGGGAGTGTTCTGTGAACACTGAGTGAACTGTTAGAGTTAACAATTAAGGAATTAAGTGTTACAAAGTTGTAGCATTTAATTGAGTGTGTAACCTTGTTATTATTCTGAGTTGATTAATAATATTGGTGAGAGAGAGTGGAGGACGTACGCTTGTTTAGAAGCCGAACCTCGTTAAATCCCTGTGTTCCTACTCTCTATTTACTGTTCTTTCGTTGTTCTCACAAAAAGATAAACAAACTTTGAAAACGATTGAAAAAACACACATACTCAATTCAACCCCCCCTCCTTCTTGAGTATACATTGAACTTACAACGTCATCGACCTCCGACCTACGATGGGGTTGCCGAACCTACTATCCTGGAGAGTCGGATCCGCGAGATGGGAAAGCTCTTCGACGCGACGTTTTGCCCCGAGCACGAGAAGGTGCAGATCGCCGCCTACTATCTACGTGGAGAGGCCGATAACTGGTGGACTGTAGCTAAGGACGCGTGCTTGCCCTTACATTCGATGTCGTGGATCGAGTTCGTAGATAAGATCCAGGAGAGATTCTACCCCGACGAGTTGCGGTGGCAGAAGCAGGAGGAGTTTCTTACTCTTACTCAGGGTAAGATGACAGTTCAGGCGTACACCGACAAGTTCACGGAGTTATCGAGGTTCGCTGCATTTGTAGTTCCATCGGAGAAGGAGCGGGTCAAGCGCTACATCAAAAAGCTAGATCCGAGGATTCGCATTCACGTGATCAGCAGTGGAGCGAAGACATTTCAGCAGGCTTATGAGGTAGCACTCGAGATTCAGGCATCGACGATCGAGGAGGATGCGAGTAGGAAGAGGACCAGGTCCCAGCGACGTTGTCTTCTTTTAAGAAGCCTCGATTTAGTGCTCCTAGCAGTACCCCTCCGACCACGAGTTCGCATAAGGGTTCCGACGGCTCGAGATGTAGAGGCTGCGGCAGGGACTTCCATCCAGGGAAGCGGTGTGAGGGTTCGCCCATAGCTTGTTTTATCTGCAGGAAGGAAGGACATAAGGCGTCAGTTTGCCCCGAGAGGAAGCCAGACACCGAGATCACGCAGCATTCGGCACCGACTAAGACTCCGGTGAAGAACCGAGTCTACTGTATGACTGAGGCAGAGGCCGAGGTTCAGCCCGACGTTGTCTCAGGTAGATTTCTTGTTTCTGGTGTGTTAGCACTTGTATTATTTGATTTTGGTGCTACTGTCTCTTTTGTGGCTAGTAGTTTTGCCTCGAG